>CM046044.1:39334137-39934137 GCA_025215565.1 Flaveria ramosissima | reverse complement strand
AACAAAACTCCCAAAATCATCATTTCTTGACCCCCAAACTGCTATCATTTTAATATTCCAAACACTTATGCCAACTCTATTGTAACATCCCAACCCTACAGAATGGTCTTAAATTCCATATGAAAATTGCAGAGGCAGTTTATTGTTTTGTGTGGGAGAAAAAGAACATATAGCATGTCTTAGATACAAAAGTGATAATTCCGACTCAATCCATATATGAATATGTCAAACTTAAAGATGTATCTTATCACTAACAACCACCAAAATATGAATAAATACCTAAAAAGGGAACGGGTCAAATGAGTTACAAAATTACTCAAAAACGTAAACTATACGTCCTAAACCGTTTTATTTGAGAAATCATATTAATTTTAACATACTATTACTGATAAATTTACAAAAAAATATGGACAAAATGTCAAATAGACCAGAGTCACCAGACCCAAGTAATTTTTTTATCCTTACTAAGTGCATGTTTGGATGGACCTACTTTTTAACTTTTTAACTTTTTGGAGGGGTAAAAAGACCAAAATACCCCTCCAGAAAAGTTAAAAAGTTAAAAATTTTAACTTTTTAACTTTTCTGGAGGGGTATTTTGGTCTTTTTACCCCTCCAAAAAGTCAAAAAGTCAAAAAGTAATTCTATCCAAACATGCCCTAAAGATGACATGTTTCGACTTAGACTCGTTTTGACTCTTAACCTACCCGGCTACCCCCTTGTGAAAGAAACCAATCTAGCTCAACCCGTTAAATCTAGAGATGGGTCATGGAGTGTTTAGAGCATGGAACACAGTTAGCCGAAAATTAGGCAATATTTTTGGCATTTTTAAGTGTCTAATACTTCAGATAGGGCCAACACACAAGCATGTTTCAATCAAGAATAATGCAGTTGCAGACTATTAATAACAATAAGTTAGAAAAATACCTGTGGGGTATCAGAGTTTTGAATGCAGACATACCAAATCTCAAATACTCCAGAAACATAAATATATCAACAACTTCATTGATGTAAGCCCGAGTCCAAATTCAAATCACCGGTAAATGATCTGTAATTATTTGTATACACAAGTCACTGTCATGCGTCATTCAAGAACCGAGATTTCACCGTTCCAGCTGCACGAAGCAATTATGTTTGATATGATGGGATGGAATGCGACATCGGTGCATGTTTGTTCATACACTTTGATTTTCTTGGTGAGGTGGCATGTTTTGGTGTCATAAAAGTAAATGCATCCATCTGAGGACCCAGTGGCAAGTTTTTTGCCATCCGGGCTGAAATTGCACTTGATAGGAAACCCAGAAACACCATGGCTTTCATATCTTTTGTATTTATCGAGCCTAAATGGCGGTTTGGAGGAAAATATTGCTATGTAATTCCCATTTGATTGGGCCACAAAATATGGATCGTTTGGATGATGTCGTATACATGGGCATGTATAAGCTTCCACATAGATCTGAAGAGAATAGCACAAATAATTAGTTTCATTGTGGGGTAGAAAATAAACATGTAATACTAGAAACTATAGTGATAATTCATCTTTTCAACCTCGTTATGTGAAAATGGGTGAATTTGGGTTACTTCTTGGTAACGAGTCGAATGGCTATTTTATTCAAAGAATTAGGTTATAAATGAAAATATTATTTTTGTAATCCTACTCGACACATCAACTACCTATTACAAACAGGTAAAAAATTGAACAAAAAGAGTTTGGGGTCAACCCAACCAGTTTCAACCAAGCACAGATTAAACGACTTAACTGGTCGACTGCCAAATTCTTCTGCCAGAGTCAATTAAGGATATAATACTACCAGAATCACCAAGGCGGTATGAGCTCAAGAACAAGTGGAAACCCAAGTGACTCATACTAAAGACCCTTTCAATTAGTTGCTCTTGATTTCTGATGAAAGTTCTAACTGATACCTTTTATCCAGTTCGTTATGTGATATGAGAGTTCAAATTGGAGTGTTTGGTACATCAATTTCTAATGTTGGTTACAAAGCTGCAATACTTTTATGTGTATATATCACTCTATCTATGTGTATTTTTAAGTTATAAATTTAGAAAAAACTAGTTAACACCACGAATTGAGTTAGGTTCTCAGTTTATCTTTGAGTAGAGATTAAAGGTGGTGGGGCGGACGTGTTGGGTAAGGGGTCAAACAAATTTGGCTAGAAATGGGCCATTGTTAGTACCAGTCAAAATGTGTCCAGCCTGTTTGACACGCGATACATTTTTGTCCAATATTTATTTTTTTGTAATGAATGACTTGATTATGATTACAAAACCAATTATTACATCAATCATTTCAATCTTCGAATGAAACGGTTTACAAATTGTACTATTATAGATAGAACTTTGTGACTTTCATCTCATTCCCATTTAGCTATTTCATTAGCTAATTAGAGATAAAACACAACCCAAATCAACCAATATATAAGTAAATGGTTTAAAAATACCTGGTTTGAGAGAGGAACCTGTCGTGAGACATCCCAAACAATGATTGAATTCTCACTAATGTTGCTTTTGGATTCATCACTTGAAGATATAAACTCCCGTGTATTGTTCATGAACTCCAAATCAAGAATCGGGCCAAGACCACGAAAATACCGATTCACTTCCTTCATGGTTCTAATATCCCATAACCGAATAAGTCCTTTTGACCCACCAGATAGAAAAAGGTTATTATTATTAGGATGAAACTTAACAACTCCAACAACTTGATCTTCCTTAAATACTTGAGTTTCTAACCCTTTTTCAACATCAATTAACCTTGATGAACAATCGTACCCACATGAGAGTAAAGAAAGACCTTGATTTGACCATTGGATGTCTTTTACTGCTGCATTATGGATGTTGAATACCCGTGATTTTTTCTGTTCCATATTCCACACATTCCATATATAGATGGAAGAATCCATACCAGCAGATGCAAGAAGATGAGCTGCAAACCATCTTTGATTATACAAGAATGGCAAATTTCAAGTTTGAATATTCAGTTGCTACATGTACATATAATTATACAAAAAAGGAATAATAAAAAGATAGTACGATAGGAAGTTCATTTATACAACATAAAAGAGGTGGCAAGATGGACAGGCTGGATAAAATGAGTAAAAAGAGGTGCAGGTTAAAATTGGTAATTTTTAGTACCAGTCAAAAGAGGCCAGGGCGGTTTGCCTGGATCCATACAGTCATACACTATGCTTTTATGGGTGATCGCTCAAAAGTATACCCTTTGGACTTTCACTAAATTTGTGCAAAGTTCCTGGATCTTTTTTCTATTAAAAAGATATTTTTTGGGGCAGATTATTCCTTCAACTTTTTTAAAATAACAAAATGGTTCCTATTTATGTGATCAAGTCACTGAACTTTATAATTAGGACCTCTTTGTTGATTTTAAAAGTAAAAATCATTCATAAATAAAGTAAACTTATGTGTGAATTCAGCAAAAGTCCATGGATTTTTAAACAATTTAACATTGCTATAAACAACTAACGTTTTAGTTATAACTACAAAAACAATGTTTAAAATAATAATCTAAATATTTCAACACGAGGGTGTTCAGGTAAGCTTATCTTTGGAGCTATCACCTTATCAAAACACAATAAGCTCCTTGAAGGGATTTAAGTAAGCTAATTTAAAAGGGCTTATGAGCTTTTTTCGGAAGCAATAAGCTGATAAGCTTATTCACTTTTTTTGGGGCTTTTTATAGATGCAATAAACTATAAGCTTCTGCTCATACGCTTCGTCAATAAACCCAAACAGCCCCTTAGCATGCATTACAAAATACACTTTAGTCTATATTCAACCCGTTTGAGATAAAACACAACCAACTCATCCTGTTTGTAAGGTAATTGAACAAAATTGACGCCCCAACAATCTACCAACAATAAGAGAAAACGACTTTATTATGTCACAAATGCAACTCAAAACAAACAAATATGCCCCGAGCCCCCGGATTTCTTCTGTTTTCAATATTAAGTAGAGTTCTACCTCATTATGAAATATTTTTGCTCTTAATATTCTAGATGTAACAATATGTTTGTCAACAAAGAAATATATAAGCTAATTTTAGATCACCAAAGACACCAACATATGGAATGATAACAATCTTGTTTTACCCAACATATGGAATGCTACAATCTAACTTAAAACTTATATGCCAACGCCTTCCAATTTCCTCAAATCATAAAAGAAGAAAAAAAACATATATTGCATGCATCATTGAGGCATTGGATGAGTGATAAGTTAATAATTTAACTTCATTCAGTAATCAAGAGAACTTACAATGAGTTTTTGACCACTGTATTGCATTCACAGCCTTTGTATGGCCCGTAAGAGTTGTCGAAATCCCCTCAGACGTACGGACAGAATTTGAGTAGTCCTTTGTTCGATTCCTTAATGATAATAAAACATCTTTTCGTATGTATGAATCTGAGATGCTTCCTTGAACTGAAAATAAAAAGATATCATAAATCATGAATGATATCACTAACACTCTTTTGTACATCAAGAGTTAATAAACCAACAGTAACTATATGTCTTACAAGATTAATGGGTGAAAATGATTAGCTTTCAAGAAACTACATTATTTATCTTATCTAAGTCTCGTGTTTATTAATTTAACTAAATTCTTGCTTTTGATTAAAAAATATTTAACTCTTATTCAGGCTATTTCAGATTTGGAAAAGTAATTTTAAAAGGTTAAGAGACCTACTTAAAAGTTACCATTTAAATTAATATATTAAATCGGTTGGGTTCTGGGGCCGACCTGAATTGTGCACACACCAATACCTAAATGGGTATGACTAGAAGTGGTGGATCCACAAGAGGTTTTTCACACAGAAAAAAAACCCACACTGGACCTAAAGAAGAATTTCATGTTGGCATAATGTGTGGCCATTTTAAACTTTTTTATCATTTCGCCAAAAACCATGAGGAACTGAAAGAAGCAAACAACTAGGCCATAAAAAGTTTAGAAAAAAAAAAACGAACCAGGGGAATGGACTGAGTAAGTTGGGGGTCCGGGTCCACCATGGGAAGTTTGAGAAGCAGATGCCATGAGTGCACGTTCTCGCTTTGATATGTATCTTCCTGCAATTGGTGCTTCAGTTGAAATATTTTTTAAATGACTTAATCCAACAACAGGCAAACTTCTGCTTGATGTATGTGTGAATTCGGGTTTGGCCCGTTTGAGGGGAGGAGGTGCATGTATTTCAATTTCTTCATCTTCATCTGAAGTAGCGGAGTAAGCATTGCAGAGTAGATCCATATTGAGTCAAACTTAAATCTGTGAATAACATTAGAAACTGAATCAGATTATGTATAAAAAGTCGCAGACCATGTTTATAATGAGTTTTTTTACCGTGACATTTGAATGTAAATTCCACAAATCACATAATCCAACTATCTATACTACTATTAAAGAACAAATTACGACTTCCAGTCACGCATCAACATTTCCGCAGCAACAAAATTGTCAATTCTATAAAGAGTACGCAGTTAGAGTTCTTGACAGTTCGGTTCCTATTCTTCATAACTAATTTACTTCCAGACAGGTTAAAAAGTATCAATCACCACTAAGATGTGCCCACACTCTTCCAAAGATACAGCTACACTTTAATTCTTTTTAATGTCAAGCATGGTACTCTTCAACAGTCATATGCATGAATTGTGTTGCCATACCAAGAACAATAGTTAATTGTCCTGTAGTTTAAAAGGTATATAATTGTTGTTGATTAATAAAAGTACAATACACATCAACTTCAATGTCTAGTAGGCCGTCCAATCGTCAATGCCAAAAGCTAGCACATATACTCCCAGAACAAGGTACAAAATATGATTAGAACATACATACATCACAAACTGTAATGCTTGATAAATCCCTTGGCATTCATTTTTCTACGTCAAAACTCAAGGCAACACAAGAACATTGCTCAAATTATCAACCAAATACGCAAATATTTATACAATATAGGATTTGATTGTAAATCTTCTAGTGGAATTCCAATAGAAGTGCCCACACAGGCGTCATGATTCATAAATGTCGGGTCAATACGAGACTCCGGTACTCCACCAGTCAACAATAAGTACATCATGTAATATATCATGTATATTATTTCCTAAAAGGATAACTATAACCTTGGGGACAAGTTTGAATTAAACTAATAAAAATCATTCCCACTAAAACAACATCATATTAGAAGAATTTAGAAGTAGATTCTTTTCATTGTATAAAAATGTACACAACATGCTTCAGGAATTAGATATAATCACACGAACAATTAGTTGTCATTAAAATAAGAAGACTTAAAAAACAGAAGATATAAATTTGTATTATTATTAAACTTCAAAACAGTGATAAGTAGTATACTAGTCAAGCTAAGGCTCGAAAACATTACATTTTAAACAACTTGATTTTTTTCATGGTAGAAATGTTTGATTTACCAAACTTTGTGCATTTGCAGGCAATGAATAACTCTTGATCATCATTCACCAGTGGACGCTTTTATGCATAATTTTCAAAATTTAACTTGCTAATAAGCCAGTACTTCCCTATGAGTTCAGAATCATAAAGATTAATTCACATAACAGTTTCTATCAATTAACTAGCTAAGGGGTTGTTTGGCAGCATCTGAATCAACCTCTTAATGGTTCAGATGTCTGAATGGTTCAGCACCTAATGGTTCAGACTGTTTGTTTTGCGACAAATATCCGAATGGTTCCAACATTTGCTTTTGAATGGTTAAGCATTATACTAATGCTGAATGGTTAAGAGGTCTAATGTTGAATGATTAAGACCTCTTATCTGAATTGGTCAAACATTTGCCTTTGAATAGTTAAACGATATACTAGCTCTTAATGGTTCAGACATCTTAATGGTTCAGACCTCTTATTGGTTCAGCACTTAATCATTCAGATATTGCCAAACAGTCCCTAAGTGATCTACTGCATCTTAAATTAAATATGTACCATCAGTCTCCATGTTAACAAGATTTTACATGCTAACTCAAGCGGGTACCGGGAGGGACATCTTAGGCGGTAGAATCGGGCAGCGCCCTGCCGTTCTGTGACTACATACGAGTTTATGAATCAATGAAATTTCCTCTTCTATTGTAGCGATACGAACTCAGAAGCAATAGTTAAAGAAGCTATTATCTCCGTTACATATCGGTCTCCATGTTAACAAGATTTTACATGTCCATCAGCCTAGAGTAACTAGAAATTAATATATACTAAAATGTTCGCTACTTCAACTTGTTTGCACTAAAATTACAACAGGCTTGTTGCTTATCAGATACACTAATAATCCACCCAACTCTGTTTCTTCACTCCTTAATCTCATAAAGTTAAAATTTGTCAAATACTTCTATAGTGTACCAAATATGCAACTTAGACCTCTTTCAAGTATGCTACCTCTTATACAATGTTAGAACTTTTGGTGAGATTAAAGAAATCCAGGCTTACATCCAATCATAAGAAAGGATCCAGTTTTTTTGAGGATATCCCTCCCATCAATTAGGGCATCTCAAAACACTGAATAAAACCACAAAAGTTAAGCATGAAAGTGATAAAACAGATGGTAAGCCCCATTATGATAAAGTATATCCATGTTATTGAGAATTTATGCTAGAAACAGAATATCAAGAAATCAAGAATCAAACGTATACACAATAGCCGAGTACCTAAAATGACAAATGCAACAAAAGGACATCATTAACTCATACTTGCCTTCAAGGTGTAATTTCAAGCATAATGTGAAGGAATTATATGCTTCAAACATATGATATATTATTCCAGAGAATATGTGTCATGGAATTATACAATTACACTAAACAAATGTACAATTACATCTTCTACAAAATTTAGGTTTAAAGTTTAAACAGCAGAGAGTAACCCTAATAGGTATAAAATCAATAAAACGGGAACTAACGAATCATTACATCAACAAAAATATCATCGTCCAAGGAATCGAGGATAGTAACCCTAACATTCAATGTAACACAAACTCTAGTATAAATTTCAACATGAAAGTTAGGGTTTGAGTAGTAAAATTAAAACAATACGATTTATTACACATTAAGGAATCAGAGGTAGATTTATAAGTTACCTGATTTCGTAAAATCGTAAGGCGGTGGATGCCGTCACGCCGGAGACGGTGGCGATCGGAGAGCTTTTGCAGGTTTTCAAAGGTGAAAATACACAAAATATGTCATGTTTTCGAAGATATTCCTTCAAAATACACGATCAGATGCGAAGAACACACCGATTTTATGTGTGATTACTGATCAAAAGTAATCGAAATCTGCAATTCACGAGTTCAAAAATCAAAATATTCGAGGATGAACAGAGAGCTTACTATTCTTTCAAAAGAAAACCCTCTGCAAAATTATATGGGTTTTCTGTAAAACATGGGCTGGGCTCAAACTTGGGCTGTGCCCTTCATTATCTTTTTTTATTTCTTTCGGTAAAAACCGGTGCGGAAAAAAACCGGTCAAAAAACCGGACCGGTTTGAGCCAAACCAGTTTCCAACCCGATCTGAACAGCCGGTTTGTATACCGGTTTGGTAGCTCCACACCCAAAACCGGTTTTAATACCAATTCAAAAATAAAAAAGCCGATTAAACCGGTAAAAAAACCGGCTTAAAAGAAAAACGGTTTCAAAACTGGTCCAAATCGGTTTGAGAGGTTCAAGTATTCAGTTAATCAAACCGGTTTGTAACCTGAATCGGTTTGGAAAAAAATGGTTTGACCACATGACAAAAAAATCAGTTCGATTTAAAACCCATATCGGTTTATACACCTCTATAAACATGTATTATATTTGAACCGTCTTGTGCAACCAAAGTCGTTTTATTTTGTTGAATAAGCCGCTTACTTTATAAGATCGGATGTGAGGAGGTTTGGTCGTTTAAGAACATGTTACTTGAATTTTTGATAGCACTTGATTAGACATGTAACTAAACCTAGAGTTGTAATTACGATAAAAGTAAAGTTAATGATGAAAGAACGTGATATGCGATGTTCGGTACTGCTCATTTCCTCATCGTCATATTACCTACACAATGTTTTTAAGTTTGTTTACTAACTAGTAAATTGTCCCACATGTTGTCACGAGTCGAAACGTAAATTAACTCGAATTTATATAGTTTAATGAAAACATATTTTATTTAACGCGACTGGTTTCCGAACAAATTTAACGTCAAAATGTAAACCAACTGAAAACGTACATAAAAGAAAACGTATTATATTTGACCCGAGATATTTCCAGAAAAAATTTAAGTTGACACGTAAACCAACTTGAATATATACCAACAAGTACATAAAGATAAGAGCGTAGAAATAGTGTTTTTTTAGTTATAGAATGGTACGGCGCGTGGCTGCAGTGTCAAAACGTAAAGTAACTCGAATGCATATCGTCTAATGAAAACATATTATATTTGATCCGACTCGTTTCCAAATAAAATTTATGTCAAAATGTAGACCAACTGAAAACATACATAAATAAACACGAAAACGTATTATATTTGACACGAATCATTTCTAAAAAAATAAATTTTTACCTCAAAATGCAGACCAACTAAAAAACTTACGCAAAAATAAGCACAAAACGTATTATATATAACTCAACTCATTTTTATGAAAATTTTTACGTCAGAACATAAATAAACTTAAATATATACTGGCACGTACATAAAAATAAGCATGTGACAAGTTTTAGAAAGTTAAATGGAAAAAATACAAAAAAAAAAAAAGAAAGAAAAAAAAGTCAAAGGATTTCACTATTCATACAAAGTTACTAATTGTATTAAAGATAATACTAATATAATAAAACACTATTTTATAAATGATCTTAATATAACATATTATATTTAAACTTAAATCTACTTCAAATCTTAATTAAAGCTTAAATTCCCGATGATTGTAACCACTTGAGTGATGAACGTACACGTTTATGATCACGCCACTCCAGATGATTGTAAATACTAAACATTTCACTTTGAAAAAGTGAAATACAAGATAATTTTAGTTGCTATTTGTATTGGAGTAAGATTAAAAGCGAATTGGAAGAAGGGAATAATACCAAATTTTGGTTGTAGACTTTTAAAAACAAAGTCAAAATTCGAAGTGAAAGACTTATTTCAACCACGTAATTTGCTTCACACGTCTACCAAACAAGTCAAATTTAAAAATAATTTTCCGTTGACATAACTTGGACTACAAAATGTGTTGACTTTTTACATTGTAAGTAAATACGTGGTCCACTTCATACATCTAAAAGCTTAATCTTATAGTATTTTTATATTATTTTTTAATATTAATTTAATTCATCCTTAGTTTCTTCATTATATTTTTTTTATTAAACTACTACATAAGCATTTTATATTTTAGTCTAAAATAATTATACCAACTAAACGTTATATGCGTAATCTGTAAATAAATCAATATAACTCTAATAATTTTACTTTAATAATATTGTAAACAAAATTAATAACATGTACAAACATTATTTTTTAAATTTACAGGCAACTAAAACTAAACTTTTGTGACTTGCAATATCACTCTTGAACATTCAATAACGGAATCATGAAATTTATAATATAATTTTTATCTCTAATTTAATTATGTTAAAATAAATAAAATCTAGTTATATCCTTCTAAGCAACACAGACATCACATGTTGACAATTCATATTTATTAGTAACGGAATGTTAGAAAAAAAAACAATCTATAAATTTTGGTTTTAAAGTAATCAGTTTACAAGATATATAATTAAATTAAAAAATCACATAATATATAATACAAATTCAATAAATAATTACGGATGCCTTTAAATATCCATTGGATGCCTCTTTGACAATTGACATCGTAATTTTCTAAAAAAAACTTATTAAAAACCAAAATGAAATGAAAACGACAAATTGAGGGTGGGTGTGACAAAGCGATGATGGTACATCAATATCAATCGAGAGCGTGTACGAAACAAATGGTAGAAAGTATATTGCTCTAACTCATTATAAAAAAAATTATATTCTAAGATGAATAGATTTATTATTATTTATATAGTTACTTAAGCTTTTGAGGCTAGCTCTATATAACTTAGAGCAAGCTTGATCATGGTAGTTCTAGCTATATATTAATTTTAGTTCAGGTTTAGCCTTAAATAGTTAAATGTTCGAGTCGAGTTCAAGTTTAAGTTCAGACAGACTTTTGCATCCATACTTTTAGTGCTTTATAGTATAAGATAACCATTGCTGCAATGAAGTTTAGGTTGGATCTTGTTGTCACGTTGAACCGTATCTAACATCTGAGGTGCAACATCGGAAACCTTGGGATTTGGAAACACCCTCCGGCGATAAAGATAGTCATTTCCTCCAAGATAAACATATGGGATATATACAATGCATAGTTACATAAACAAACATGAGAGAGGAAAAAGTAGAGGAGAAAAAAAGTTGTTATTGATAGCAATGGTAAGAAATAGACATCTCTTAGAGCATTCACAACCCATTCTGACATTCTCCATCTTTATCCATATAATTACACTATAAATCATTATTTTTTCTCTCTCTTTTTCTACTTTATCATTACTTTTTCTCTCTCTTTCACTCATAACCATTTAAAATATATTAAAAACATTATAGGGTTTTGAACAGTGATTCCTAAAAATACAGATTGAATAGTAAATTTCTCATATCCTTCACTCACAACCACTTATAATCATACCATATAATATAGGGACTACACTCACATTATTTTAGGGAACAGGTTGTGAATGCTCTTAGTTGTGAGATTACCGCTCGAAATAGGGGTATGCCATCTCTTGTGAACGGTTACGGCTTGCATTAATAAGTCCAGTGGTCGGACCTCATTCGACCCTAATCCCAAATCTTAAGACAATTTAAAAAAGTCTTTATCAATATCCAATTTTAGTCTAGTTATCTAGACTAATTATATATCAATTTCTACTCGACTTACTTTCAGCTTCTTTTATTTTAAAAATCTGCATACAAGATTAGAAAACGATTATTTTATGGTGTAATTTTCTAATAAAAATAATGTAGTATGTGAAAGTTACGAGCGTTTAAAAAATAGAACTTGAAAATGTGGTTAAGACTAAAATAACATTGGTCTACCATTTAAAGTTTCAATTATTTATCATTATGCCACCGGATTTTTTTAGCCATTAGATTTAAGATTTAATGGATAATAATCTTTCTTACCCTTTTTAGTTTTTCTTTTTTTTTACAATAAAACCATCCTTATTATTAAACATTTAGAAAAACTAAATAGCATTTCTACATTTTTATTAAAATATATAATATGTCATAAATATGTGATACGTAAATCTTTGTTACGAATTATATAATATTACATTTATAACACATTTAATACACTCGGTTTATATTTTTATATATAATTATTGAAAAAGTTACCAATGATCTGATTAAAACGTGATACCACAATACTTCATTAAAATAAGTGGAGATGGGTTTAAGTCCCACATAAGATAGAAAAAGTAGTGGTTTCTAGTTGGGTCAAGTGATTTTTTTGTCTTAGGTTTGGGAATGAAGACAAACTTATGTACGAGTTTCTCTTAATGGACATGCTAGCGTAATGTCCCAAGGGTTTTACTCGAGTAATGAAAATAGTCGTGTGAGTCACTGGCCAATTAGTGATGTAATTAATGATTAAAAAGTATTATTAAAATATGTTTATCCATAATAGGGTCATATAGGGAGTAAAAGTAGGTGTAGAGACGTCGCCAATTTTGATTCATATTTTTATTTTAAAAATAAAAATCGGAAAATGTCACTCTCAAGGGTAGGAGATAGTGGAACCCAGTGTGCACGCGTACAACTAGTCGTTGACTTTTTAAAATTTTGTCAAATACGAA
Source organism: Flaveria ramosissima (assembly GCA_025215565.1). NCBI lineage: Eukaryota > Viridiplantae > Streptophyta > Magnoliopsida > Asterales > Asteraceae > Flaveria > Flaveria ramosissima. Next base: position 39,921,239 of record CM046044.1, on the reverse strand, counting down.
AGACAATGAAAAAACAAAATCGATCATAATTTTGACAAAAAGTCAAAACGACGGGAACACCTCAACCCGCCGGCGACGCCCCACCACAACTAACGACTGCCGCCGTCCTCCTCCACTCAAAATAAAAATAATGTTTCTTTTCGTTTTTTACTTATTTTTATAACATAAATTAAGTAAATATCGTAAAGGGTTAGCATATATATATTTTAGTAGTAAATTTGCGACTCTGCTTTGAAATATATGTGTTATTTTGATCAGGTGTATCTATTTTTTGCTGAAAAAACTCACTGGTTTAACTCTAAGTATTTTTGTTCAGATTGAAACTTGAATACGTATACATGTCGTAGGTATCACACCTTAACCAATTGTGATAAGGATCATGATTAGTGTTAGCGTATTCGTACCTCTTATTTCTGCGTATCATACTCCTCTCTTTTGAAAATTAATTTTAAAACTTTTCCATGTATATTACATAGGTTGAATAAATAAAATATTAAATATAATAAAATTTTACTTAATTATAAAACGATATTTTAACATAAGATATGATTTAAATTACGTTGTAGTAAAAACTATAAGTAATAAACAACAATATCAACTTTTTAAATTAGAAAAAAAAAAAGTCAAACATTTTATTAAAAAAATTGTCATTTTTATAGTATTCTTATTATAACTCTCATATTTAATTATTTTTTGTTTATAAAAAATATACTTTTTAAAAACAATAAATTTAAAATATTTCATATTTTTAAATAAGTTTGATGTATTAGAAAAAAAATATTTTATAAAAAATATTTCTTTAAAAATAATATTAATAAAAAGATATATTTCTTAATTTATTATAAAACTATTTTTAATCTAAAAAAGACTTAAAAATAATATTTGTAATTAAAGTAGTTATTTAATATGGGGGAGAATATGGAAATTTGTTTGTGAGAATAAATGTGGTGTTGTCCCGTATATTCCATAGCTACCTTTTTATTAGAGTAGAAAGATATCGTCATTGTCTTTTCTGGTTAGCTTTTTATTAGTCGCTGTATAATAAAATTTCATCGTTCTAACAAATAATTATTTTATTAGATAATCACTGACCTATTTGATCTCGAATTAATTCATATATAAATTACAATTTGTTGTTTAAAATGTGATTATTTGTTAAAGCTATGTTACATCGGTGTATTCGAAAATCACTAAAAGTTTCGTGGTTGTAAAATTGAGCATTAAAAATGGTATAACCAAAATATAAAATTGTAATAAAACATTAATTAACTACAAAAGTAAAAGTTATATGTATATACACACACTCGTGTGTGTATTATGTGTTTGTGTGTGAGTTCTTGAGAGTGTGTGAGTGTGTAAAAGTGCTTACATAAATAAAAGGTTAGGCGCTACCACAAGGCCAAAGTGTGAAATGTATTAATCAAGCTATTACTCTTGATATTTATGTAAAAGAAAAATGTAAAAAAAATAAAATAAAAAAGTATCACCGTTCATGGCATCATCCAACTTTAATATATAGACTAGATATTTTACCCGCCGCACGTTGTTACGGTATCATACGTAACATCGTACGTGTCGTGATAAAGTATTGACTACAATCGGCCTGAATCATTTCTCAACTAAATTTACGTCAATACGTGGGGTTAGTGACTTGAAATTTATTGCTGAATGAAAACGTATTATATTTGACCCGACTATTTTCCAAACAAAATTTATGTCAAAACATAGACCTCCATTCGTTACGACTCATATCCAACTAAAATTACGTCTAAACGTAGAGTAAATGAAAACGTATTAGATTTGACTCGATGTGTTTTCATACAAAACTTATGTCAAAACGTAGACGTATGTGGAAACGTATACAGTCTTAAATCGTATATTAATTTAAGCACAAAAATATTATATATTTGACCCGAGCATATATGCGTTACCACGGTGATATTGACGTGGTTAAGTAAGTAAAAGAAATGTTTGAGTCAGTGACGATTTGATACAGATAGAAAAGAGTACTATGTCTAGTACGTTGCGGGGTATATAAAATCTAGCATTAAAACAACAATTGCTCAATAAAAGTAAAATTGATTGGAATGAGTGAAAAGGAATATCAAGAGTAATAAAGAAACAAAAAACTAAAGAGTTGACGGTCCCTTGGATTCGAACCAAGGAGAGTAAATTCAAATTCATAAGCCTAGCTAAACAAAGCTTCAACATAAAATATAAGATGTCGAAGGAAATAAACAATGAAAAAAGGTCCACCGACCTTTAAAATTAAGTAGTAGTATAATGTGTGTTTTTGTGTATGCATGCATGTATGTCTGTATTTATGTACTTGTATGTATGTATGAGTGTATATATTTATGCATGCATGTATCTATGGATGTACGTGTATTAATAGGGGTGTTCAAAAATATTCGAATCCGAAAATCCAATCTGAAAATCCGAAAATCCGAATCCGAATCCGAAATATCCGTATTTTCGGATATCCGAAAATTCAGATTCGGATAGTGATTTTCAAAAGTTTCGGATATTCGGATATCCGATAATCCGAAAACTAAAAAATATTTTTTTATTTTTCTGAATTTTTGATATTTTTTTACTTTAGATTGAGATTTTTAGTGTATATTGTGACTTTTATGATATGAGTTGGTCTTTTATATTATTTTTATAATATTATATGTCTAATTATTGTAAAAAAGCTAAAAAATAAAAAAAATAAAAAAATAAAAAATAATTTTCGAATATCCGAATCACTATCCTAATCCGTATCCGAAATTTCGGATATCCGAAATTCAGATATTCGAAATTCCGGATACAGATTCGGATAGTGATTTCCGCTATCCGAAATTTTCGGATATCCGAAATTCGGATATCTAAAATTTCGGATATCCGACTTTGTACACCCCTACGTGTATATATGTATGGATCATGTGTGTATGTACACACTGATATATTTATGGATGCTTGTATCTAACTACGCGAGGATGCATGTGGGCATGAAAATATGTATTTAGTTAAAGTTGATTATTATTAAGTACAACGATCAATCATGTTCTTAACTCGACTATTCATTTTGAATTCAATTCCAGTATTTGCACAATTTTAAATTCAAGTTTTAGTAAGTTATGAGAAATCTGTACACTTCAAATTTAACAAATTTCATTGGCGGAAGGATCCTCTAGTATATTGTCGATGAAGGTAGGTCATGTTGATAATTTGTCGATAAACATGACTAGGGTATCAAAAATCTTGAAGGATAAATAATGGCATTTACCAAGATATCACCGGTGGAAGCTTCAATGACAAATAACTAACAACAACTTGGTGTCTCAAATGACACGTTATTCTGACAGATTGCAACAAAATTGCACCGGTAGATTCCTGTCAGATCTGTGTGGATAGATTACCGGTGATTCCTTTTTGTTATCAATGGATTTTAATTGGTCATCTGTTGATAACAATGATCTTCATTTCAAGTAATATCAATTAAAATCAACGAATATCCTGGAAATAAGTTATAAATAAAAAAATAAACAGGTTTAAAATCTGAATTCTTAAAATAACTAATTAAATAAGCTACAATAATTTCCTCGATGAAAAAAAATCATAACTACGATGGGATTCATTACAACATATGTCTTGTGACTTAACTACAAATCTAACTATTAAACAAAAGGGAATATAATAAATACATTTATAGAAAATTCAACAGCATAATGATCGTAAATCTAACATTTCCATTACAATAGTTATAGTTTTGTAAATAAAATGTGCTATAAAATGTCGATTAACATATCAAATCATACTAACATATGCATGATGTCTTGTTGCCCATCGACTATTCATTGCTGATTTTTGATGGATTATGATGGGATTTGTCATTGTTCCTTTAGTGATTGCCGACAGAAAGCGTTTGTCCGAATTAATCATCAGTGATACTCATTCTTCTAGTACTTTGATTTGTTCATTTACGTTGGAGATGTTTATGACACACTAATTAACCAAATAAATTTAGAGAGAACTATACATGGTGAATAAGAACATATAGAAAGAACCCGGATAAGATATAATCGGTAAGAACTAGACTCATGAAACAATTATAAAACTAATAGCGATAATTATATATATACTAATTATAAACTTTTGTATGTATTATGGGTTGTACCATGTGTTTTAGTGGGTTGTATTCATTCACTTTTAACTTTAGTTATTTTTATATTTTAATTTTAACCCAATACATTTACATCTTTTACAATTTAATTTTAATTTTTATTTTACTTTCACCTTTGTTCCCTTATCATATATTGTAAAATTTTCCTTTTACCTTTTAGTCTAAATTTTGCGAGTTGAAATACCGCAACGTGCATGTGTGGTTAAATGTTTTTACGTTTATTTTCCCTCGTTTAATATACTCGTCACAACGCGCTGATTGTAGATCAACTTACTTATTGTTTTATATCTTTTAGGTTTCGCATGTGTGGTTTAACTTTTTTACGGCTATTTTTGGTTCAATTGATTTTTTATGTTTTTATTCTTTTTTAATAAAATATTTTTCGGTGTTGGTGGTCACTAGCGGTGGTGTGCCACTAGTGCTACTTGGCATGTTTTTTTGCCTCTCCTGCAACGCGATGGGCTTAAAACTAGTTTTTGGTTTAATTTCTAATCCAAAAGATCGTAATCTTCAAGAGTATACTAAGGCTGAGTGTTGTGGGATAGAGCCTCATGTGAAGTTATTATGTAATATTACAACATGTGGCACTGACTGGGCACTGGATAGAGCCCTGATCAAATAGTTTGACCCTGTTGCGGTGTTCACGATCAGGATGGACAGTCACGTGGGTCGCGTCCCCAATCACGCTGCCACAACACAAAGCATAAGATAAAATCATATCATAAAAACCCTATAAATACCTTTGAAATAAATTGTTAGGTCTTCCAACATAAATTCATAAATACGAAAGTAATTAGTTGCCAAAAGTATGACCTAACTGATCTTGCACTTTCTCAAAATTATATTATCAATTTACTTTTTTATTAGAATATTATATTATAAGTTTTGTTATAACAATGTACAATGCTTAGAAGTTTTTAAGATGAATTTTGTCCTGAAGTGATTTTAAACTCACAATCTTTTTTGATTGTAAGACCACCTTCTTACCACAAATCTTTAGCCCCCAACTCAATTAGAATTTGATAATCTAAATTTTAACACCTTAACCGATTATAACTCACACAAGTAATTTAACTAATAATACTCTTAACTTTTATTTTTATTATTATAAACAACTTCACTTGCATAATCATCATAGATTTACTTTTAGTTTAATTCAAGATTTCACTCGCGATGAGGATTATGAGTGAAAGGAAAACATATATTTCTTGTAAGTGAAATCAAGTATAAATCAAGCATAAATCTATGTTGATTATGATTGTAAAATTACCATTGACAATAGAATTTTAATTTAAAAATGTTACTGATCAATTGACAATATGAACTAATATCAACATGTGGTTTATAGATTAAAGTATTAAAATTTAGTTAATCATTATTGATTTACTCTTAATTAATTTCCATTTCACTCACGACGAGGATTATGAGTGAAATGAGAAAAACGAAATTAAGTATAAATCAATCACAAATATATGTTTGATATGTTATGTTAATGAAATTACCATTGACAATTAAACTGAAATTTAGTGAATGAACAAAATGAATTAACATCGACCAGTGGTTTATAGTTTAAAGTATTCAATTTTAATTTGCTTTTTTTTATCATACAAATGAAGAAAAGAGTAATTATTGAAAATGAAGTACTTATAAGAAAAGTGTTACTAAACATGAACCGAAATGCTAAACCTATAAAATATTAATATATAAAGAAAGCTAAAGGGATAAGTAGTGTTTAAATGAGTTGGAACCTTTTGTCTTACTCATCAGTGCCTCATATAATACATGCCTGAAGTAATATTATTTTGAGAAAAAACATAAAGTAAAGCCCTAGAAAAAATATTAGTTGGTCTAAATGATTATATAAATGAACTAAGAAATACAAAATACATTTAATATGTTCATTTATCCAAATCAAAAAATAAAGTTGTACTTAAAAAATAATAAAATTCAAGTGCATATGCCACCCTTGAGCTTTACATACTCATCCAAATATTATAATAAATACACTTACAATATATACTAAATGGGTGTCTCCTTGATACGTCGAGAAACACAACATGTAATCTTCTTAAGTAAAAAATTACTATAACATACCGCATTCAAGCTAAAGAGAATAAAATACTTGTATTTGTTGTGTAATTTTCTTAAAAAAATATTAGTATATGAAAATTTTTTAGTCATTTTACAGTCGCATGAGTAGCTATTTAAAAGTAAACAATTGTCGTTGCATAATTTACATGTGTATAAAAGATAATTAAGCTAGTCAATTTCATAAAAAATAATTTTACCCCTTTATTCTTTTAAAAATAAATGCGAAAAAGCCTAGAAAGATCCTTATAGCCTTAATTCTTGCCACCAAAGCAAATATTTCATTATAATCAATACATTCTTTTTATGTGTAACCCTACACCACTTGTTTTGATTTGTTCTTGATCACGATCCCCTTTTATCATTTTTGTGTTTAAAGACCCATTTGGTTCCTATTGTTGTCTTCTCCTTAATAAGTACACATAGTTTTCAAACATTTTATCTTTGAAATTAAGTTCTTATTGCATAGCTTCCATCCAGCCATTCATTTTTGTAAAGCTTCATACTTTTTTTTGGTTTTAATTGAGACAAGAAACATAAGAATAGACATATGTTGGTTTTATGTGTCTTGCTACTTATATTTACTCATGCTTCTGCTCCACCTATAGTGTTCTCAACAAAAGAAAAATGGACAACGTTGTGTTGTGGTCGCGTACCCTTTGCATAGCATTCTATTCTGATTTTTAGACCCTCACTCCCATTATCACTGCCATTAAATAGGCTTGACTTTGTAGCTTCTTTTTGCTTGAATTGATCACGTAAGCCAAGCCTTCACTCACTCATTTGTTTACTTTTCTAGAATTTCCATCTTCTCATCGCACTTGTTAATCTGTCTTTCAAGAATATCCAGAACAATAGATGTCTCCATAAAGAAAACCGATAGAACAACCACGTAACTCTTAATCATAAGGAAATGTGCTAGGCTATAATATCACCCAAAGAGCAGTAACCTTGTCACGTGATAGTGAAAAAAACACAATCAAGGTACATACAAATACCTATTACATGTAAGAAAATAAATATGAAAACAAATGACTTGACAGTCTAGAATAAAAAACATAAACATAAGATTAATTTCATAATTGAGCTTTTCTCTTGAAAAATCTGATCATTCATTTCAAAAGTGGTATCTCCAGAATACAAAAATAATACTAGCCCTTTTTCCTTCGATGACATAGATTAAAATGATGACTCTATTTCTTCGCCTCCTCGTTAATAAACCAAAATTCTCGTTGAGAATACCTGAATATCTAAGATTTTGATGACCAATACATGTCATTCAATTAAGTTTTGAATAATTAAGAATCTTATCTTCTTTTGGTTTTTACCAGAAAAATACAAACTGAAAAATTTGTGTCTAGCTTGATTATTAGTTGCTAGAGCCGGTAGAAATATATCTTAATTAGATTTTATTTATTCGAGATGGATTAAACTATTTGAAGACTTAATTCCTAACATTTTTTAAGTTCAAGATACCAACCTTGGGTTCCAACAATGTTAATAAGTAGTTCATAGGTTTCTAACGACGATATTCGTTTGTTTGTAAAGAATATTATTTCACAAAAGTATGGAAAGTAGAAATGTCTTTTTAACATGAATTTGTAAGACTTTGATATATAATTAACATATGTAAAAAATCATGAACTAAAATAATTAGTAATAATCTGATAAATTATAATAAATAGAAGATAATATATAACTAAAAGAAATTAAGTTCATATAAAAACTATTAAGTTTAAATAAATACTAAATAACTAAAATAAGGTAGATTATATGGAAAAAGAATTCAAAACAATTTAAAATTTGGATTTAAAAAAAGTTACATAACATTTTAAACATATATAAAACATTGCTTTGAACCCTTGATCTTATTGCAATCTTTTCTAATAAAGTAAAATGACTATAAGACACATGACTATTTTATATCCTATCCATTTCATCTTCACCTAAGCTTCATTTAAAATTGTCCACATGTTATCAACACAATAAAACTTACATGAGACTTAATTAATCAAATTAACTTCTTTCTAAAAATAAATATGAGACTTAATTTTGTTAAAATACAATGTACTTTCTAGGAATAATCTCTCTATTTTAATAAAAAAATATTTAGGAGGCACACATGTCAACACTATATTCCTCGTCACCAATTTTTTCGCGCTTATCTCTCCTATATAATAATCACATTAATTACTAATAATATTATTAAATTTTTTAGATTAAACTAGTTTTTTAATAAATTCAAAAATAGATCTTTTTACTAATATTATTTCTAAGAAAATAACTTTTCATATAATTAGAAATTTTTTTAGAACATCAAACATTTTTAAAAATATTTTATAATTGGTGTTTTTTAAAAGTAAAATTTTTATAAACATAGAATAATTAAAATTGAGAGTTATGATATTTTTTAAAACGTTTGTTTTGAAATAAAAATTTTATTTTATTTATTATAAGAAATATTTCAATCATATCTTATTTTTAGAATATCGATTTATAATTAATAAATTTTCAATCTATTTTATATTTTTATTCAACCCGTGTAATACACGAGTTTACTAAAGCTAGTTGTATATATCCCCTTAACAACTTAATTGCATATTTACCCAATTTAAAATTCAAATTGCATATGTCCCCTCATTTAATCTTTTTAATTGCATATTTACCCAATTCACAATAAAAATTACATATATCTCATCCTTTAACAAAAAAAATTTCAAATTTACCCATTTATTTATTTTATTAAAAATAAATTATTGATTGACAATGTTACCTTTGCCTTTACCAAGGCTATTAAATTTTCACATACACCCTTTTAGCTAGCTTTTTTTCTTTTTATATTTTTTAAATAATGTTTCACTAATGAGTGTTTTTAGTTATTTAAACTTCCCCCCTTTTTTCAGTGTTTTTTAATAATTTTATTCGACAATGTTGACTCTATTCTTCTTTATCAAGTTTTTAGAGTAACAATAATAAAACGCAACATAAATACCAAACTTTTAATTCGTTACAAAACCAAAAAAAAATATGATAAAAACAATCACAAACAATTATGAGTAAAATAATCATCATATGATCTATTTTTAATAAAAATATCAAAATGGATAAATTTGGTATTTTTTTACACTAAATGAGGAGTTATATGTAATTTTAGTTTTAAGTTGGGTAATATATAATAAAATATATTATGGAAGGAGATATATGTAATTTTGGTTTTGACTTGGGTAAAATAGTCATTTAACAAAGTTTACAAGGGGATATATGCAATTACCCCTATTTTCTAAGTTAACTATTATTGAATTTAAATACATTAAAAGGTATATAAAAATGTTTATGAATATTTATAAATAATAATTATATATATTTTATATATATATATTATTATATGTTTGTTATGTATAATACTTTCATTGAAATTGTTAATAATAACATATATTATAATACACATACATATAATCTATTATATAACTTTTTAATTTCAACATGTGTAACACACATGTATCTAATCTAGTAAATAATAAACAAAAGTTGGTATTAACAACTAAAACTAATATCACTTTTTATTTATTCTTAGTAAATTCGTTTACAGGTGTTGTAAAAAAAGTTGGGATGTTGTTATTAAAAATCCTAGGGTGTCACTCAGGTTTCAGTTTTATATCTTTTTTGGGTGCCGAGTGACCCCATCCTGTAAGGTAGGGTCCGCCCCTCTTAGGTAATCATATATAAACCGTTATAGATTTAATTGAATAAGTAATTTTTAAATTTTTTGAGAGATAATTAGTTTGATTAATAATTATGGCAAGGTAACTAATTTAATAAACACATAATATACTTAAGATTAGATTATTATATATATACTAATTACCAACTTTGTATATACTAATTATCAACTTTGGCATGCATTATAGATTGTACAATGTGTTTTACAGGGTTGTACCCATCTTGTTTATCTTTTTAATTTCTTAAACTTTTTATCATTATATTTTAATCCAATACTTCTACATATTTTATAATTTAACCCCAATATTTTTTTTACTTTCAACTTTCATCCCTACACTTTTTATATTTTACAATATATTCGTTTTACGTTTTGGTCTAAATTTTGGGGACTTAACAGGTCACAACGTTCGTGGGTGGTTCAACGTTTTTACGCTTATTTTTACACCATTTAACGGCCTTGTTGTAGTGCGCTTGTGTAGATCGACTTACTTATTGTTTCATATGTTTTACGTTTTGTTGCGTAGTTTAACGTTTTTATGTTTACTTTTTGTTCAGTTTTATTTTTTCTACGAGTTTTTCGGTGTTGGTGGTCATTGATGCTACTTGATACGGTTTTATGCCTCCAACTGCAACGCAAAAGGCTTAATACTAATTTATTTTAAAAATAAAATGTTTAACGAGCTTAAATATATTTTAGTAACTACTAAAATGATTTAATTAATATAAAGGTCAGTTAATAAGGTTTTAGAATATTTCTTTGGCTTTTAGTGATCCAACAACGTATTGCATCATTGAGCATGTATACTCATCATTGAAATATCAAGATGGTGACATCCAATTAAGGGGCTGTTTGGCAGCCTCTTAATCAGCCTCTTAATGGTTCAGATGTCTGAATGGTTCAGCACTTAATGGTTCAGACTGTTTGTTTCGCGAGCACATGTCTGAATGGTTAAGAGATTTACCTCTGAATGGTTAAGCATTATATTGATGCTGAATGGTTAAGAGGTCTAATGCTGAATGGTTAAGACATATTATCTGAATTTGTCAGACATTTGTCTTTGAATAGTTAAATTATATACTAGCTCTTAATGGTTCAGACCTCTTAATGATTCAGCACTTAATGATTCAGACCTCTTATTGGTTCAGCACTTAATCATTCAGAAGTTGCCAAACAGCCCCTAAGTCTGACTCGTGCCCGTGTTCACACATTTCAAATGGCACGTTTAAGTATTCATTTATAAGTTACACTTGGAGAGTTGGAGTCAAAAGAAGGTGAGTTACAAGCGCGTATAAACTTAAGAGTTGTATATGATGTAACTGATAAGAAGTCACCTACATAAATTATCTCAATCGTATGAATCATCTCAAAAGCTTAAGACACACGAGCAAAATACAGATCTTAATCTGAAAAATTATTTTTATTAACAAGAGTTTGTTGATTTGTTAGAAAAATTAAATAATTAAAACAAATTATTGAAATATGATATAATGGCAAAAAAACAAACAAACAAAATAAACAATATAAACACAATGACATTGTCTTTGCGATTCTTCCTTGATATGGACAAGATCACTAGGATAGATGTTTGTTGACGCATGCTACACCCTATGTTAAACATCACTTGATTTTATTTTCATTTGTGTTCAGTTTTATTCGTTTAAATTTAAAGAGCTACACTCATAACTTAGCTTTTAGAGGGGTCTTTTAACACTTTTAGATAATCCACAATATATTATTTTATATTTTTTACGGTTATTATTTTGGTTGAATTTAGTTTAAACCGCTCATGAGATTAAGAAATTGATTAAAAAAAACAAGTAAATAGAATTATAAACCGCTAAAAATATATTTTATTGCATACAATCTCTCATATTACTTTGTAAAAGGTAAAATTCAAATTCCTTTCAAAACTGTTATCTCTATAAACATGTAAAATCAGGTTATATATACATACCTGAAAAGAATTTAATAAATATTTTCTTTATATGTTTATAAAAAAGAAAATAATAATATATTCAATTTTCAACCCGAAGATAAAAAGTCAACTTACTAGTTTCATATAAATACTAAGACAATCCAACCCAGTTGATTTCATTTTTACAACTTAAAAACAACATTTTTATTTTCAACAATAAACAAGAAATCCGAAGGTATCTTGAAGATCAAGAAATTATAAATTTGATCCAATTCGAAAGATGGCAGATAGCTGGTGGGATTCAAGAACAAGACCTTGTTTGAACTCAGTTTCAGTCACCTCCATGAATCTTTTCCAAGAAACCACCGAAACCAGCACCACAACCACCAGCGGTGGTAGCCACCGCAGTGGTGGTGGTGCTGGCGTTGGTGGGGTGTTTAACGACACCCCGAGCTTACATATGATGGAATTAGGTCTTTCATCACAACCTTCGTTGGATTGGAATCAAGCTTTATAGTAAGTACTCCATTAGAACATGTTCTTGATTTCTTTACAAAACCCTAATCTTGATTCTCTTGATTGCTAAAAAGGTTTTAACTTTTTGATGCAAAACAGTCGTGGTGATCAGAGAAATGATCATCATCAAAGTGGTTACCAAACACTAATTCAAGAAGATCAAGGTTTGAGCTCAAACTCAAGTAATTTTCAAGAAAACCAATGGAAATCACATAAAATGTATTCCAATTCACCTTCTGAATTCAAGAAAACAAGAGTTAGAGGTTATCGATTAGACGAACAGGCGCATAATTACCACGATGAAAACGGATTAAATCCGGGCTTCCAATCTGTAGATCACTCGTATGGAAGTAATTCTACAATAGTACAAAGTTTATTCGGTTCAAATATCAACACGAGCGTACAACAAGGTTCTAGTTTTGATCAAAACCAAGGAATGAATTATTCCTATCAACCTGGCTACGGTGGTGTGATTGTATCTGGTGGTGGCAGTGGTGGCGGAGAATACCTTCCGCCACCACTGCAACAAGAATTCTCATTGAATTCACCACCAAAAGTGCAGCCACCGAACATTGCTACACAACTGCAGTTCTCCAACAACGCACGGTTTTGGAATGCATCAGCAGCCTCCATGAATGATGTTAGATCAAGCTTTTTTCCATTGCAAATGCAATCACCTTCATCAACCATTGAAGATAAACCAAAGGTATAGCGATGATCAAGATTCACACGCGACAACCGTGATTTATATACACCAAAGGCCTAATATTTTATGTTATTTTTGTGAATTGTTTGCATATATAACAAGAATCCCACTTCTGAAATGGGGAAAAGAAGCAACACCAAATCATCATCAACCAAAAGACCAAGAAATGAGAACCCACCATTGGTGCCACCTTTAAAGGTGCATATATTAATCTTGTTTTTACTCTTTATGAATCTTGAAAACACAATTAAAGTTGAAATTTTTTGTGCTAACTTGGATGGATCAGGTGAAGATGGGGGACAAAATCACTGCACTCCAACAATTAGTTTCCCCTTTTGGAAAAGTATGCATGATCATCAACTATATCTTCATATTTTTCTTCATCATATTTTTCTTCTTTTTGATGATTAATCTTAAAACTAAAGTCTTGATCTTTTTGTTGTTGATGATAATCATAATCATAAACTTTTGGGTTTCTTTCAGACTGATACAGCATCCGTGTTGTCTGAGGCTATTCATTACATCAAATTTCTCCATGAACAAGTTAGTGTAAGTTTTAATTACCTACAAGTTCATACTAAAATAATGCGTAAATTAGATTTTAGTGATCCAAAGTATAATCTATTGGGATAATAATCCATACAAGCGATATGATTGATGACACTCCTAATTTTTACATTTGCTGTCGACTACAATCCCACTCACACAATCTATCATAACCTTATAATTAATTTAACATTTGCTTGATTTCACTCACAATGATGTTTATGAGGTAAATGGGAAAACGCACACTACGAGAAAATGGTTGTTGAGAGCTATATATAGCGACGGCAGAGTGTCGTCGGCAGGCTAGCCTGCTTACACCGACGATGTGTCGTCGGCAATTATAAGCTCCTCAGGTTTTAGGGTTTTTATGACTTGTCCCGATGAAATACCATCGCAATAGGTGTACAATACCTATAGTGACGACATGTCGTCAGGAAAACCCTATTTTATTCCGTCCCTATATACTTTCTTCCTTGAATCTATGGTGATTCATAACAAAAATAAAAGTCATGAGTATCATTGGTTAAATTTGTAAGTATGAATTTTTAACGGTCGATAAGTAATAGTTTTGATTTTTAAAATTCAATTTATTTACAAAATAATAAATTCTTATATTAACATATGAATCTTAATCATCTACTCAGGTTCTAACCAACCCATACATGAAAAATGCTGTCATACCACAACAAACACAGGTATCTATAACCTTAGTCATTCCACTGGTGTTCCAACATGTTTTGTAGCAATTAAACAATCAAACTTATGGATCACGTTGATGCAGATTTTGAATGAACCGTCGGAGGGATCAACACAAGATCTACGAACTCGAGGACTATGTTTGGTACCAATATCAAGCACATTCCCAATGACACAAGAAACACCAGTTGATTTCTGGACACCATCTTTCGGAGGAACTTTCAGATAAGTGACAAACACGAAAGAATTTGTTCATGGGACCGCAATCATCAAAGGAACTAATTCTAAGCAATAAATTATATATTAATTTGTAGAAATCTGAAGAGAAAGTTGAAAAAAAGATATGAATCTTTAAAATGCTGGGCCAGCTACATGCAAAAATAATGCAGTTTTGGCCAATGTTGTTCATGAGTTAAAGGTGTCTATCTTTGTACATAAAAATAGGGTATAATTCATGTACTAATAGTAGCATTAATAATGATTTATTTAACTTAAGTTTTGTGTAGGGATATGTGAGAACATGTTCTAATTATACCATGCATAATTAGTTAATCAGATTTGTATATTAATTGATTGTAATTTCTTTTTAAAGACTCTTGTTTTACTTTACAATTAAATGAAGCATCATGTATATATCTTATGTGGAAATTTATATAATCTTGATTTGAGTCGTTACGTATCATCTTAATCTTAAGTACTGACAGTTTAATTAACTATATATAGGTTTATGATGACTGATAATTTCTTAAGCAATGTGTCGATAACTATTTTTGTTGATGATTGTTAGCATATGTAGCTAGCAAACATGCTTGAATGCTCATAAATATCCTATAAGATATAGAAAACAACCCCCGTTTATATGTGATCATACTTATGTTCATTAGCTTTATGTATGTGATTATACTTGTGTTAATTAGCTTACAATATAATCATTGGTTAATTTGGTGTTGGTTGTGCCTTAGTTTCTTTTGCTTTCAACTGACTTGAGCATACTACTAAAGCAGAGTACTAGTAACCAAGGTTTGTGGAATATTTATGCGATTTAAAAAGGATTAAAGCTGAGAAAATCGATATAATCCAACAATTAAGAGGTAAAAAGTTCAAAATACTATTTGAAATGAATTTATTAGTAGTCATGGGTCTTACTTATAAGTTTGATATTAGTCTTTAGCTCTTAAAATGTCTTTTTATATAATTATATAATTATCATCTTTGTAAGTAAGACAAGCTCATAGAAACTTATGTTTAGTGATAGTAAGATGAGCTTATGTTTAGTGATATTAAGATGATTCTACAATCAAAAGGTCATGAGTTCAAAATCTTATTAGCAACATGTTTGGTTGTGTTAAAGGTTTGAGTGTGGATCTTTTTGTTAAAAATATGATGACATGACTAAGGATCTTGAGTCAAATAAATTTCTTAAACTTATTGATTTGAATTGTTTGTATGTATTTATGAGCAATAGTAGGTGAATTTTTTGATATGATTTGGAAGACCAAAAAGAAAAATAATAGAATATAATGTTAGGAATAAATGAGTTAGTGGAAATGTGATGTTTTTGCTTTTAGTAATTATTTATTTATTTTATATGTCTTAAGATTCCTAAAAAGGAAATGAAAGGGTGTTGGTGAAGGAGTAATAGGGCCCATGATTTGTGCTTTATTTAATTAATGGTCTATAAACAACTAAAAATACCCTTTAAATTTGTCAAAAGATATTAATAATATATGATCATTATATTATTTTAAAATAATGTAACTATCATACAATTTGATAAGATTGTTTAACTATAACTTTATTTTATGTTCGATAAATTCTTTCATAACAATATCACATAAACCAATTATATAAAGATAGGAATGTTATTACTATTTTATCAATAGATAACTAACAATATTTGCTGTTAGAAAAGATAATTAACTATATTAAGAGTAAAATTTTATATTTATGTTACTAATTTTCCTATTGTGAAATGAATGATAACGTCATCAAGTAGTAGGAACTTCATGAGTTGCTACATAGATACTCATTGCTATACTATGATGGATTAAGGGATCCTAAAATAAAGTATAATCATATTATGTGTACTAACATATGAAGAACATAGTTTAGTGAACATATATTCGTCTTATTGGAATAGTGAATCAAATGAATATAAATGAAAACTTTGTTAGAATGCCCATTTCAAGTGATTTTTATTTTAAATTACACAAAGTCAAGTTACAAGTTAACTAACATTCAAAATTTTCAAGACTATACATTATCGAATGATCGAACTCTCGTATGTGTATCCTAATTTATGCTACTTTTGTGGTTAGAAGATCTAAATGTTTTCTATAACTCATGAATAAATATCATGTGAATTGTATTTTATTTATAGGTTACATATTTTGCAATTTGATATTTTAGAATAGAATAGATGGTTTAATGTGTATGAATGATGTAAGTATGACATAAAGAAAGAAGGAGAAAAGGAGAAGTTGAAGAAACAAAAAGAGTGTAGTCTATGTTTATATTGTTTATTTAAAGAGGAGATAGCGACAACACTAGTTTCTCTCATTTCCCTTTAATAATACTCCTTCCCACCCAAGTACTACCCCATCACCATCATTACCATACTTGTTTTCATACATTAAATTATGACATACTACATTCTAGCTAAATCTTTATAGGTGTTGTCGGATTTGATCCGAGTTTAAGTCAGATCATGGGTTCAGATTTAACTCGATTCAATCTGGTTGCAAACTCAAAGATTAATATTTTAAGTAGTTAAAATTTCTGTGATTAATTGTAAGAGACAAATGATTCTTATAACTAATGTGTTTGTTAAATCGTAACATGTTTCTTCGTTTTCACTGACAATTGTTAAAAAGTTTGTACGTATATGAAATGATAATTCTACTTTTTTTACTTAAAATGATTAATGAAACTACTCTAATATACTACAATGATAAAGAAATGTGTTCATTATTTAGAGATTGTTCATATAGTTTGATACACAAGTGTAGAGAAGCAAATATAGAGAAACGAGAGAGAGAATAAAGAAATATTAGAATGTGTAGTAATCGGTCTCACTCGAGAGTTGAATACGTATATAACACATAGAAACAAATATCAAATTCTATATAGCACATAAAAAACTATTCGATATAACATGTTACAAGTCTTTGTAGGCATGTCTACCAAAAACCATCACACGTTCACACATATCATTAGAGTTCTTTAAACTGGTCATGTGACATGTTTAATTGTTTATGCAACGTTTCATTTGTTGCGGGTGGCCTTTTTAGTTTTGACTTTTGATCAATAATTGGTCTATTGAATTCTTACTTTTAATTTTTTAAACGTACAACTATGATTGCACAGAATACTATGACATGCCTTTTGTCCTAAAACTATTTTTTGTAGTACTTTGTGATTGATCAAAAAATTTTATTGTTTCCTTAATTTTATTTGTATTATGTTATAGGAATTAAGATAGATGGAACAACTCAAGCAAGAGCCCAAATTATTTAATAATTTCTTAGTGTAATTATAGTAAACTTTCTTTGCATGAATATTATTTTTCTCTATGAAAATACTAGTAAATGACTTTGTAAAAATGAATCATGTCGATCTCAGTTTCATGATAAGTTTTCTGAGGAATTTTTGCATCGTATAATCATGTTGGTTTATTATTTTTAACATTTAAGTGCATGGTATAGTGGTAAACACTTGACTTCCCATAGGAAAATCAAAAGGTTAAATCCGGCCAATGACGAATACAAAAATTTTCGGTACCGGGGGGGGGGGGGGGGGTTGCAAAATAAGAGTTGGTCACAATAGGTTGGGTAAAAAAACCGAATGATAATAATAACCTTAAATTTACACAATGAATCAATTTCAAGTAAACAAATCAATTTAACATTGACTTATAAATTGAAAGTAATGTAAATTATTAGAATTTAGGGAAAAAATTTAAAAAAAATAATGAAGGTAGAAACATTGAAATTAGTCAAAACTTAAACTACTTTAAATACCTTCATGTGTGACTATTCAGTGGGCCTCATGTGTGACTATTTGTGCACCTATTGCCCTCTCTGTGTAAAACTTGTGCCCAAAAATCCTCATTTCAATCTAAATTTATGAAAAATAAAAGAATTTTGATCTATAGTTAGTGGGCCTTGCAGATATGTGAGGAGGGCCTTTCCACCCTCATCATATGCACTGAATCCACCCCTGCCAGCCACCCCAATTGTTAGTAGCAAGCAGGGGTGTAAACGAGTCGAGCCGAGCCCGAGCTCGTTTAGCCTCGAGCTCGGCTCGTTTTATTTTTAGAAAGCTCGAGCTCGAGCTCGGCTCGTTTGAAGTTTTATTTCTAAAGCTTGAGCTCGGCTCGCCAAAAAATTATCAGGCTCGAGCTCGGCTCGTTTATTGTTAAATTATTAAAATTTTATTTTTTTGTAGTTACTTTTATATTTTTTTATAATGAAACTTTTTTTATATTTTACATAATATATATTATATAATTAGTTTTTATCATAAAATATAAATAATAAATATGATTTATGTACATATATATTTATATATATTTTATGTGTAAAAATAATTATATAAAACAAAAAGCTCGTTTGGGCTCGCGAGCCGGCTCGAGCTCGATGTTTGAAGCTTGGGCTCGAGCTCGTCTAGTAAACGAGCCATGATGTGAGCTCGAGCTCGGGCTCGAGCTCGTTTAAGCTCGGCTCGATTCGAGCTTTTTTCGAGCCGATCCCGAGTATCTTGCGAGCCGGCTTGGCTCGTTTACACCCCTAGTAGCAAGGATGAGTAACCAACACCCATACAAAAGTTAGTATATACACCATCAAGATTGAATCTCGGGCAACAAGAAATTTTGACACCTACCTTCAGTAAATTTTGACACCGACCCTTGTGTGTATTTTGATTAGTGATTAGTGGTTAGTGTACTACTTACCATACTTTAGGATGTTTTATTGTTGTTAAGGTGAATTTGTTGATTGATTTGGGTTTAATTTTATATAGTTAGGGAATACTAAAAGAGTTGTCAAAAGCAATCTTCTAAGACTCTTGGGTAATCTTCCTTTGGGACTCCTCAAATGAAAACCAATTAACTCTTATTACCCTAGTCAACAAGAAGATTGTGATTTTTCACTAACAATCAATATTACATTAACCAGAAAAGCCAAAACAAACAACAAACATTAAATATCGTCAGTATGGTTGTTTTACAACAAAGCTAAAGATACAACTCCAAGAGTTTAGGGGGATTTTTTTTTGGGTGGGGGGGGAGTGAATCCGACTTTAGGCCAAAGATGGGTTTCTAGGTCCAACTTTATCAATAAAAGACAACCTTTAACCTAAAATCGAGGTCGAAAAAATCATTCGATATACATTTACGATACTACAAAGTCGCACTTGAGAAATTCAATCCTTCCTACTACTCTAATAAAAGAGTAACTATTGTGGACACATGTCAACACCACATTTATTCTTACAAAAATTTTCCCGCTTCTCTCTCCTATTAAATAATTACCTTAATTACAAAAATATTTATTAAGTCTTTCTAGATTAAAAATAATTTTCTAATAAATTAAGAAATACATCTTTTTATTGATGTTATTTCTAAAGAAACAAATTTTTATAAAATAAAACTTTTTTCTAGAACATCAAACTTATTCAAAATATGAAATTTTTTAAATTTAGTGTTTTAAAAACTAAATGTTTTGTAAAAAATAATTAAAAATGAGAGTTATAAATAAGGATATTTATAAAAATGACACTTTTAAACAAAACGTTTGATTTTTTTGAAAAAAATTATAAAGTCGATATCATTGTTTTATTACTTATAATTTTTATTTTTACAAAATTTAAATCATATATTAGTTTAGAATATCTTTTTATAATTAAGTAAAATTTTATTATATTTAATATTATATTTGTTCAACCCGTGTAATACACGGGTTTACTAAAGCTAGTAACACTATAAATCAGTAAACAATTATATACTTGATTACCTGATTGTTTTCTGAAAACACCAATCTTTCACAACATAATGTTTTTATTCGCCATGGCCAATCGTACATTATAACTTAGGATAAGTGATTTGTTTATGTAGACGAATGGTAATTACTCTTGCATATATAAGTGATTTCTATTAAGTATGATTTTAACAGGACATAAAGTAATTTAAATGTTCTTAGCCCTTGTGATTGTACAAACACGATTCCTCACTTAACATATGGGTGGGAGCTATTGTATAAATTGTGTAGCACGTAGATCAGTATCTAAAAATTTATAAGATAAACTAAATTTTTAAAAGACCTAGAACATAAAAGCTCTGCTTAAGATGTTATGTTCAAATGTTGATGCTCTCAAGATCTGAAGGTCATATATGATCTAATACTTTCAGATGTTTACGGTTTTGCTGGCGAGTCGTTTACTGTATTTTCTTATGCATCACACTTCTTTTCGATCATGTGTATGGTCATAACTTGCACCTCGGTTTTGAAAGCGTTGTATAGCAAATCATATTATTGGTTTTTATGAATGACAATTATGAGAAACGACGTTTAAACGACATAAAAATGTGAGTTTGTTAAAAGTAACAATCACCCTTTTGCAATCACATAGAGAGATATGAAAGTATCATGCAGCTGCCTTGAGTTTCTTCGCGATGGTGGCAATGTGTTTTCCCTGGTGAAACGCCTGCTCTAGCTCGAGCTCAGACGGCTGTCTAGAACCATCCCCAGCATAAGTTCCTGCACCATAAGGACTTCCACCTTTCACTTTCTCCATTTCAAACATGCCCGCGCCAAATGTGTACCCGATTGGCACGAATATCATTCCATGGTGAACCAGTTGAGTTATGGCGGTCAAACTGTTCATAACAAGGAAATGTATGGAAAATTATATTCAAACCTCAATAGTAAGAATTTATATAGTTTGTAGGATAAAGGGTAGGGGTGTGAATTTAGGATATGACAAGAAAACATGACTGGGTTTGGGTGTAGTTTAAACGTGTTTGGGTCAGATTTAGGTTTAACATGTTTAGCTAAGTGTGTCGTGTTTGGGTCGACGGACAAATTTAACCCTATTATTTTAATAATTATAAAAAAATATCCTGGTGATTTTTTATAAATTTGAAAAAATATGTTTATGTCATAACTTAATTTGATTGAGTATTTTATGTCAAAATTTTCTGGTCAAGTAGGTCATAATCTTGCCAACTCGTAAAAATTTTTGTCCTGTTCAGGTTCATGTGTCTGATATGTTTTTGGGTTCGTGTCGGGTTCGGCTTGCCAACCCATAAAGAGGACTCATTCCACAACTTTACTTACGCAGTAGTTTCTTGGCCGCCGCCTTGAGATCCAGTGCAGTAGAAGATACCAGCTGGCTTACCAGCAAGCTGTTGGGTTCTCCAAAGGCCACCAGTGGAATCAAAGAAGGCTTTGAATTGAGCAGACATCATACCAAATCTTGTTGGAAACCCGAAAACAAATCCATCTGCTTCAGCGAGTTCATTTGGTGTAATTATCGGCACATCGCTCTTTGGTGGTGCACTCATTTTCCCAAGCACCTCTTCAGGCAATGTCTCTGGGACCTACATCCAAAACAGGATTTAAGAATAAATTTTACTGGTTTGTTTGACCTGAACCTGTTTCGACCCGGCATTTTGCTAGGCTTAAAAACAATGTATATTATATGATTCTTGAAGACACAATAATCAGTTAATCAAACACTTCTTAAAATTATCTACCTGCCATAATTTGGCTTCCACTCCTTCAACAGATGCTGCTCCTTTTTTGATTTCTTCAGCTAGCTTCTCTACATGTCCATACATTGAGTAGTACCTGGCATAAAGGAAATAATTAACTCTTAGTAACCTATAATTATAAAAAAGATACAGCAAATTTCTAAAATATAATTTATTATTTCAAAAAGAAAAGGTAGAAATCTCTGCTATAAGAGTTGGTCATCAAGATGAAAAATTGGAAAAAAAAGGTGTTTTAATGATGCAATTCATAAATTCTATTAAGCATCTATACATGTTTGGAGAAAAACAAAAGTTTAAGATTCATACAATGGTTTCTTTTGGACAGATGCTGCTCCAACACAATCAAATTATAGGTTTATATCACCCTACTTCACTCCTTAATAGTATAGACGACATGAGCTGATTATATCATCAACTATTTTCACATGTTTTTACTCCGTATACTGTACTACCTAAAGGAAGCGATTGAAATTTTATAGGTTCCTTGACATGCCCAAAAACCAAGTTCTTCCATACCCTTAAATTACAAAGGGGAACAACTCTGATCAAGGGTTATTATTGTTCAAATACACAGGGTTACAACTTCAGTGGATGATTACTTGGGGTCCTTTCCCATAAGGACTTGTTCGGATTGCTTATTAAAACTGCGTATCAGCTCTATGCTTTTTGGTACAGCAATAATGTGTTTTGACGTGTTTGGGATTGCTTATCCAAACTTCTTATCTGTTATTGCTAGTGAAATAAGGTGTTTTGAAAAGGCAACAAGCACGTTGTCTTCCCATCACTGTTTCTTTTGAAAGGGCTCCACAATGTAACAAGCATAACTGAATGCTTACTGACTGACCTCAAAGAACCCCCCTTTATAACTTTACATTAAAACATCATGACTTTCCTGGAGTCTTGGTAATTAGTTGTAAGCTAAATATTTTAAGTTGCACAAAGTTGATCACAAGCAACACAAAAGAACAAATACATTCTACACCTAACATATTAATAATTTCTATCAAAAGTTATGAATGTGGTGGTTATACCACGAGGGATGTCAGGTGTCCTGTTCTGACACATCAGTTTCAAATGGTAGGACATCATCTATACAAGGAACGAAATGAATATATATTATACTTAAATGCTTTATGTAGTGTCTTAATCATTTACCTAAATCTTTTTACATCTTGAATTTCTTACACCAGGTTACTTGCTATCAAAGAAACAGCAAGTAGCACGCATCCTTCTTAATCAATTTTCTCCCACTAACCCATAATTTGATTTGTTACTTCCTCAATTCTTAAGAAACCTTCTACATTTTTATCTCCTAGACTAAATTTGATTATTTAAGTAGTGTTTTTAGAAAAATTTCTAATATACTTTTATTAACCACCTATATCTACACGATTTAATAGAGTAAGTCATCTTACCACCAGAATGTCCCATGAAGATGATTATTTTAGTAATTATTTCAATCAAAATCACTTCATTACAACAATACATGAAAACATAGACATGTAAAAACATTAACAACAGAGAAGACCTGCATCTACATTGATGATCAGCGAGTGAGATGCCTTCATTATCTTATTCCTAATTTACATATACATTTTCAACAGGATCTCAGTTGTAAAGGTTTACCAGCCAATTCACTTAAAAATGCACATCTAATTCTACTTTCCATCTGTAATTTCAAACCTAAACACACATCATCACTCATCAATGATCATTACTCAATACTCCGAATTCAATTCAGTCCTCAAAACTACTAAGGTCAAATTACCACTTCAATCAACCGATCTGGATCGCACAAACTCATCCACAACAACTAACAGATCGTTCAACGAATAATAATTCAAACTCGATCAAATCAAATTGCGTAAAACCGAAATGAAAGCAACAACTATCAACATTCAGCAATTCAACATCGCGAACATCATAATTGAAAGAGAGATTAAGAAAACATACACGATGTACACTTTTGGAAGGTTTACCAGTCAATTCGCTTAAAAATGCACATCTAATTCTACTTTCTATCTGTAATTTCATCACTCATCAATGATCACTAGTCATTCAAATCAGTCCTCAATACTACGAAGTTCAACTTATTAATTATCACTTCAATTAACCGATTTGGATCGCACAAACTCATCCACAACAACTAACAGATCGTTCAACAGATAATGATTCAAACTCGATCAAATCAAATTGCGTACAACCGAATTGAAAGCAACAACGATCAACATTCAACATATAACAATTCAACATCGCGAAACATCATAATTGATAGAGAGATTAAGAAAACATACACGATGTACACTTTTGTAGCCATTGATGACGGTCGTCGTAAGGCAGATTGATTCAAGCACTCAGAGTTGTGTGAAGCTTTTTGACGTTTGATTGAATTGACTGACTAACGATGAGCACTAACGTCTCGTATTTATACTACGGGTATTGGGGGTCGTTTGGAACTTGCCAGCTGGCGAATTAATTCAAGAGATTTGTTGAATTAATGAAGATTTTATGAGAGGGACGACGTCGTATTGGTTGAGAAAGGTTAACGCTTATTTAGTCTTGCCAGCGTGGGTGATGACGGCATGTTGTTGTCACGCCCACGTCATTTTTCATAGCTAGAATCAAGAGAGCATTCACCGACCTTCCACGTCAACGGATTCCTCTGACACTCCTATGCGCCTCGTATAACCCCTAACAAAAACAATTAATTGATATTGTTAGATTATTTAGATCAAAATTATGAACGCCCAATGACTTGTTATTACAAGTAACTTCGTGTGTGTGGGTGGGGAAGGCAGTGTAAGAAGAGTTCTTAGTGGTTCTTAAATTGTCCCCTTTGTTATTTTTTTTCTAGATTCTTGAATTAAATCGATACGTTATACCCTTGTCATTTATAGTTAGTATTTCAAATTCATAGTACTTCCTTACTAGTATCTCAAATTCGATCAAACTTCTTTTCTCTTTTTATGTAGAATCTTCAAAGTGAAGACGTTGATGGAAGAACAAATGAAAATAGTGATGAAATGACAGTAAAGACATCTTTATGCATCGTTTACTACCTTACCTTTAAATGGACTAAAACTCTAAATATTGAATGTTATGCAAAAGATGATAAATATTTGTTTCATAATGATGATGATCATAATTAAACAGTAACATCCATTATTTTAGTATTTGAAGATCACGAAAGATATGATGTCAGGGCAAGGGTTAAGAGATAATGAACATAATTCAAGAAAACTTTAAAACTCATAAAAAATATCGAATACTGATTTGTTTATTTGTTAACATATCAACTTGTCAGTAAAAACAATCTATTTTACTATCTTAACTATCTATAGAGTCTATCTTATAAATTTGTTTTTCAATTTATAAATATTAAATACCTATTCACTCGTCACTAACTAACTTTTAATCAAATTTATATCAAGTACTCGTTATTTAATTATAAAAGATCCTATTTAATATAGGTGACACCAATTGACAATTAGTTGGCACATGTTTAAAAGTGTCACGATTCTAATTCTAGACGTATTTATAATTTTTATAATTATACAAATATAAGAAATCTTTATTCCCTTAACTACCCGAATAAATATATAAAACGACTATTGGCGGCTTAATTAGATCAAGGTCAACGATTACACCATGATGATGCAAATCAAGGATCATCATATGGAATTTGTAAATTGGAAAATGTTTAATAACGGGACATGTAAATGAACCAATGTCAACTAATCGAACTGGTTTTAAAAACCGAATAATCTCATAAATAAGTAATAGTATGTGTGTAACACTTATTTAAAAAGTTAAATATGTACTTATTTTGTTTTCTAATATGAATTTATAGTGCCAACAGGATGAAATAAACAGACTAGAGAGGTTGAAGTAAAAATGAGCTGCCAATTGTGATTAAGAAATGGTAAAATGGAATTCTGAAATTTTGGTTCAAGCATTGTGTTATGGACCGAAACCATTGTAAGGTATGGGACTTGTCTCACATCGGTTGTACGGGCAATTGATGTGGGATTTATAAACCAAATGAGTTCCCTCACCCACCAGACTGGTCTTTTGGGTTGAGTTCTTCCGTTTGGTTTATAACAGTGGTATCAGAGCCAACCTCGGAGTGGTGGCCCACGGAGTGGTGGCCTGGAGAGAGCCAGTCGTGACCAACGAGGACGTTGGTCCTTAAGGAGGGACGAATGTTATGGACCGAAACCATTGTAAGGTATGGGACTTGTCCCACATCGGTTGTATGGGCAATTGATGTGGGATTTATAAACCAAATGGGTTCCCTCACCCATCAGACTAGTCTTTTGAGTTGAGTTCTTCCGTTTGGTTTATAACACATTAGTTTGGTTTGGTTTGGTTTGGTTTGGTTTGCTGGTTCATATGTTCCTACCTATAGCTACTCGAAATGAATGGAGTCAGTTGAAGAGTACTCAACCAGAATAGACTTTTTTTTTAAACGACAACCAAAATAGTGATATAGTTTGTTTCTAGTCCATCCAACTGGTCTAGTTGATCCAAGCATTGGTTTGGTTTGCTGGTTCACATGTTCCTACCTATAGCTACTTGGAATGAATGAAGTCGGTTGAAGAGTACTCAACCAGAATAGATTTTTTTTTAAACGTCAACCAAAATAGTTATATAGTGAGTTTCTAGTCTATCTAACTGGTCTAGTTTGGGAAATTGTGAAATTAGGTGGTTAGAAGAGGTAATACATGTATTTTTCTTAGTTTTAAAATCAAAGTTTTATCGCATACACCTTACCTTTTTAAAACAATTATTTTGGCCAATAGTAAGTAACATAAAATGTAATTGATAATATTCACTAATTCACGTTTTTCTTATTATCATAAAACCAATATTTTCAGAAACAGAACTGGTCAGGCCGGTCGGATTGCTTGAACCTGATGTAAGAACCGGATAACGCCGTAGATAATTAAAAACTTAAGGTTATTTTTATATATCTATTACATAATAAATAATAAAGTATGAAAACAATATATGTTTCGATAAAGATTTGTAGTTCTAATAAAATAAGAGGACTTCAATATATAAAATATGGACTAAAATAAAAAAAATTAAATCCGGTCCGATCACCCGATCCAGTTAAACTGAAAACAATCCAAATAAGCATTACCAGATCAGTTTTATGACCGATTCACAATCAAGCTGATCCAGCCAGGTTCCGAAAAAACTATATAAACAACATTGTGTATGAAACAATTAAGAATCCTTATTCATATTTAGGGAGAAAAGGAAGTTAAAGGGCGTGAAAGTGTGGAATTAAGGTTCTTTTCTATCATCACAAAAGTACTTACTTGCATGCTTTGACAATTTGGGGCCCCAGACATCACTTGGAACTGGGAAAAAAGTTTTGACTTTTGGTTTGACCCCTTTCTATCATAATCCTATGTAACTATATGGTTGTGCAATGTTTTTAACTTTTAAGAATAAGTGAACAACTCTTCAAATTAAAAAAAATAATTATATGGTTTGTTGTTTATGGTGCTGTTTGTTTTTTCTGCAGGAAAACATTTGCAGTCTGCGGACTATATGACATCTGTAGCAGAAGAGATGGACCAAACGTCTGCAGTCTACAAGAAAAATACTGTTTGTTTTTTAACATCTGCAGAATGTTAAAATATTCTGTAATTAAAATAACCTGTTTTTTAACCATACATCACTAACAATAAACCAAATCACTAACCATACAAACTAAAATTACAAATCATACCACTAAAGACTCATCTTTAATCCCTGGTTAGTTCAAATTAAAAGCAAAACAACAATATCTTATATAAATTTGTATAAATTAGGTCTTCTAACTGCATTGTGGAAATCAATTGCAAAGATGTATAAAGAAACAGTGAATTGGGGAAATGGGGCACCGTGATTTGTATACGATTTGTATTCACCTTATCTCTTATAGTAACTTTTATCGTGATTTTTGAATATTTAAACAAATAAATACTTTTTAACGTAGTAAGCATGCATCTGAGTAGCTTTCAATACTATTTTAAGAAAATAAATATTTTTAAATACACTTATTCCTCGAAGTAAAATATTAAATCTAATCATTTATAACTTTTAATTTGAATACAATAATATTAGATACTTTAGTTATTAGAAAGAATAGACCAGAGAGTAAATAATAAGCAGAGAGAGGTTGTCACCGAAAATTACAAACTAATTATGAGACTTAAACAATAAGTTCGCTAAATAGCAAGACAATCTTATTTTCTCCCAAGCAGTATGCACGTAATATAATGTCATGATGATACATGAGATTTCACTGCTTGTTATTTTAAATACTAGTGTCGGTTATGTTGGTGTCCTCGTATATTTTATGTTAGAATTAGTATTATGCCCCTGCGTTGCGGGGCGTAAAATCATACTAAATAGCACCAATGACATATTACTGTCAGTAACCACCAAAACAGAAAAAACTCGTATTAAAAAAGAAATAAAACGATGAACCATGCAGACAAAATGCATAAAAACCAAAAATAAAATGAATGAAAAATAGACGTAAAAAAGTTGAAACACGCAGCTGAAACGTAAAGCAAATAAAATAACAAGTAAGCGATCTAGGACCAGTGCGTTGTGATGAAGCCGTTAAACAAAAGTAAGTGTAATAAAGTTGAATTACATACGCACGCTGTGACATGTTAACTCCCAAAATTTAGACCGATACGTAAAAGTAAAAATTTATAAAATATGAAAAGTATAGGACTAAAGTTGAAAGTAAAAAAAATATTGGACTTAAATTGTAAAACATGTAAAAGTATTGAGTTAAATAAAAAAGTTAAATATTTAATAAAAAACACAAAAAGTGGGTACAACTCAAAAAAACAAATGATTCAATACTCTCAAGCACAGATCACTTGATAAGCATAAGATACAACATCTTTATACACAAACCACTTGGTAACTAGTATTATATATAATAACTTAAGAGTTATGATTTAAAACAAACTAGAAAATAGTTAGAACTAAATCTTTAATTCAAACTTTAATGGCGTTCTCATTTTTTATCATAAAAATATTCAAACTCTTTACAATATAAAAAGTAAAAAAATTAAATATCAAATCAAAGTTGATGTGCCTACGACCGTCGCGAAAGCAAAGTTGGAAACAATTTAATGTGGTTGAACCCATAATTCTGTTTTTTTATTAATTTTTTTTATTTTTGAACTTTTGAAATTAATAAATTGACCATGGATGCTTCTTCCGGTCAAACAGACGAATGTATGACGGACAGATGACGCCAAGGATTAGTTCATCCACCTATTTCAAATGTGTGGCTTTTTTTTTTTTTTCAGAGGCGACATTTCCGCCTCTGAGATTATTAAACGTAAATCTATGCATTAGTTTATGCAAACCGGGATAAAAACGTTTTAAAAGGAATCATAGCAAGAAGCTAGGAAACCCAAAGAGCATTACAGAAACAATAGAAAAGAAAGAATCAAGGGTACGCCAAAATGTAAGTTACACAAATTGCTCCACTTTAAGCGAAGCATATTCGATCTATTCTTAATCCAAAGATAATCCTGCCTTGATATCGTTGAAATGTTCTGGATTGAGTCTTGTTTACCCTCGAAAACCTTTATGTTACGTGACTTTCAAATAGCCTAACATGAAAATAGCACCACAAAGTGAACAACTTTTTTTAGTATCATTCGCGTGAATTTATAATAAAAGACAAATTAACCCCTGAGTTTATGTAAAAAGACAATCTCGTCATCTTTAAATGCATTATAATATAATATAGATAATATAGATAATATAATATTAATAAATGATAAAAAAAATTGAACTCAAGTTGAGCTGAGATCAAGCTTTAACCATGTAGCGTTAAAGTCAAGCTCAAGTTGTCTTAAGTCAAACGAGTTCAACCAAGACATCAGATATCAAGGCGCATAAACTTGTATGTGATTACTCTCGACTAATGAGACATATATCACCTAATGCTGGTCGTCCTAAACTCGTTAAAAATATAAAATTAATCTCACACTCAGTCTTGTAACTAGATACATGTCTTATACCCGTCCAAGATATTTCATGTATCAGTCGCGTCTTTCTAACGAGAGGTTGACAATGTAAAGTTGTGAGAGGATATATGGTGGTTGTGGTTGGGTGCATGAGAGGAAAAAGCCACACAATGACCCAATTGTAGAATACAAGTTGAGAATGCATTAGGTTGTAAACTACAACCTAAATTTTATTAAAAAGTAAGAAACTTGAGTTTGTTTGTTTAGTGGAGTGTGTGGATAAACTTTAGAGTTGTTATTAGTCAATGAATTTTGAGGTTAAAAAGTTTCCATTTAATAAAGTTTGCCCAATCTTTCTATTTACTTAATGTTATTTTCGTCCTAAATCAATTTATTTGCTTAATTTGGATGTCTAATCAATGCACTTTATTTGGATGTTAGACGTGCACGACTCTGCCCATTTGCACTAACGTGTGAAAATTGATTATAATCAAATATAGTACGTACTGACATTTAACGTTAATTATATTAATATTTTAAGTTTGTTACCGTAAACCGACACAAATACCTTTATATGACAAATATGGTTCGCAATACAGCTTAGGGTGATCAAAACTATTTCTTAACAAATCAAGAAATGACTCTTGAAAAATAACATTTTATTCTAACGAGTCCATGAATCATGGTTTTCAGACACGTCTCCTCAAAAGAATCTATAAACTTGTTAAGGTGTCTCGTTAGAAAATTAAAAGTTTAATTATTACGTGAGAATTGATAACCATTAGATATAACAAGTGTTTATAGGTCGTATTTTTGAGGCGTGACTAGTGATTAAATTATATCACTTTTACTTAAAGTAGATACTTAAGTTTCTCATCACTCCTTAAAACAAAAAGTATATTACTACCAATAAAATTTAAGTTCCCAAATAAAAAGAAATATAACTACATGATAATAACAACAGTAAAGTAATAATAAGTTTATTATTATTAAGTATTTTTTTTAAAGATCGGTTGTTCACTGGAAGAAACTTATGATAAAAGCCATTTAATCATATAAAAAAAACTTGAAAGGAGTTAAAATTTCATATGGGTTTATTGAACTTTACTGTCGTTAATTTAACCATCTCATGGCAGCTTTTACTTTGAATTAATCCAAGCCCACAAGAAGGAAAAGAAGCCCAAGAAGGAAATAATGAAACTGCAGTAGCAATGAACTCTAGGCAACTCAACAATTTGCAAATCGAGTTATATAGAATAATGTAGAGATGAAAAATTATTGTTGAATCCAAAAATCTATTATGACCCAAGTAGAAAAGTTGAAATGAATGCTTCTTAGTTCTTCGAATTCTTTGAAAGAGCACATCTGAATCTGTTCATGTCAAAATAAACAACAGTTACTCGCCGTAAGTGAACCCCAGATGGTGGTATTTGTGACCAAACTCAGATGTGAAGATAAGGATCCATACTTATGAGAATGATTGAAAGAGTAATTGCTTAAGCATTCAATAAAACAATAAAAACTCATAATTGTTCTCAAAAACGAAAACCCTTTTAGCTTTAGGATCCATCATTGCTTTCCTTGTTGTCGGCAAACATCTTCTGGTCGTGTGATGGACCGGTGGTTTATTCATATTCCAAATCCCTTTTTAAGATTGTGGTCTTTGTTTCATTAATGCTAAGAGATATTGCAGCCATGTTCATTAATGCATAGCTGCTCCATGCATGTACAATCTGCGAGAAGGTAATACCCGTCAGATATTCTTTATGATCAGTCTCTTTCGGATGAGATATTCTAGTGCCCCTCATTATCAAACTCCATGGATTCAAAACTCCCATCAACATTAAAATCGCCTTCCATCAACATGCTAATCAGAGCATCATATGCCAGATTTGTAAGTCCCGACATGACAGAGTTTTTCTTCAAACTGTTGAAAATGATGACACCTAGAAATAATATACTAAACAAATGGAGTGGAGCAACACGCGAGTACTTCCTAAAAGTTCTTTCAAATAACTTAATTTAACATTCACTTCAAATTGTAAATGACTTAAACCAAGAGATTTGATATCTCACAGGCCTTCATCCTTACCCTCGTCGTCATCACCACCTATTTTGACGTTGCAGCGACCACCACCATCCTCGTCACGCCTGCGTCATCAACACAACTAGTCCAAACATGAACCACACAACAACTGTTGCCAAGACTTGCATCCCCATTGATGCCCGTATCATCGCCTATGTCATCACCATCACTAAGGCTGTTAATTATTCGAATCAGACTCAAAAAATCTAAAATTCAAACCAAACGAAAATATAATAAAAATTCAAATTTTGAGTGTTTGGATCGCATCCTTAGCTGAACTGATTTTTGGATTTAGTTCCATACTGAATTCGAGTTTATGAATTTGGAACCAAACCGACCAGAATTTGAAATAGTTTTTACATGTGTGTGTTTTCTTAATTTCTATGTATGAAATTTTGAACTTGTACTTCCCTAGTAGTTTATTTTATACAAATAGACTCGAATATGAATATAAGTTGTTAGTTAGTCTTGATATTGTACAATCTAATCAAGAAATTAAGTATATGAGTTTGTGAATTTGACCAATTTTAAAAGGTAGCGAAATTTTATGTAAAATTTTGTCATTCTCACCACTGCTTGGTGAAAATGACTATATTTTGCGACTATTTTGATTTGTATGGAAATTTGAATGGTAATTTAAAATTTAGGTACTATAATTGTGGTTTTTGGGAAAAAAAATATGATTTTGACTAAACTTGACCAATATGACAATTTGATGAATTGATTAGCGAAATTTAAACGTTGTTTGAAATTGGGCAACTATGCTTTGAGCGTTTTGAACATATAAGTTTATAAGATGCATAACAGATGATAAGATTTGCTTTGGTAACTTTGAAATCAATGGGTCGTTTTTTTTTATTAAAATCCAGGTAATAAATCTCAAATCCACTTAGTCTTTAGTATTTAAGAATGATTACATGGATGTGTACATATGAGTTAGAACAACTAGAGTTGAATTAGTCATGGGCATGAAAAACTTGATCATTGTTTTGTATAAATTTAGATAATGCGTAATTAGTTAACTTTTAGGTAGCTAGTCGTTATCAAGTAAAGCTAGAAATCTAGGAGCTTAAACGACAGGGCGGGTACATGAAACTTTTTAAAGCAAAATCATATTTGTTTAGAAAAATACTCATGATTAAAATTCTTCATATTCTTAGATTTTGTGCAAGTGAGGTTATCTTGTTTATTTAATTTTTGTTTTGTGACAAACATGTCTAACTTGGTGTAGATTGCATGCTAGAGATATTTATCCGATGTGATATAGAGTATGCTAGTGATGAATTGCTGATGATAAGACGTCACAAGTTATCAAATGTACTGATAGTTTTTGAAAGAGTCAATTTATACATAAAAATAAAAAAACACATATAAACAAGTTAGAAACAATGAATTTTATATCACATTATCTATTTTACATTATCATATCAAGTCATGTCGCTTCTTTAAATGTGTGTTTTGAGTATAAAGAATTGGAGAAATTGAACATTCTCACAACATTGTTGGGAGAACCATGTGAGTGTGCCATTCATATGTGAAACATTCTTAAAACACTTGCCTTGTATTTTATTATTTATTCTGTGATTCGAAAATACCAAAATATCGACATCATCTCTTGGCCCATAAAACTCTCAAAAGTCATTGATTTTCTTACATAAAAATTATATCTAATGATGGTTATTTAAGTTTAAACATGTATAACGAAATTGTATTTCAATTATCATAATATCTCTTTAATATCTCATCTTTTGCCGTTTATTTCTCTATAACTAAAATCATTATTATTACTACGGCTATTATTATTTACTTATTATAGTTATTAATTTAATTTTATTGATTAGAATTGTTATTTGATCTAATATTAATACTATATAACCGAAAAAGATGGGTTTAGGTATTTTTTTTACCATGCAAATGCTTTGTATGAGTAATGTTGTGATTTAAATTTGATGTCTAATCTTAACACAAAGTAAATTATATCATGTAGGAAAAGAGTGTATTTGAGTCGAATTAACATTTACTCGGATTCGATCATTAATAATAATAATAAAAGTCAGGTCGAAGTTACCTTTTAAAGTTTAACATGAGTCAGATCAGCCGCAACCAAATTTCACCTCCATCAACCTAAGGTAGCGATAAGCTGGAAAGGTTCTTAAGACCGTGAGAGGGCCGAAGAGATTGTTAAGGGAGAAAAATAAGAGGGTGGGTCTGATTCGTGAGGTTTTGGGTTTGTCAAAGGCTTTGCTAGGAAAATTTGAAGTGACGGTTTGTGCGCACAAACCATTGCCGATGCTCTAACTTTCGTGAATGTGATTATATTTACGATAATTTTTTTGTGTTAATAATATATATAGTTTTAAACAAGTTAACAAACAAGCATACAAAAAAAAATAAAACAAAAAATAAATGATGATCAACCAATGATTTTTATCCTAACTTGTTAAGTTTACGTGACATGTAAATATTTAAAGATTATGAATTTAAGTTTTACTCTGAACAAAATATTCAGAGTTGAGCCGGTAGTTTTTCTCAGCAATGAGTTTTATCTTAGGCTGTGTTTGATTGGTCTGACCCACGAGCTGACCACTGACTGGCTGACCCGGTCAGCCAGTCAGGGTGTTTGATTGGTCTGACTGGGTGGTCTGACCCGGTAAGTGTTACTGACCCAGACCTTGATTTTTTAATCTCTGACCCGGTAAGTGTTGCAACCCCCGACCGCTCGACCGCTCGCTTGGCCACCGCTGGAGGTGGTGGCGGTGATGCTGCAGGTGGTGGCGGTGATGCTGGAGGTGGTGGCGGTGATGCTGCAGGTGGTGGCGGTGATGCTGCAGGTGGTGGCGGTGATGCTGGAGGTGGTGGCGGTGATGCTGCAGGTGGTGGCGGTGATGCTGCAGGTGGTGGCGGTGATGCTGCAGGTGGTGGCGGTGATGCTGGAGGTGGTGGCGGTGATGCTGCAGGTGGTGGCGGTGATGCTGCAGGTGGTGGCGGTGATGCTGCAGGTGGTGGCGGTGATGCTAGAGGTGGTGGCGGTGATGCTGCAGGTGGTGGCGGTGATGCTGGAGGTGGTGGCGGTGATGCTGGTGGTGGTGGCGGTGATGCTGGTGGTGGTGGTGGTGATTTGCAGAGACGGTTTTTGAGTCAGTCAGATACCGAATCAAACAACCAAGTTTCAGTCAGACGCATACCCAGTCAGAACATCTTACTGGGTCAGCTTCTGACTCAGTCAGATCTTACTGAGTCAGTGTGATCAAACAACCCCTTAATGAGGTTAGGAGTACAATCCAACTGAAAAATAAATAGGTGAATCCAATTAAAATAACATTATTTCATCGAAAATCTGCCGTAAAAAAAATGATGATCAACTTATACAAGACAAATAAACTACTTATATTTGAGCAAACCAAAACAAATGGAACGATCACCAATGATCTTCTTTGTTATGCTCAATCTTCAATTTACGCATATGATAATCGGATCAAATGCCTGTGAGATCCCGAAGTTAAAGATCCCCTAATATTTCTACAATATCTGATCAATTTCATCGAGTGTTAAACCATTGATTCGAGGGTTTTTGCGTCGAACATGACGAACGGGAATCCCAATTCTAAATCGAAGTTTAGGAAGACGGAATTCCCAATTCCATGGAGGAAGCATCGCATCAAGACGGATTTTCATCACATCTTTCTCGATCACGAACTCATCATCATATTCTTCGGTATTCTCAATGTTTGAAATGAAATTTCGCCAATATCTGGAACTGAATACTAGATTTAAAACCCTAATTAGTTTCTAATTTCGAACTTGACAGATGTAATGGCTTCATATGATTATGATTTTGCCCTAGCAATTGCAATTGTTTTCACATTGTAAGGGGACATTGACGTTTGACTGTGTAGTGTTAAAGTTTAGGTTTCATAACTTGAATTTACACACACATTAGCTTAATCTGTTTAAACTCCAGAATTTTTTGATGAAGAAATTTGTCATTAACAGTAATTCTGTTGAATTGAAGTCATAAACTGCAATGAAGACAATTACTGACCCGTTATTACTTGTGCCCAGACTGTAAATGAAAGGAACATATAGTGAATCGTACATGTACCGTTGAGCAAATAGATGATGTGATGAACAAACACGAAGAACAACTTTTTGTTCATTTAGTTAAACAAGCGAATATTAACACGTGTCTTCTTCTTCATATATGTAATTATGTATGTGAACGTTCTTTTGTGTTCGTTTATGTTCATTAGTTTACATTTCTTATATATTCATTTGAATTTTCTAGGTCCGTTGCAATTTAGACTAGGTTGATGAAAGTTAAATATAACCGACTGCGGATTAATCTAGTTTTATTAATTTTCTTTAGCCCCAGTAGATTGACATCCGCGTTTACTTTTGAATGGTGTTCGCTCAATTATTTCTGTTTATGCTCATTCATTTATGTTCATTCGTATATCTTTGTTTTTGTTTGTTTTACGTTCGTGAACCGTTCATTCATACAGTTAACTATCAAACTTAAACTAACATGAACATGTTCATTTTCTTGACGAAAGAACACAAACAAGAAAACTCTGTTCGTTTAATTGTTCATGATCGATTGTTTCTTCGGTTAAAGTTAAACGAACAAGCATGAACATGCCCTGTAAGGTTATTGATCAAGATTCTTCTATTCGTTTACAGGCCTATACCAAGTGGACCTAGATCCAATCCATGACCCAAAAACCAACATATTTTGATCAAGATTTTCTTTTATTTATTTAATTATTATTTATCAGGAATGGATCTTGGAGCAGTGGTAAGGTTACTATCATGTGACCTGGAGGTCATGGGTTCGAGTCATGGAAACAAGCCCTTGTAGAAATATAAGATGGGCCCGACATCCCCCGGACCCACGCATGAGGGACCCTTCTGCACCAGGTTTGCCCTTAATTATTATTTATCATGCTAGCATTACTTTCCAATCTTTGTGGGATTGAGGGAACACAAGTTCTCCAGAAGTCTAGATAGTAGAGACGAACACTATATGATTTCAGCTTCTTATTATATGTACTTTCTTCATACAAGTCTTACATTATCTTACATCCAGACACATTTTTCCTATATCTGCCATTTATGATCAGCTTCATGCTTGTCTGTTAAAGATGTTGGTTCAACTTAACATAGCAACTTGCTTCACAACTGTTATTTAATCTTTGCTTATTCAAGAAAAATAACTGTTGCTTCTTCAAATTTGTGTATGATTAGTCTTGGCAATGAAGATATTGAATCAGAAATCATATACTTGTTTCGTGCAGTCGACTTCATTATCCACTAGGTACAGCTATACTGTTTCAATTTTTTATTTTTCTATTGACTTGGAATAAAATAAGAACAAGACAATGGTCTTTTACTTAGAGCCAAAGTGATATTAT
This sequence comes from Flaveria ramosissima, assembly GCA_025215565.1. Taxonomy (NCBI): domain Eukaryota; kingdom Viridiplantae; phylum Streptophyta; class Magnoliopsida; order Asterales; family Asteraceae; genus Flaveria; species Flaveria ramosissima. Next base: position 39,883,615 of record CM046044.1, on the reverse strand, counting down.
TTGCATTAAACATAACTAGTTTCTTTTGGTTGAAAATGCAGCTTCCAGTGCAGAAAGTGTTTTGGACCACAATTTGGGATTCTGATTTGATCCACTCCAACCGTGTTTGTTGTTCTTAAATATGGGATTAGAAGATAAAAAGGATTTCCTATTATCAATCATGATTCCTTTTCTATTAACTTCAATCGTGTCTGGTTCAAGCGATACAATCACTTCAGTTTCTCCATTAAAAGATGGTGACACAATAATCTCGTCTGGTGGGCTCTTTGAATTGGGCTTTTTCAGCCCGGGAAATTCAAAAAATAGGTATATTGGTATATGGTACAAAAGCATCCCAACGAAAACTGTTGTTTGGGTCGCTAATAGAGAGACCCCGGTTACTGATAATTCAGGTATGTTAAAGGTTACAAATCCTGGGGTTCTTACCATTACCAATGATAAGAACACAATCATATGGTCTTCTAATACTTCAAAAGCTACCCCAAATCCAATCGCACAACTTTTAGATTCTGGTAATCTTGTTTTGAGAGATAAAAGTGATAATTCAAATTTCTTGTGGCAAAGTTTCGATTATCCCAGTGATACAATGCTGCCAGGAATGAAAATAGGCAAAGATTTGCGGACTGGGCGCGAGAGTTACATCACATCATGGAAAAATGATGATGATCCATCTGTAGGTGATTACATGTTTGGGTCTGATCTTCATGGGTACCTGCACCAAATTATTAAAAAAGGGCAAGTTCTTCTATACCGAGGTGAACCATGGAACGGTATTGATTTTGGTGGAATTTCCGTCTTACCACAAAACGCTATTTATAAATTTGATATGGTTTTTAATGAAAATGAGGTTTTTTACACTTACAAATTGTTCAATTCCTCAATGATTTCAAGATTGACCATGAATCACTCGGGTGTTGCACAACGATGGGTGTGGGCTAGCCAAGTCAATGATTGGATACTTTATTTTTCAATCCCTGCGGTCGACGGTTGTGATTTAATCTGTGGTGCTTATGGTAGTTGTGCTATTAACAGCTTTCCAAAATGTGGGTGTTTGGATAAATTTGTGCCAAAATATCAAAATGAATGGAATGGTGCAAATTGGTCAAAAGGATGTGTGAGAATAAAACCCTTAGATTGTAAAACTGATGGGTTTGTGAAGCATCAAAAAATCAAATTGCCCGACATGCAAGATTCATTGTTTTATAAAAATTTGACTCTTTCTCAATGTGAGAAGTTGTGTTTGAAAAACTGCTCGTGTATGGCGTATGCAAATATATTGAAAACAGGTGGGACCGGATGTATGCTTTGGATGGGTGATTTGATTGACATTCAAGAAGGTCCATCATATACTTCAGAGATCTATATCAAGATGGCCGCCTCTGATTTAGGTAAAAAGAATCATTTATTTTTTAATTATAGTTTTTTTCTCTTATGTGTTACTTGAAAGGGTTACTCACCAAAGAGTGCAAACATACTTTCAGTATATGACTAGACTTGAGGACTCAAGGTGCCTTGGTGGGCAGGTCAGGTGGGTTGCCTAATGGGTTAAAACTGGCAGGGTTCGAAACGAGTCAATTTTAATATGTGTCTCTTAACGACCTGTGACAGGCTGGTTTTGTAACAACCTTTTGTCGATTTTTAGAATTTGTATATATAACTAATGAATAAATGATGATTACAATATATAGTATCATTGCAATAATAATCTACAATTTCAAATAAAATGGTTCAGGGGATTGTAGCACTTATAATATGGCAACCCATTCCCCTTTTAGCTATGTTTTATTTGACCCATTGACCCACTTAAGATAAAGAAAAAACTTCCCAGATGGCCAGATCAATAGATGGGTCGAAACTGCCACTTCTACACAAGAGTTTATTAAAATCACACTGCAAAATATACGTAAAATTGTTACTGGAATTGTTAGTTGGAGAACAGAGATTGAATATATATTTCAAGTTACCAAAGTGGAAAACATTCATCTTTGGTAATAACCTTCTAATAAATCCAGATAATTTTGGTTTATCTCTCTTAACTTATGTTTGCGTGAGTGTGACTATATGTTCCTATTTTGTGGATTGTTTTGTTTTTTTAAACTAATTACAATTAACATATTTGCATCACCTTATCCCTAACTGTTTTGATTCGATAAAAGGCGTTTCAGATTCTCATAAGAAGAAACAAAAAATAATTCCATTGATAGTTTCTTTAATTGCTGGGGTCTTAGCAAGCATTGGCCTTATGTTTGTTTCTTGGAGAAAATTGAAAAAGAATTCTGTGCTGAAGGGAGAAGGTAAGAAAAAAAGCTATGTGTAAGCGTTCTAAAGGTGAAAATTTTCAACCAAATTTACTTAAATATTGGTCTACTTGGGATATGTTATTATCTCTGATGGGTCAAGGGGGTAAAATAAACTTTTATCAGCTAAAAAGGAAGCAAAGGGGTAAAAAAGGTGGAAAGCCACCCAATGCGTATTTTAAATGCATAAAACCTCCTGTATTATCTTATTCAAAGAATTGTATTATATCTGAAACACTTTAGTTTTTTGTAAGAATCTTTGACGCATAAAGTGTTTATGAAGAAAATTAACTTTTTCGACAAGTAATGTTTGGGGCAACCCAATCGACTCGTTTTGGTTGGGCACTAGCCCATTGTGTCACCTCTAACATTTATCAGATAGTTTAAAGTAACTATAAAGGGTCATTATAAAGAAAGTGCTTTAAGCTTTATTATTTTACCATTGTAGAGGAACAAATGGGAAACGATACTGACCAACTTTACACCAATGAAAGCCAGAAGGATGATCTTGAGCTGCCGTTGTTTGGTTTATCTGAAATAGTTAAAGCTACTCATAATTTTTCTTTTAATAATAAGCTTGGAGAAGGCGGTTATGGACCAGTTTACAAGGTTAGTTTTAGATAGCTATTAGGAGGGTCAGGCCCCGGGTGAGTTGGGCAACATGTTGAAATGGGTCCTTTTTAGTACGGTTTGAAACCGGCACGGTTGACCTGAAAACATTTCTTGGAAGTTTATTTTTATGGCTATTTATCCTGTTAATTTTGTCAACAAAAGCAGTATTATCACTAATATATAATGTGCTAATTCTATTTGTTCCCCTTATAGCTAACTTCTTATTTATTACTAGTTTGATATAAACACAAACCAAAGCATCCAATCCTAAGTAATGGCTCAGAACTGCCACCTCTTAATGCAACTATAATACAGTTTCTTGGAATTTAGTTTACTCGATAGAAACACGTATGTGCAACTAAGTTGGACTAGGGTCCTATCTGTTTGGGGTCATTTGATGAATTATAATATGTTGTTCAAGCTCAATGGTGCTAGAAGACATAAATATGATTAGAGTAGAAATTAAGATTGGTCAAAAACATGAGAAATAAAGAAATGATGTAAGGAAATAAAGTGTAGTGTTTTATTCATGGTTGATAGAACATGAAAATAATAAAGTGTGTTGCTTTTAATGAAAGCGGAAATAAATTACGACCTCTTATTTATGCCTTAAAAGTTTTAACATGTGATTATCTATGTGGTTTCTTTAGAAAAAAGTTCTTGTTTTTTAGAAGTAGAAGACTTAAAACATAAATGGCATAATGTACATTATTTGTTATTAAATAACCAAAACCATATAATCCCCTCAAATTACATAAGGTAATTCTTAAGTAGCATATATAGTGTTTTTAAAACATATTTACATCTCAGGGTGCTCTTCCTGATGGAAAAGAAATAGCTGTGAAACGACTCTCAAGAACATCCAATCAAGGGCTTGGTGAATTCAAAAATGAAGTTATTTGCATATCTAAACTTCAACACAGAAATCTTGTAAGGCTTCTTGGATGCTGCATTCAAGGAGATGAAAAGATGTTAATCTATGAATATATGCCTAACAAAAGCCTCGATTACTTCATATTTGGTTTGTTTCTTTCTCCTCGTATATTTATATTAATTAAAAGTTTTAGTATATATTAAAGTTGTCGTATTTAAATGCGCATAAACTGATTTTGCCACGTTGGTTAGATGAAAGCCGAAGAAAATTACTTGATTGGCCTGAGCGTTTCAACATTATAAATGGAATTGCACGTGGACTGCAGTATCTTCATGAAGATTCAAGATTGAGAATTATTCATAGAGATCTCAAAGCAAGCAATATTTTGTTGGATTTTGATATGAATCCCAAAATATCTGATTTTGGCATGGCGAGAAGCTTTATAGGAAATGAGACCCAAGCAAATACCATGAAAGTGGTTGGAACTTAGTATGTTTCTCCATGCACTTTTCTTTCGCAGTTTTCGTCTGTGGATGGGATAGCAAAATGGGTCAAATCGGGTAAATTCTAGTATGGGTTGTGTTGATTGAAATCAATTTTTTGGCTATCTTTAACCGTGGTGGAAATTGCCACCTTTAACCGTAGAGCTTCAAAATTTACTAATTGACAATGTTTTTTTCTATATATTATTTCAGTAGAAAGAGGGAGGGGTTCTTTAGATCATAACATTACCCTAAAATTTGTAATAATTTCTACTAGACTTACATTTGTTATCATTTTTGCAGCGGTTACATGTCCCCGGAGTATGCAGTGGATGGTATTTTCTCAGTAAAATCAGATGTATTTAGTTTTGGTGTTTTGGTATTGGAGATTGTGAGTGGGAAGAAAAACAGAGGCTTTTTCCACCATGACCACCATCATAACCTTCTTGGACATGTAAGTATCTCATATAAGTGGCAAAATGGATTATTCGGGCACTGGTCAATATGAGTTCGGGTCAAAGCTGTTTTAATTTTAGGATGAGTAGGAAAACAAGTGGGATTGACCTGTGATTACCTTATTCTCCATTTTTTTTAAACTTTCATACATCAAATGATCAAAATATAATCTTTTACATTGTACATATCAGAGTTATGATTCAATTATTTTGAATAACGTAATTCAGGAGGTTGTAAACACCTTGAGTATACTTTTGACAGTTTTTAAAGCATTTGACCCGTTTTGCGTTCAGTTACTTTTTTAAACTTCAACGTTACTCGTTGTCACATCGGCTCTTTTTTATACAAATGCGGTTAAAGGTTGCAATTTTATTCGCTTTAACTCCACCATATTGCCTCCAATGGGCCAACTATCAAATTTTGAAAATTTAGTTGAAACAAAAAATGGCTCAAGCGGGTCAAAGGAGTCGAAAGTCACCTGAGTTGTAAATGCATATACATTAAATCATTTCAATTTAAAGCAATTAGAGTATCATTGTTACAATATAAGTTTTTAGTTATCTGTAGTATTTATAAAATTTAAGGGGACAAAACACTGTTTCAGGGGTCATCTGAAAACCACCTATTTTGACCCGTCCATTTTGACACCTTTGATTAGTTATATGCAGATGTTTAATTCCAAATCTTTATCTCTTGAACCTTTTAGGCGTGGTTACTCTATCAAGAAGGGCGGTTAACGGAGCTCGTTGACCCAAATATAACCAACTCCTGCCACTTATACGAAGTATTAAGATCAATCGAATTGGCTTTATTGTGCGTGCAAAGGAGCCCCGATGATAGACCGAGTATGTCTTCAGTTGTAGTAATGCTGAGTAGTGAAGGAGATTTACCAGAAGCCAAACAACCCGGTTTCTTCTACACTGAGCATGTCCCTAGAGATGACACATCATCAAGCACCCGTGCACCATTATCAACCACTGCAATGACCATCACACTCGTAAATGGTCGTTAAATAACATGTTTCACAAGTTGTTCAAGAATCAAACGTCTTTGATGTAAGTTATGTATAAATTTGTGTATGATATGAAACTTAAAAGACTGTTGAGTCCTCGAATATATGTTGTATCATATGTAATGATATCAGGCTGGTATTTGGTTAATCAGTTTAAGCTCAAACTGACCCGAACCAAATAACATGAATTGTGGTTCAGAGTTAATTGGGCCGCGTCTTATGAAATCCAAACAACAGAACCAAATAACTTGGACTATTCTGGCAGTATCCGGTTTCGAACTGAACCAGTTCGGCCGAAAATCGATGATATCATCTTTGACCCAACACGAACCGGTTTGGGCCTAGAAATTGATTTGCACACCTCTAGAAGCCTGCATCAGGTTTGGTTGGGCCAGGTGGGCTATCATCTCTTTTGCTATCATTGGGCTTAAGTCACCACCTGTCATGGACTGTACGCTGTAGCTATAATTTATCTTTAAATTTGGTCTTTAAGCCCAATAGTAACATGCTAGAAAACCTGGGTCTAAAATTTTTTATCAGCTATTCAGAAACTGATATTTTTTTCTTTTACGAAGTCGAATAAAAAATAGCTTTAAACAAATGAGTCAAGATCAGGCTTATAAGATCGATTGATTTATTTATCAAAATTTCAAGCATTGTCAAGTTTGGTTTCAAATTAAAACTTGTGAGTCAGACTTTTTAGGTATGGTTGCAAGAACGAGCTTAGCCATTGGTTGGACATTGAAAATTGACTTGTTAAAATCTCGAATAGAGCCGAACTTAAAATGAACTTAAGTTCAAGCCAGGACCCGAGCTTAATCATAATAGAATTAATTAATAGTCGAGTTTGAATTCTAGCTAGAACTGAGCCAAACGGGCTCAAAAAGAATTATTATTTATATATAATATAAATAATTAGATACATTACCATGTTAAAATAATCATATATTTAATTATATGATAACAAACAAACGAACCCATTCATCAGAGATATTAATGAAATTAACTAAACAATATATATTATGAAATTAACTATAATATATATATATATATATATATATATATTAAATAATTATATATGTATATAAATAAAATACTTATATAATTGATAACCTATAAATGATCAAGCTTGAGCTGTGGACAAAAGGCTCGAAATGACCCAAGCTTGAGCACTATTAAGCTAAATGAGTCTAGCGCGAGGTCTGTTAAGCTAAGGGAATCAGGGCCGGCTTAGGCCCTGTTTGATTTCGGGTTTTTCGTGGCTGACCACTGACCGGCTGACTCGGTCAGTCGGTCAGGGCGTTTGTTGTTCGCTGAAATCGGCTGACCCGGTCTTTAGGGTTCTGACCGAGACCTGTTGAAGTTGAAGTCTGACCCGGTGGCTTCTCCACTCCAGCCCCTTCTCCAGCAGTCCAGCGGCTCCACTCCAGCCCCTTCTCCAGCGACCCACCTTCTCCACTCGCCGCTGCTCGCCTCCGTCCCCATCTCCGTCGCCAGCCCCTTCTCCAGCGACCCACCTTCTCCACTCGCCGCTGCTCGCCTCCGTCCCCATCTCCGTCGCCAGCCCCTTCTCCACTCGCCGCTGCTCGCCTCCGTCCCCATCTCCGTCGCCAGCCCCTTCTCCAGCGACCCACCTTCTCCAGCGGCCCACCACCGCCGCCTCCACTCGCCGCTGCTCACCACCGCCGTCGCTCAAGGTAATCGATTCTCAGATTTATTTGTTGGTTGGTTGAAATCGATTGATTTGTTTGTTGGAAATCGATTTTCTCAGATTTGTCATACTGATTTGTTAATTGATTTGCAGTAATAAGTATGTAGATGGTTAATTGATTCTGAGATTTAGATGTGTATGTATATGGGTATGTATATGGGTATATGTGTATGTATATGTGTATGTATATGGGTTTGTATATGTGTATGTATATGGGTATGTATATGTATATGTATATGTATATGTATATGGATATGTAGATGTGTATGTATATGTATATGTATATGGATATGTATATGTATATGGATATGTAGTTAGGTATGTATATGTGTATGTATATGGGTATGTGTATGTATATGTATTTGTATATGTGTATGTATATGGGTATGTATATGTATATGTATATGGATATGTAGATGGGTATGTATATGTATATGGATATGTATATGTATATGTATATGGATATGTAGTTGGGTATGTATATGTGTATGTATATGGATATGTAGTTGGGTATGTATATGTGTATGTATATGGGTATGTGTATGTATATGTATTTGTATATGTGTATATATATGGGTATGTATATGTATATGTATATGGATATGTAGATGGGTATGTATATGTATATGGATATGTATATGTATATATGGATATGTAGTTGTGTATGTATATGGATATGTAGATGGGTATGTATATGTATATGGATATGTATATGTATATGTATATGGATATGTAGTTGGGTAAGTATATGTATATGGATATGTATATGTATATGTATATGGATATGTAGTTGGGTATGTATATGTGTATGTATATGGGTATGTGTATGTATATGTATTTGTATATGTGTATATATATGGGTATGTATATGTATATGTATATGGATATGTAGTTGGGTATGTATATGTGTATGTATATGGGTATGTGTATGTATATGTATATGGATATGTATATGTATATGTATATGGATATGTAGATGGGTATGTATATGTATATGGATATGTATATGTATATGTATATGGATATGTAGTTGGGTATGTATATGTGTATGTATATGGATATGTAGTTGGGTATGTATATGTATATGTATATGGATATGTAGTTGGGTATGTATATGTGTATGTATATGGATATGTAGTTGGGTATGTATATGTGTATGTATATGGGTATGTGTATGTATATGTATATGGATATGTATATGTATATGTATATGGATATGTAGTTGGGTATGTATATGTGTATGTATATGGATATGTAGTTGGGTATGTATATGTATATGGATATGTATGTGTATGTATATATGTATGTATATGTGTATATTGCTTATGTGATTATCTTGAAATAACAAATTAGTTCTTGATCTAGGCATGACAGAAAGAAAAGCTAGAGTTAATTGGAAGTCGGATTGTGTCGACAAAACTTTTCTCGAAGCATGTATACATGAAATAACAAACAACGGTCGTGAGGGTAGTAGCCTTAAAGCAAGCTCATGGAAAGTTGTTGCCGAAAAACTAAAAAATTATCATAATTTTATGGTTGATCATAAACAAATGAAAAATCGATATGACTACCTAAAGTCAAAGTATGGGGCTTGGGTCAAACTGAAAAACAAAACGGGGAATATTTATGATCCTATAACCAACACTTTCAATATGAGTGATGAAGAATGGGAAGCCGAGGCAAAGGTATTTTTTTAATATGAAATATTTTTTTTAATAAGATTATTTTTTGTTTAGTATCTTGATTATATCTATAAAAATTTTCAAACAGTTAAACAAGTTTGTGGAAAAGTTGAGACATGCTCCCCTTCCTTACCCTGATCTTTGTACCAAACTGTTTGAGGGGGTGACCGCGACTGGCATTCACAGTTGGGGGCCATCTTCTACACTTCGTCATCCAGCTGAAGGGTATTTTGAACATGAGTTGGATGATGTTATGTGCACTCAAATGGAAACAGAGCTCCCACCTGTAAGTGAAGAATCCTCTGGCCGGTCAAAACGAAAGGCAAGTTCTAAAACTAGTAAAGAAGTGCGTAGGAAAACAATAAATGACGACTTAAGAGAAGTTGGGAATGAAATTATCAATGTTGCAAAGATGTTGGTGGAAAAAAATAATATTGACAATGAAATGGACGCATGCATGGATAAGCTAGAAAAAATGGAATGGGGGGAAGAAGATCCGAGATATAACACAGCTCTTTTGTTATTCGGTGAAAGTGCTGATATTAGAAAAGTTTGGTTACGTCTTAAGCCGGTGAGTTGCGAGTCGTGGGTGAGAAATGCTGGGAGAAAGTTTGGATTATTCGGTTGACTTATGTATGACTTTTGTATGACTTTTGTATGACTTTGGTATGACTTTGGTATGACTTTGGTATGACTTTTGTATGACTTTAGTATGACTTTTGTTTGACTTTAGTATGACTTTTGTTTGACAGTTGTATGACTTTGTATGATCTTTCTATGACATTTGTATTAGCATTTCCTTTCTATGACATTTGTATTAGCATGAACTTTCTATGACATTTGTATTAACATGAAATTCTTTTAACATTTGAAAGTTGTATGAATTTTGTATTAACAGGACAAATATGTATACGGATGGTGAAATTTTATCTTTTTTTATACTTTCATGGTATTGGTTGAAGTTGGTCCGGAAAAGGAAACGAGAGGGTAGAATTGAAAGAATAAGAGATAATGATTCTGCTTTAACAGGGCATGCATACACACATGAATTACTACATGGATCTTCTACACAGTGTCAAGAAATGATGAGACTTTCACGCGAGGCTTTTGTACTATTATGTAATCATTTTACACAACGTAATTGGCTGCGAGGTAGTAGGACGATAAGCATTGAAGAGAAAATAGCTATGTTCTTACATATTATAGGGCATAATGAAAGGTTCCGTGTAGTTAAACGACGATTTCAACACTCCAATCAAACGGTTCATAAATGTTTTCACGAGGTTCTAGGTGCAATGATGTGTTTTGCTAAAGAAATTATAGCCCCAACATCTTCAAATGAAACAACAAATACCTCGGAACGACTTCAAAGGTTAAAAGGAATATTTCCTGGAGCAATTGGTGCTTTAGATGGAACTCTTGTACATGCAGTTGTGCCCACTACTCAACAAACTTGTTTTAGGGGAAGAGGTAAAGGTGAATGTTATCAAAATGTGTTAGGAATATGTGATTTTGATATGATATTCACATTTGTATGGGCTGGATGGGAAGGCGTAGCACATGATTCACGGGTTTTGAAAGAAGTTGCATTTAATCCGACATCTGGATTTCGATTCCCTCCACCAGGTTTATAATAAAGCTATATATTTTATTATTAAATATATTATTTGTATTCTTCATATAATAGCTGTCACACTGTCATTTACAGATAAATATTACCTTTGCGACGCTGCATATACCAACACTCGTGGATTTATGACTCCATACCGCAACACTAGGTATTGGTTAGCCGATTTCCGACGACGAAGACCGGTAACTAAGGAAGAAAGATTTAATCATGCTCATGCTTGCCTTAGAAATGTTATTGAGCGTGCTTATGGTGTATTGAAGGCAAGATTCCCAATCCTAAAGCAAATGGCTCCTTATCCTTTTCCAGTGCAAAGAGACGTAGTTATTGCTTGTTTTGCAGTGCATAATTTTATAAGAAAATACAACATTCAAGATGAATTATTTACAAACTTTGAAGATAACACTATGGTTACCCCTAATGGTGAAGGTGAAGGAAATGAAGGTCAAAACACACAAGGCATTGAGTGGGGTTCAGAAGGGGTTGAATATATGGCTACTTTGCGTGACCAAATTGCTAATCAACTACTTTCAGATGCTTCAAATTAGATTTGTATGCAAACTCTTGTATGACATTTTGGTAATCAACTGTTTGAAATTCGATGTGTTTGTTTGGATTATGTTTGATTTATGTTAACTTGTATTTTGTATGACATTTTGAATTGTTATAATTTAGCTATTTTTATAAATTACACAACACCAGTTAAATTCAAACTCGATTAAACAACGAGGAAATAATGTTATTTTTATCATTCAGCAGACTCAGTCAGCTACTAAATCAAACAGCCAAGTTTCAGTCAGATGCAGACTCAGTCAGAACCTCTTACTGGGTCAGCTTCTTACTCAGTCAGATCTTACTCAGTCAGCGCAATCAAACAGCCCCTTAATCATTTTGGGGGCCCAAAGCGAAACAAAAATCTGGAGGCCCATTTTCAAAACTTTTTGAGTTCATATTTTTAATTCAATAACATGCTCTCAGTTCAATGATAGTTGAATCAAAAGAATTATCATCCTCATCAATCACCGTAGAGATGCAATTATTGTGAGAACTGAGTCCTTGAGATAAAAAAAAATTTGCTTGCTTAAATCCCTTTTAGTTGAAAACGTATAGGAGCTACATACAATTTACAAGTACAAATGTATCATCTTATATATGAACAATAGTTTGATTTACTAATGATTTATCCTGATTGACTAATTCTCTAAAATCAACCACACTTTTTATTGACAAAATCACTTTAGCAGTAACTAATATTTAACATTCAGCAGGTATTCAAAAAAGTGGAATTGAAAAAGAAGTTGAAATCAAGATACTCTTAACTCTTGAACCGTAAAAGTTAAAACAGAAACAGAAGATTACACTTAGAGGCTTGAATCAACAAATCAATTAACATTCAACAAATTATAATGTTTCTGCAATCAAACAGCTCCTACCGTTGTATTTCAATTTATATTGTTCATACATAAAGTATGACATTAGCTAAATTATGACATCAAGTTCTACAACCACAATGTAATTAAACAAATCAAGAGCATGTCAGCATTTATTAGATATGTTTTAGTTTAAGACATCTGCTATAACTTAAGACAAAGACATGCAGGATATATAATACCAATCAAGATTAGCACATAGCAAAAAAACAACAAAATATGAGTTTTGCAACTCAATATTCAACAAACAGAAAACATGATCAATAAAAATTAACTATTTACTCTTTCAAGTGCTACCAATAAACGTAAAGCAAGACTACCCAAGAATAAGAATATAAAATTACCTATTTACTCGGTGAAGTGCTACCCAATATACATAAAGAGATAAGTTTTGAATTATATCATTCTTGAAGAGCAAAATGTCTATCCACAAACTGATAGAATCCAAGAAATAGACTTCGATTGTGATTAATGAGAAGTAGATCACTCCAATGCTCCGTGCTCTGAAGAAATCGATACCGAATTCGATAATCCAAGAAACGACAGACAATCGGGTAAGCAGTATTCAATAATTGGATTATTGAAGCGACAGATGGCTCTAACAATCAATTATCGAGATTGTTGACGGTAGCGATCCACAGTGCAATCTAACCCTTCACCGTTGCAACTTCACGCATGTGAGAGCTTAATTGAAAACCGGGAGCCTAAATTGAAGAGGTGGACCATGCTGGGAAATGTTAAGAGATATTGGGAGCCCAATAACCCATGTATCATTTCTAAATTTGAGGCCCCAAAATTTTGGGGGCCCAAAGCCCTAGTTTGGGTACACAATACTATAGGGCCGGCCTTGAAGGGAATCTAGCTTAAGCGGGTTCAGCTTGACTCGTGTCGTTTACGGTACGTTTTACTTGACTTGACTCGATCGTGATGCATATGTTTTAAATGAGAGCACTAGTTTCTATTTAAAGATATAGTAAGACGTGTTTTTCCTATTCTCATTTATGTGCGGTTTTGTACGCATAGCAAAGCACATACGCGGTTGGATTTTTGTATCGTATATACGTTTTAATTTGATAATAAGACGATCAAAATTATTGTTCAATTTAAATTATCGTAGCATTTACTTAATTCTAAATTAACTTGTGTGTATATCAATATTGAGTTAATTATATATTAACATCAAAAAGATTAGTGAAATTTCAATGGCTGGCGTCAACTTATTTGTTGGAGCAGGTGAATGGATCAGCTTATTATTATTTAAATATGTCAGTACAAATTTACAATTTGATAATCATTTTAGTGTTTATATATATTTACATAGGAAGAATAAAAAAAAGGATCTAGAAGAATTTTGAACCTCTTATTATAAAACTCAACGGTTAAAATGAAACGGGTGTTACATCTGAAGCATGGGCGGAGCTTTTAAGGGGTTCGAGTGGTCCGCCTTCTTGGTTTTTCAACCAGAAGTGGAAAATTATGTGTATATCATCTAAAGTTTCGAATGAAGACTAGCCATAGTTTGAATCCCTCTAGTTTTTATAGCACATACGGGTCACAACTAACAAACCACACTTTTTCCCTCATAAATGTATAACCCAAAGTATAAGAAATAATTATCAATAACTACAATAGTCCCCAAGGTAAAAGGTGTGTTCCCCAACCAAATGGTTATGGATTCAAATACTACATGTGCAGATTTGGTGAATATTTTTATGGTAATAGGAATTGGTGTAAAAAAAAGCTATAATAATAACTACTAGAGGACTTCTAGGCTTCTAGCTCAATGATATCAACGTGTTAAAAATATGATTTACATTTAAAGTGTTGAGTGTTCAAATCTCATTACGTGTAAAATTATAAAAATGGTGTTAAATATATAAAACTTTGCAGATCTATTGCGAAACTATTCTGCTTATAATGTATAAATCGTCAACTGACTTTATTATAATTTTATTTAATTTAAATTTTAAATGAAAGGGCAAGTTACTTGATCACATAAGTCTTATTCTCCGTGATAAAGAATCTTGTAAAATATTCATAAAGCACATCATGAACATGTTAAATCATTACTTTTGTAATTTAAAATTATTTAAAAAATAATAATGAAAAGATAATACCTACAAATTAGATCTGATGACTCATTACGAGGATATTAATATTAAATAATCATGACAATATGAATTAATAGTAAGAAATTTGAAAGGTCTTTCAAAAAAGTTAGTTCTAAACATTTTGTAGTACAAACAAGCATTTGGTCTAATGATATTTGAGTGTGGATTTAAGAGTAGATTAGAACATATTCAAAAAATAATATATTGTATGGTCATTATTGTTAAAAGAAATAACTTATTAGATCTATAATAACTACTCAATAATTTTAACACATAATACATGTACACACATATTTAAGAATTCGAGCCCTATCTAAGACGGATTGAGGTGATTTAGTTATGATGTAATTAAGAGGTTACAACCGCTACAAAAAAAAAAACCTTACTTAAGAGTGACCAAAAACTTTAAATTTAAATTAACAATGTCGTGTTATTACACACAAAAAAAACTAATTATTATAAGTAATGTTTCTTACGCAAATATATATTATAAATATGTTATAAACAAGCCTAAGTGGTCATTAGCTACTCAAGATCGGTTTGTTAAGACAAGAATCGAGCTTAAATATACATATGCACCGATGTTGTAAAAGTCGCTAGGTGTTAATCGGGATGTGAGGTACCGACTACGGATTAATGGGGAGTAATAGGAATTAATCGGGATTAATCGTTTTGGAGACTTTATATGTAATTTTTTATAAATTATATATATAGTTAAGATTAGTATACTTCAAACATAAGTATTTAAAAATAAAAATGACAATCAAGTACTTCAAATATCAAATAGTTCAAATCCTAGTAGTTCATATACTTCAATGATCAGATAGTTTAAAATTGAGTAGATGGGTCAGATTAATAAGTTAACGTGGAGGATGATCGCAGGTGGAGGTCGACTTTTAGGGGTTGATCGATGTGTTGTCAATGTCGGCAAGGTTCAGGTTGAGTAAATGGGTCAGAACTATAAGTTAAAAGGCACAAATATTTGCGTTGACCAATTTTGACCGCCTAGGAAAATTCCTCCGATTACTACCGATTAGTGCCGATTAGTACCGATTAATGCCGCCTAGGACCGACTACTGACTTTTTGTACCGATTAGCTGAAATCGACAACGTAATGGACCAACTACCGATTAATCCCCGATTAATCGGCCGCTTTACAACACTGATATGCACACTACGTACGTAGGTACATACAACCACATGTCTAATCATTGAAGATAAATTTATATTAATAAATTATGATAATCATATAAACTTATATTTTTTATTTAAGTGTGATACATATGATGATAATTACGTAGTCTCATAAGTGTTACGTACATATATTTTTATGGCTATCGTGGTTATCCATTCTAGATTGAACACGTTAATGTACACACTTTTTTCTTCC
Organism: Flaveria ramosissima; assembly: GCA_025215565.1. NCBI lineage: Eukaryota > Viridiplantae > Streptophyta > Magnoliopsida > Asterales > Asteraceae > Flaveria > Flaveria ramosissima. Next base: position 39,867,931 of record CM046044.1, on the reverse strand, counting down.
ATTCAAAATCAAATTATACATCCCTTTATACCTCAATATCAAAATCACCTTTTCTTTTTCTTTATACAATCAATATACATAAAACTAGCTTATGATTTATGAATATTAATTTATATTTGTATCCTTTAGCTTAACACTTAAGGCTGGTCGAGAACTATACTCTTAGGTAGCGTTTGGTATGCAGGAATGAGGGGCGGAATGGAATGAACCATTGAGGGTGAATGAATAAAGACATGTTTGGTTGGTGGAGGTAATGGAATGAACCATTACGTAGTTGATTCCATTCCCTCAAATTCATTCCATCCACTCCCCCTTCTTTTTTTTCATTCCATACCTTCTTCCATTATTAGTCACCAACACCACCCGCCACAACAACCACCACCGACCACCAAGATCGCTCGTCACCAGCAACCACCACCGACCACCACCGCGATCGGCCACCACTACCCCGGGAACACTATCGCCGGACACCGCCACCGCCGCCGCCACCGGAAACCATCGAAGGCCACCACCACCGGCCACGGCCGGCGCCGGAAACCACCACCGGAACCACCTCCGAAGGCCACCGCCGCCGCCGGGAACCACCACCGCAAGAAACCACCTTCGAAGGCCACCACCGACATCGCAAGAAACCACCTAAGGCAGCCGCTGCCTCCGGAAACCACCTCCGGCCACCACCGCCGTCGAAAACCACCGCCAGCCACCACCGTCGCCAGAAACCGCCGCCGTCGGCCACCACTGCTGCCGGAAAACTGCCGCCAACGAAAACCACCGCCAGCCAGCCACCACCACTGGAAACCACCGCCGGCCACCACCGACACCGGAAACAACCGCCGGCCACCACCGCCGCCGGAAACCACCGCCGGCCACCACCGCCTCCGGAAACCACCGCCGGAAACCACCTCCGGCCACCACCTCCGCTCGCCATCACCATCATAACTACTTTTACACTTCATTGTTTTAATTTTTATACTTAACAAATAAAACAAAGATATGATTCATTTATTACTAAAGGACAACCAAACGGAATAATAGAATGTAATGATTCATTTCATTCTCTTATCCATTCCATTCCCTTATTCATTCCATTCCTTCATCCATTCCATTACCGCATACCAAACATACCCTTAGGTGTAAACTTACTATGAAAGGCGGAATATTCCTATCCTAAGTCAATATCAATAAGTCCTCTATAGCATTAAATCGACAAATAACTAATTTCCTATAGTATTTTCTTGTAAAAATTAAACATTTACTATTTATTAAACATTAAAAAAATATTATTTTATAAAATAGTAATCAAGTTTTAAAAATATTTAAATTAGCAGCTTTCTTGTTATAAGTAATTTATTAAACACAATGAAAAAAAGGAAGAGGTAATTTTATTTTGTTTCTGTTAGGAAATTTTATTTTCTTTTTTTATGCTAATGTGGATTTTATGCATTTTATTATTATTTTAATATAATAAGCATGTTTTTTTTAAAAAAAATTTATATGAATATATATTGGAAATCTCAACCCCTGCATCATATCCTCTATTTCTTTCTTGACATGAACAAATTCGATGTTTACTCAATTTGATGGTTTAGTGATTCAATTTAAGCAAAATATGCATGAGCGACCTAATTAAAATATTTTCAAACTTAATTATTATTCTGTGAAATTTTCAATAATGTAAAATGAAAACTCAAAGCCTCAATCTTTATTAAACGGGAAATTTGCTTTATGTCTGTTGAAAGCTCTAACATCTATTCATTTTGGAAATTCAAACTTATTTGTATATAATATAAGTATGTAACTTGTTTTAAATTATAATTTGAATAATATACGTTTCTGAAATGTTATAAATGGAAAAGTGCTACCCACTAAAACTCCGATATGCATTTGTTGAGCATTATTATCAAAATTATAATATAAAACGAATTATTAAAGTTTTGAAAGTTCACAAATTTTTAGTAAGAGTTTATAGTAGGTTAAAAGTATCACTAAACTCTAATCATTTCAAATAAAGATTATAGAATAATTAAAATATAATTTAAAAGAGGTAAAAAGTAATCTCAACCATTAATATTTTTAATCGGTAGTTGAGATCAAATTATAGTAAATAAGTTTGTTAGAGGATATATTAGACATAACCATTTTTGTTGATATTTTTCAAGTTTCCTCATTTTATTGTAAATGCTCATAACTTTTATATACGACATCATTTTTTTTTATAAAAATTACATCATAAAACTGAGTTTTTTTTCAAAGCGAATACAATGTCGTTATATAAAAATATAATAGTTTTTTATTTCTTTATAAACTCATATGATTTCAGCTCGTAATAGTGTAGTTCATTGTGTCTCTTTGTTAATTGTTATGTTTTTCTAAAGTAATGAATTCTAAAAAATATATAATAGTGAAATAACATATTAAAAATACATAACATTGTTTAAAAATATATGAATTCTGGAAATAACATTGTTATGTAATTCTAGTATGTAAAACACAATAATAAATTAACAACTAATTAATCTAATACATTAAAAATAATAACAAAATAATATAAAATGATATAAAACATAAAACACAATGATAAACATCTCATTATTTTTTATCGTCATTGTATTATTTTAGACACTATGAAATTTGAAAAATGCATTGATGAAATAACATTATTATGTACTTCTAATTGTAAAACACAATGACAGATAAAAACAAGTTTATATAAAGTGATAAAAATGACACATTGTGTTATCTTAAATACTATTAGTATAAAAAACATATGGCGGGAATAACATCACTATGTACTTTAGTTTTTAAATACAACGATATATAACAACATTTTATATAATCAATAAAAAACAATAACAAAAATAATACATTATGTTATCTTGAACATTATAAGCTAAAAAAAATTGTGAAATAATATCATTGTGAAAAACAATAACAAAAATAACATAAAATGATTTAAAACGTAAAACACAATTATGAATACATATAACAAATGATAAAAATAATATATGACACAACTAACTGATATTTGACACCATGAAAAAAATTATACATAATGAGCTGACGTATTTGACATAATGACAAAAATGTCATCTCATTTAAAACAATAGAAGAATACGTGTCAAACCCATTAATTTCCTTAAACTTTGCGAATTAATTACCTTTTTTACCATAGCCTACCCAAAAATTATTTATCTATCATAGTTAATGTTGGTATGATTATTGTCATTTCTTAAAAAAAATAAGTTATGAAAAGATTTATATAAATTATAAAAAAAGAGAAAATTGCAAAAATAATCCCTGTGGTTTGATCAAATTGCAAGTTTGGTCCCCAGAATTTAAAAATTGCAAATTTAGTCCAAACATTTGAAATTTTTTTGCAAATTTAGTCTCCACCGTTAGTGTCCATTAGTTATTAATGATCTGGGGACTAAATATGCAATATGATCAAACCATAGGGACCAATTATGTAATTTTCTCCAAAAATGAAAAAAAACTAAAAAAAAATCAAATAAAAATTATAAAACTAAAATTAAAATTTAAAAGATTCAACTAAACTTCAATGAAGAAATTCAATAATCGCTAAAAATAGATTAAAAATTAAAAAATCAAACCAAATTTAAAAAGTAAAATAACAACAAAATGCATATAAAAATAGAAAAGGAAAAATAAGAAGTATGCTTAAAATTTTATTTTTTATAATAATTTTGATGAAGTTCACATGTCATGTTTAAATCGAAGAATCCAAAAACCTTGTGAAAGTATAAATCCAAAAAATGAATAATGAAATCGAACCCTTTTTTATTATTTTAACTTTAATATGATTTTTTCAATATATATTTTGAATTTTTTAAATGTTTATTTGTTTATAGTTTTAAATTTTTATTTAGTTTTTATTAAATTATTTATTTTAATCGCATACTTTTTTTAATACTTATCGCTTTCTCTTTTAATTTACATGCATTTTATTTTTAATTTATTTTATTTTATTTAATTTAATTTCTTTGGTTTGATTTTTTAACCTTTTATTCTATTTTTTCACGATTATTGAATTTATTCATTAAAGTTTATTTGAATCTTTTAAGTTTTAAATTTAGTTTTTTAATTTTTATTTGATTTTTTTAGTTTTTTTAAATTTTTGGAGAAAATTACACAATTGGTCCCTATGGTTTGACCATATTGCATATTTAGTCCCCAGATCGTTAAAAAACTAACGGAAACTAACGGTGGGGACTAAATTTGCAACAAACTTTCAAATGTTTGGACTAAATTTGTAATTTAAAATCAGGAGACCAAACTTGTAATTGGATCAAACCATAAAGACTATTTTTGTAATTTTCTCAAAAAAAACTAGAAAAGAAGAAGTCATGATCACTTCCATTTTGACCCTCCCTCGGGTGCTCTTTTCTGAACTCATTACAAAATTAAATAGTTAAATCATGTTTAAATTACATATAGAATAATTATTATGATTAAGACGTGGACCAAATTACCCGAATTAGTTTTCATTTCTTATGGTGCGAATTTGATTAGAGTGGTAATTTGACAATGAGACAGCGACTTTTCAACCACTATTTTAGAGCCTAATTTTTATAGTAAAGATGATTTATAAAAATTCAAATTATTAAAAGAGTTGTTTGCATGAATAGAATTATAGGATAACTCAGCTCGGATCAATTTATTTATTGGTATCAACTTATTAGTTATAGTTTATCTAACAGACACTGCTTATTAATGTTTTAATGATTAAGTTCTTGTAATAAATCTATAAACAGGGACGTCTCAACGTTTTTAGAGGCCTAAAACAAAGATGAAATTAGAGGCCTTTTAAAACTTTATCTTTAAAAACTCTTATGTTTTGAAGCACAACTAGTTGATTCATGATTCCTAAATCGACTAATTCAAAGCAAATCCTAATTGATTCAATCATTTTATATTCTAATAAACTATAACAAGTAAAATGCTAAAACAAATAAACAATTAGCAATATGCAAATCAAATAAAAAGAAGCATATACAAAACTAAAACAAATTTAGAACAATTATCAATTAACAACTTGTCCCTATGACAAAGAATTAAAGAAAAACATTAGCAATACATTAAGCAATTTATCTTATTTTGGGAGAGAATCAATCAATCAGAGAACCCGTTTAGCCTAGTACCAAATCTTGAGTCCGTTACTACACTAGATGTCCAGATGAAATCGAAGTTTAAAGGCTTCTTAATTGCAACGAAATCAAAGAAGCAAATCATGACTCCACCGGATGAAATTAGATAAGCAAATGAACGTTTTTTTTTTGGGGGGGGGGGGTTCTTATTCGTGATTCCAGTGAAGAAATTGAAGTTTTGAGTGGCTTGGTTCGTTTGGGGCAAGCAAAATCATAAGCGAATCATGGGTGCGCGGTTGTTCATCTTAACCATTTGGCTTTGTTCGTCTCTTCTTTTCAACTCCCCCCATGTCACACCCCAACCTTGACGGCGGAAACGTCGAGATGTGAGGGTTACTATTGTTCACAGCCACATAACGCTATTTATAATTCCAAATATATTATTCATAAGTTTCATTAGTAACATTACAAGCAAAAGTTTCAACAAAGAATACATCATGTACAATTGCTACAAATAACATGATCATCCATTTTATCTCTAGGTCCAATCCTAGATGTGATAAGCTTCAAAGAGTAGAACACATACTTGAGGTATTCCTGAAACATGTTAAAAATAAAAGGTCAACATAAAAATATTGGTGAGCATTCCATAGTTTTCAATACATAAGTATATAAAAGATGGCAATTCAAGTCATAAGTTAGTGAATAAAGTGATTAGGGATGTTATGAACAATGCAACAATCAAACCTCGACAAAGTTTTACAAGTCTCAAACGTTTACAAGTTTATACGATCAGCTAAGTGTACTTGGATCAACCAAAGCAGGCTTGTCTGGCCCATAGATCTATGACTTCGCTGGGCTAGCAATAGTTAATGATTGTACATATAACGCCATAACATGGTAACCACAAAAGTTCAACTAACCACAACTTTGCATGATGAATTGCCATAAAGATTACAAGTCTCAAATAAGTTTACAAGTGCAATGATAATAAGTTAACATGTTTCACCCCAAAGTGTGAAAATAAGCAAAAAGGGGTATGGAAATACTCACATTGATATAAGCATTACAAGATGATAAATAAAGATTAAAGGATGATCCAAAGTAATCCCAAGTATTCATTACAAGGCACCTAAATATGTATTACAAGATGAAGATTAATAATATGATTAACGTTCAAACAAGGATTAGAGTTTTGATAGAATCATGGGGGTTTCTAATAAGTAATAAGTTTATAATGCAATTATTTATGTTTTGATTCAATTAAAAGAATTATATATGTATATTTAAGTATTCTAGAAATGAATTTAAGTATAAATATTGATAAGGTTCAATATAAGTAAAGCTTTAAAATTAGTTGGAATAACATTTTGATTAATAACAAATTATTAATCTAAACCTTTAGTTAATATATTTTATAAGAAGAATAATATTTGTAAATAATTTGTGAAATTATAAGATATATAATTTCTACAATTATCATGATAAAACTTTAATTAATATAATGCCTATTAATATTACAAAGATTTATTGTTTCAAGACTAATAGTTACTCAATTATTTAAAAAAAACAAGACAATTTAAATATAAAAGTTAGATAAACATTAGAGATAATTATGTCTTTAAAAGTAACGTTTGAACCAAATGGTTTATTATTTATTATTTGAATAAATAAAGATTTAATAAGTTAAACAATATTTAAAATCTATTTTATAAGAAAATGAACTAATTATATCATTTTATAGCAAATTAGCAAATAAGTTAAACAATATTTAAAATTAGTATCATTTGTTTAAAAGAAATAAATTTCTAACAAATTAGTTAGATGGTTTTAAAAGTATTTGAAGTTTGTAAAAGTCATTTTTATAATTATTAAACATTTTCCATAACCATTTTAAGGCCAAAAAGCCTTTTTTAAAAAGAATGAGGCTGCCCGGGTTCGAACCCGGGACCTCATGGGTGTGGGGAGGAGTCTTAACCAGTGAACCAAGGCTCTCAGCCGCGTTAGAAAACCCGTTTTAAAACCTATAATTACAACCCCGATGCATTTCCCCCAAATCAAGAACCCTAGATTGTTCATCGATCAAATTGATGTCTCAATCAATGTTGTTAACCAAATTAACATTAGGGCTTTGTTTCCCCATGTTAAACCGAGAACAATGATGTGCGGAACTTACGTTATTGAGTTCGAATTGATGAGAAAGATGATAAGGATAGCCGCGACTAAAGCGAAGCTGGTTTGAGATCCAAACGTTGGTGATAATCCAATTAGTCTTGCAGATTTAACTTAGAGTTGGTGTTAAGCAAAAGCCCTCTTCCAATTTGGTTTAATAAAGCTCCGAGCATGGATCACGGTTAGGCTACAAGTCGCGAATGAAGATGATGACTGAATTCGAGGTTTGCGTTTGTTTCAGATGAAATTGAAGGTTGTATTCGATCAACGATAGTTAGATTATTGTTTATGTTGAGTTAATTAGATTATTATTGTGTTTTAATGTTCAAACGGCTATGAGATTAAAAGGATTTCGGTTATTCGATCGAATGACATTTGTAACCGATGTTTTAAACGAAATTCTGATGTATTTAAGTTCGAAACGGTTTCAAGGATTATCTTAAACGATTTGGTGTCTAATTGCGGAGGTTTTTCGATGATTTTGAGGCTGCCGGAGCTCCGCCGGTGGTCGACGGGGATAAAGGGGAAAGGGGTTGGGGTTTTTGTAATTTTACACATTCAGCCCCTTAGGTTTATATTGTTATTATTTTATGCCAAAACTTTAAAAACAAAGTTTTAATATTTACATTTCCAACCCTATACTTTATATAGCCCAAATTTTAAATGATTACACCATTTATTTATTTTAAAAATATATATACAAAAATTATAAATCTTGTTAAATATTAATTATTAACTTGTTAAAGTGGTTAAAAGAAAATAACCTTTATATATTTATTTATCTTCATAAATCCCATAGGAATTTTAAAGTCTCATATTATTTTATAATAATTATAACTTCATCAATAATATATGTAAAATCTCATAAGTTTATAAACTTACTAAACGGAAGATTAAATGTAAATTTAAATCACAATTTCACAAAGTTAGTTAAATAACACATTATTGTTTTAAAACCACCAAAATGAAATAAGTAGTTTAAATGATATGTTTGATTTATATAACAAACAAAACGGGTTCGGGTCTATATTTTATTTTAAAAAAAGGCAGATGTTACACCCCACTCCAACCCCCAATCAGGAATTCACCAATAGCCTGTGTTGAAGATCTACGACCTGCCGACCTAGGTTTCCTTCTTTCTTTCATTCATTCTGTTTTATTTTGGGCTTAAATCGAGAATGAGCTATACAATAAAATTTATTCTTTGGTGGCCTATTAGAATGAGTGGGCCTAAAGCTCTAGCTTATTTTTTTAAGCTATTGAGACGCCCCTGTCTATAAATTATGACTCTACATCGTTGAATATAAGAAATTAATTTATAACTTATTAATGGTATTTTATTAATAAGGGAAGAAAGTGACGTCAAAAAGGAGAAACTAGTATTCAAGAAAACGTTTTTAAAAGAATGGATATGACCCCACTAATTCGTCTTTTCAACAATACCATAACCGCTCACACAAACATTAACCCTTCACAAAATGCAGGCCGGTAAATCGTGTTTTATCGTGTTTAACAGGTTACAGACGACGTGATTAGCACAAGTTTCAAATATGAAAACGACACCTTTAACACTTAGATTTGATGGTTTAAGTGAGACAGTCATATGTTTTAGGTATCAAGAAGAAGAATTGATAAATCCAAGACTCCTAATTTTAATTATTTTAAAAAAAAATGCATAGTGTACTTTTTTTGCTAAACAGGTCTTATCGTGTCTAAACAGATACCCATTTTGCCAGTCTATCAAGGAATTCTGTAACTAATCGATTTCTTTTTTTTAATAAAAAAACAAACTCACACATTTCTTAAATCTATTTATAGATCTACACTAATATTTTTTATGGGACTAGAATCCTCGATTACATAGACATCATTTACCTCACCCCTTCTTACCGCAAGTCTAGAAGCATTTTGATCATATCACATCATAGTTTTCAGAAACCAATAAGTCCATGCAGCCAGGCAGTATGCTCTGTTTTTTTTTAATTTTATATAAGTTGCACAAATTATTTTTATATTTTGTTGATATTAGAACTTTAGACAAGGTTAAAAAATAATCCATAAAATAAAGTAGAACTATAAGACACACGATGCATAAAATACTTGAACAATACATTTCTTTTAACGACATACTAAAACACCTACTAAATATACTTTTAAACCATCATAATTTTTTCACGACAAATCACTTACCCTCATAAGTTGTAAAATAAACCACTACCATCCTTCCGCATTTCATTTGATATTTAAAATAATACACGGAAACAACATTTTGTTACCTAACCTTAAGGGTTTGTTTGGTATGGGGTGATGAAATGGACGAATGAATGGAATGAATGAGAGAATGAAATGGATAACAGAATGAAATGAATAATTACATTTTATTGCCCTGTTTGGTTACCATTTATGAAAAAAATTAATCATTACTTTGTATTGTTTGTTAGGTATGAAAAAACGAATAAATGAAATGTAAATGTGATGATGGTGATGGCGAGCGATGGTGGTGGCCGGTGATGGTTTCCGACGGAGGTGGTGGTCGAGGGTGGTTTCCAGTGGCGGTGGTGGTTTCCGGAAGCGGCGGTGATTTCTGGAGGCGGCGATAGTTGGCGGTGGTTTCTGGCGGCGGCGGTGGCTGGTGGTAGTTTCCGGTAGCCATGGTTTCCGGTGACGGAAGTGGCCAACAGTGGTTCCCGGTGGCGGAAGTGGCCTTCAGTGGTTTCCGGCGGTGGTGTTCCCGGGGCACCGGTGGTTGTTGTGGTGGGTGAGTGGTGTGGTGACTAATGATAGAAGGGATGGTATGAAAAAAGAAGGGGTGGTGGATGGAATTAATTTGAGGGAATGAAATCAATTATGTAATGGTTCATTCCATTAACTTCACCAACCAAACATGTATTTGTTCATTCATCATCAATGGTTCATTCCATTCCGCCCCTCATTCCTGCATACCAAACATTACCTAAGAGCATTCACAATGGATTCCCTCTCCACATCCGTATAATCAAACTAAAAATCACTATTTTTTCCCTCTCTCTCTCTCTCTCTCTCTCTCTCATCTATACTAATAAATGATTACATGTTACAAAATTTTTCCCGCCTAATTTTTTTAACAAATTTTCCACAAATCATGCTACATTCATTACTTGAAGTTTTATTTTATTTTAACCTTTTTTGAATAACAAGTGTAAAGTTTTTATTTTCTTTAATAATCTCAATTACCACCAACCATTCTAAGGATCTTAAATATATTATATCAAACATCTCAAACCTTATTTAACCATTTAAACCTTATGATCACAATCCTTATTTTTACATAATCGATTTAAAATAAAAACAATAGAGTTTAAATATTTTTGTTTACATTTTTTAATTATATATTTATAACTTTTAACCCGTGTAATACACGGGCTAATACCCTAGTTTTCAATAAAATAATACTTTATATACATTTATTATTATATTTTTTTCCACTCATTCACTCAACCATTTTCAAAAATATTAAAAGATTTATAAGGACTCAACAGTGATTCCTCAATTATACAGATTAACAGTAAATTTTTTTCTCTTTTTCACTTACAAACATTTACAATCATTTCATATAATATAGAAAATACACTCACGTATTTATAAATAATCTACGTATTTATAAAGAATCCACTCCGAATGCTCTAAACTAATGTTTCGGAGCACATAAAACTTATTTATCGAAACCAACGAACACTAAATATTCAAACATTTGTCAAGACAATAAAAGCAACACAAGAAACAAAATAACGATATAAACAGGGGGCTTCCTACGTGACAATAACATCCCCAAAATTCACGCGTCTCAAACAAATTGATTTGGGGTTGAAATTCACGAACAATTCTCCAATTTTCCTCCGAATTTTCCACTCATTCCGATCACCTTCCTCTTTCACATTCTTCATGAAGATGCATAAATTCTCATATCTGCTCATAATAATCTGCTCGTAATAATCTACAATTTGCAGGATTCTAATCGGTTGACTGAACAATTGGATTTGCTTTTGATCTGTTTACGATTGCATACAGGTATTTCTCACCTTTATCGTTTTTAGTATGATAATTCCTTTGGTTTGCTATATGTATATATATATGTGTGAAATTGATGCATTTGTTCGTTGATGTAACATCTATGCTGTTTCTCCGTGCAGTTTTGAGATTAATGGCGAAGGATCCGAAGGTTAAATCTGACAGGTAATGCAGTTTGTTGATGCGAAAGTGAAGTTCTAGGGTTCGTATTGTGGTAACGTGAGTTTGATTTGACGATTTATGTGTGTTTGATGAATTGTTATCGTGTTGGATTATTGGATTTGGTTTCCGATTTATATGTTTAACTGATGTAAATTCTTATATTGATCGTATGTTGATCTCTGAAATCGTTGACCTGTTTGTGAATACAAACAGTTTTGATTACGAAAGAATTTATTCGTGTATATCCTTGTGGTAAAGGATCACCACATGATGCTATCTATTCTTTGTATATCTGTTAGAACTTAAAACAATTGGATCAATTGGAATCTCAAGGATTCATTCTTTCTTCTCTCACAAGTTTTTTTTTATTATATAAAAAATTCTATCAAACTTTTAGAAGTTGAACAGAACCTTACACAACCAAATTATTCCTTGCAGTCAAGAAACAGTAACTTGTGATTTAAATTCCTTCTGGATACCGGATTACATACTGTTACGTGGATCAGAAGTCGAGAAACCATCGCGTGTTCCTGCTTCTCCTGTGATAGTTTTTGTCAATTCAAGAAGTGGTGGCCAGCTTGGTGGAGAGCTTTTAGTCAGCTACCAAAGACTTCTAAACAAAAATCAGGTTACCTTATTTTCGCTACGTAGGGTGGAATATTGACATTGATACACATATCTCAGAATTCTGAATTGGTTTGATGTTGTGGTTGGTATTATAGGTATTTGATTTGAATGAAAATGCTCCAGATAAGGTGCTACAGGAACTATATTTCAATATAGAGAAACTTAAGCATGATGGAGATTCATTGGCCCCTGAAATTCAGAGGAGGTTAAGAATTATAGTAAGTTTGTTTAATGTTATCTTATTTATTATTTATCCTTTCGTTGCTAGTATAATTTATGAACTATGTGTGTACTAGGTTGCAGGCGGTGATGGAACTGCTGGTTGGATTCTTGGAGTGATATCTGATCTCAAGTTATCTCAGCCCCCTCCAGTAGCTACGGTGCCGCTTGGAACTGGAAACAATCTCCCATTTGCATTTGGTTGGGTAGGATGATCCCATCTTTGTATCATTTGACATTTTAGAGTTAAAATTGGTGTAATAGTTTGGTATGGATGAGAAGCATAACATTATTTGTATTTGTTTAATAGGGGAAGAAAAACCCTGGCACCGACCTTGAATCTGTCAAGATGTTTCTGAATCAAGTGAAAGATGCTAAAGAGATGAAAGTTGATAGGTAAGTTTCTTAATTATTTCTTTGTTTTTTTTTGTTGCATAAGAAAGAAAAGAATAGGAAACCCTATTTGCATTTGGGTGGTATCTATCTGTCAAGATGGTCAGCTGGCATAATAAATGATGTCTATCTTGTTTAATTTTAAACTAAATTGACCAATCTTGAAGCAGAATGAATTAATGTTTATTTTCCAAATAAAATTTTCCTGTTTAAATTAAGATACTTCTTCTTACATTAGGCGGTTTAAATTCATCTTTGCTAGCACCGTTTGAAGTCAACTATTAATAATCACACACAGTACCTTGTGGTTGATCATTTTTTAAGTTTAGTATATGGATCTACAAGCAATCCTACCAGTCTGAGTTGGTATGATTCTTATAATTGTATAATTTAGGTATTAATTGCACTGAGCACATTTCATCGCTGATATTCATTTATATATGTTAGTTAAATACAAAGCATCTTGAACTGGTTTTATTGGAGCTGGAAAAGAGTAAATTTTAAGGATAGATGTAGAGACTATTAGTTTTTTTTGCTACATCAGTTGCTTTAAAGTGAAATTGACAAACAGGAATGCTGCAATTTTTTATGCAAAATAAAGATAATTCTAAATTTACACACTTCATGCTCATATATTAGAAGTAATTGTTGCTACATTTACATTTTTTGTGCTTCCAGCTGGCATGTTCTCATGCGAATGAAAGTTGAAGGTGCCTGTGACCCCATACCACCTTTGGACCTACCACACTCTTTGCATGCAGTCCACCATGACTCCCAATCAGATGAGGTACCGGTCATTTTTCTTATTTCCTTTTCTTAAATTTGTACTTAAAAATTATGTCTGTCATGACATTAGAAACACCTTTCGATTTTTAGATCTGTTGAAAATCTTGTGTTTTTGCTTCTGTTATATTGGTGCATTCTTGCTTTATATGAATGGCGAGTACTGAGTAGCATTTTACATTTTCTTCAGCAGAAAGGGTACCGCACATTTCGTGGAGGGTTTTGGAACTACTTTAGCATGGGTAACTATCTTAAATTTCTGTCATCACCATATCCTTTGTTCTATTTAAACTCTATTTACCATGCATCAATTCTTGGAATTACTTTAGGGTTCTAACTATTTTATGTGGTTTGATATTCCAGGAATGGATGCTCAAGTGTCATACGGGTTTCATACAGAAAGAAAATTACACCCAGAAAAATTCAAAAATCAGGTGGCTAACCAGGTAATGCTTTGCTGTCATATGGGAATATTTTTATTAGTACTTGCTAAATTTATTACTCTGTTCGCCTCAAACATAATGTCCACATTACTATTTTATTAAGTCCCAGAATACTTGTTTTTTTCTCTTTTGTAAGTTATTTACTTATTCTTGTCATATAACTTCTTTTTGAACAGAGCGCTTATGCAAAGCTCACATGCTCACAAGGGTGGTTTTGGGCTTCACTTTCTCACCCATCTTCATGGTAAGGATTCAAGTTAAACAGGTTTCTTGAATCAATGTCAATGTGTTTTTCAATTGTAGCACTGATAAATTATCTGTTAAATTTGTATTATTTTAAAGATGTTCACATTATCTGCTCTTATGACAGGAATATAGCACAACTGGCAAAGGTTTCGATCATGAAAAAGCCAGGTCACTGGGAAGCCCTTCCCATACCTCCCACGTAAGTTTGATGATTATCTCAATTTAATTTCTGTTACTTTAATTCATATTTACTATTTAAAGATGCAATTGAAGTTGGTCTTTGGACATCACTATATTCTGCATGCAAGCAATTGTAGTTGCAGTATGTGTAAATCAACTAATGCACCTCAACGTGACAAAATTGGCCCATCAGGCGGGTTGGGTAGTGGGTCAAAAATGGGTTCGAATCAAAATGTGACATTTTGGTATGGATCAAACAAGCTAGGTCATGTTGTATCGACTCAAAACACTTTAGTCCTAAAATGTTGAATTTATTATAAGTAATTATTGATGTTACGAATTTGATTACGAAAGTTATGTTTTTTCAATAATAATCTAATCTTGTGAATAAAAGAAAGATCAACACATTAGAATTAGGCTATGGATGACTTTTGACTGCTTTGACACATGTCCTTGTAAGCTTTTTTTCAAGTAAGACCCATCTGAGGTACAAACCGAATCAAGCTACTTGTAACCATGTCTAAAAATGTTGAATTTTTTTTAATAAAATATTGGCGTATGAGTTACAATTACAAATATCATTTCATTTCATTAATAATACAAAATGTGAGTAAAATTATTTAGAAGGTTTTGTGCATTAATGAATAATAATACACTTTGGGTGGCTTTTCGAATCTATTTGACCCATCAGAGATTAAACATAATACTAATCGACCACTATTAGGTAATTTGTTGAGATTGCACCTCTAAGATGCTCCTAAGTCCTAACACATATCACTTGTTTGTTTAGACTCCTTGATTAATATATATCTTGATTGTTTATGTAGCATACGGTCAATTATTTGCCTCAACTTGCCTAGTTTTTCTGGTGGACTTAATCCATGGGGCACGCCAAGCAAAAGGAGACTCAATGTGGGTAGCCTTTTGACTTTTACTTCTATGATCATAATGAAGTTCTTTGACCCTTTCAGATCTAGCGGATACTAATTACATTTCTTTGATCATATAGCATAACCAACAGAAAGAGTGGACTATTCCATATGTTGATGATGGATTACTTGAGGTTGTTGGATTCCGAAATGCTTGGCACGGCGCTGTTTTATATGCTCCAAGTGGACATGGGACCCGTCTTGCACAGGTAGCCATTTGATTGTAGCTTTAAGTCTTTGTTTCAAAGGGTAGAGTTGCGACATTGACCCATTTACTTAAGGGCCAATTCAGATAATGCTTTCTCTCTTAATTCAAACAGGTAATAAGAATTAGTTAAAACAGAAAAAAATTGTCGGAAGGAAAGTTATTTTAATGCTTAAACTCTCCTAAATCACTTTACAACTTTTGTAACTAATCAACACTCATATTTTTATTTAAAATATTATAATAAAAGTGATTTTGGCGTATCTGACACGACAGCTTGGTCAGTACCAAAAGTAATCGAGTCGACCAGTTTCCCAACCTTCCTTGCCTTCTAAAAGGGGGATGGTAAATGGGTCAAACATGTTGGAAGTCCAACATAATTGACTTGTATCGCATATAAAGATACTACATGCAAAATCTTTAAATTATTTAAAGATTTAGATTTTTTTTAATAATGTTGGTTTGTGATCATATTAAGGTATTAGTTGCATATAATTTATTTTTAAAAAAGTGGACAAAAAAGTGTTTGCAGGCCAACCTTACCTATCCCGTCCCATTCTGACATGTTACTTAAACTATTTTGTAGGCAAGAGGAATCCGTTTCGAATTCCGTAAGAGTGCAACTGACCACACTTTCATGAGGATGGACGGGGAGCCATGGAAACAACCTCTGCCTAAAGAAAACGACACTGTTACTGTAGAGATTTCATGTTCTGGTCAAGTAAGCATGCTAGCAACCGAGAACTGCCCATCCAAAAGTGTATACGACCCTTCTACCCCTCGCACTCCCAAGGATAGCGAGTGTGATAGTGATGAAGAAGATGTTGTTGAAGACATATCTGAAGAAAGAAAAAAGTTTGGTGCAGCTTCTACTTTCCGTTTACCCGAAAATTTTAACTTATCACAAGTGAGTTAGTTACTGCTTTGGTATGAAGTTTGTTCATTCTTTGGGTCCAAACTTCGGTATATATTTAACAATGCGCATTGCTTGTTTTGTTCATATGAGTTTGGTTTGGATTTTAATTGTATAGTCGGATACTGACTAGAACTATAAATCTTTAGTGAAACTTGTAGATTTGCAAGTATGAAAGAGACTTACTTATTGTTTTATATGTTTTACGTTTCGTCTGCTTGTTAATACGTTTGTACGTATACTTTTCGTTCAGTTTTGTTTTTTTTTTCGTTTTTTATGTCTTTTTTTAATACGGGTTTTTTTAGGTGTTGGTGATCATTGACGATTGTATATAATACGGTTTTACGCCCCCGCATCAACGCGAGGGGCTTAGTCCTAGTTTCTATTTATATATATCAACTCTTCCTTTAGTCAAATCCTAAGTTATATTAATACGTGTATTTGTGTCATATAAACTATACCAAGTAGCGGTTAGTATTCTCAATAATTCTAGAGGGTTGTGTCGATTAGTGTTTAACCGTCAATTTCCCAACTATATCGGAAGCTAAAGGACTACTCTCCCCGGCCCCTGCTTATTAAATTTTTTTAAAATATACATGCCGGCTCAGCGAGCCACAACCTAGCCGAGCTTTATAGAGCATTTACATTCCGTTTTCTAAATAGCCGTAAATGTATTCCCTATATTATATGGTATAGTTATAAGTGGTTGTGAGTCGATAGATAGAAAATATTACTGTTCAATCTATATTTTGATAAAACACTATTCAAACCCCTATAAATTTAAAATATTTTTTAAAATGATTGAGTGTAGTAGAAAAAAGGAATGATAAATATATAAATAGTATTATTTAATTAAAAAAATAAATAAAAAATAATAATTTTTAATATAATTATATAAATAAAGATCCCGAATAAAATATGAATACTCTTACATGTAGAACAAAACCTCATTCTAACTCGGCTCGACTCTTTTACACGAGCGCAAAAAACAAGGCCCACAAAGTCCAAAAGTGGTGGCTCCGCCCATAGTCACATACATCCACCACTCACCACACAATCCACAACATGTGGAAAACCACCAACACAAACCCTTGGTTTACTGCATCCTGATTTACGCATTTCATCAAACACCCACCACATATTAATAACAAACAATCAAACACCTTCAACCCTCAAAATCATCAATTCACACATTACATTACAACAATCGAATCATTGAATCCAACATGAGCAGTGGATCAGCGATCAAAACATGGTTGGTGGCCGCGAGCATCGGGGCCGTTGAGGCGTTGAAAGATCAAGGCGTTGCGAGATGGAACGGGCCCTTAAAAGCGATTCATCATCACGCGAAAACGAAGATTGTTTCTTCGTATAACAGATCTGTTGCTGATCGATCTTCTAGATCGATTATCGTGGGGTCTGAATTCGCCTCTGGGAAGTATAGATCGAAGAAGACGAAAGCGGAATCGATGAAGAAGGTCGTTGATTTGAACTGTTTTGGTCCCAGTACTGTTAGGTTTTAGGTATTGAACTATTGATCGTTGATTTTAATCGTTTTATGATGGATGTTTGTAGAGATGCAACGTTTTGAATCGCATTGAATCAATGATAGTATGTTGACGCTTATTGCCATTGTTTCAGAAATTTGATGAATTATGTACATTTAGGGTTTTCCAATTCGGCATGTTTGCATGAGTTCATCAACTTGCATTACGAAATGTATGAATCAAATCAATAAACATATACGACTACTTACAATTTAGGGGTTTTCAATTCGATTTCAAGAAGAAATCATTCAAATCAAGGTTTTCGTTGTTAGAGGGGTGGGAGTCATTTTAGTTCTTTGTTGTCACGTAAACATCACATTAGATTTATTTATTTATTTATATATTTATTTTTGTTTACTTTTCTGCGGTTTTTTCTTGTTTTTAATGATGTTTGACAAAAATTGCGTTAATAAGTTATTTTAGTTAAAAGACGACATCATTAAAAACAAGAAAATCAACGATCAATACCTAAGAAGAAATCATTCAAATCAAAGTTTTTAATTATGTTTGGCAAAAATTACGTTAATGTGTTGGTTTTTTCTTATTAACTTATTAATTTTTGTCATATTTGGCAAATCAATTTTTGATTAACTTTTGAAAAGTTAATAAGTTAATAAGTATGTTTGACAAAAATTTAAAATTTTGATTTTAGTGGGTTAATAAGTTACTTTTAAAAAGTTAATAGGATTAACTTTTGAAAAGTAACTTTTCAAAAGTTATTTTTTATTTTAAAAAAAAAATAAGTAATCCCAAACATGGGCTTAGTTTTTCTTACATTCCCTCAACGTGTATTATGGGTGGTACATTACATGTTGCATTCAAACAAAACAACCTGTTAAATCCCGAGGAAATTTACCGGGTCCGGTGTTAATTTTCTTACAAGTACTGGGGTCGTGAGAGCATCGTCTTCTCTTAGGGGTTGTTTGATAACTTCTGAATGATTAAGTGCTAAACCAATAAGAAGTCTGAATCATTAAGTGTTGAACCATTAAGAGCTAGTATATCGTTTAACTATTCAAAGGCAAATATCTAACCAATTCAGATAAGAGGTTTTAACCATTCAGCATTAGACCTCTTAACCATTCAGGATCAGTATAATGCTTAACCATTCAGATGTATTTGTCTAAACCATTCAGACATTTGCTTCTGAAACAAACAGTCTTAACTATTAAATGTTGAATAATTCAGACATCTGAACCACTAAGAGACTAATTAAGAGGTTACCAAACAGCCCTTTAGGAATGGAAAAAAACCATCAATTAGGGTTGCAAACGAGCTGAACGTTCAGCGAACAGTTCGTGAACCGTTCGGCGGGAAGTTCTTTTATGTTCGTTCGTTTAGTAAATGAACGAACACGAACACGAAAATTCCGTTCGTTTAATTAAACGAACAAACATGAACACAACCCACGTTCGTTCATTTATGTTCATGAACGTTCGATAATGTGTTCGTTTATGTTTGTTAGTGTTCGTTCGTGAACGTTCGATAATGTGTTCGTTTATGTTCGTTAGTGTTCGTTCGTGAACGTTCGATAAAGTGTTCGTTTACGTTCGTTTATATTCTTAATTATTGTGTCAGTTATTTTTATGACTACTATATCAAGTATTTTTTGATATTTATGTTAACTAATTATTATTTTTGATTAATTTTGTGTAATCTTTGTAATAAAAATATAAATTTATTCTAAAATAAATCTATAATAATTTGTATTCGTTTGTGTTTATGAAATTTTTTGTGTTCGTCATGTTCATGAACGGTTGTTTGTGTTCGTTTGCGTTCGGTAAGTGTTCGTGAACAGTTCATGAACATGTTCATTTTCTTAATGAACGAACACGAACAAGAAATCTCGTTCGATAAGTGTTCGTGAACAGTTCATGAACAAGTTTATTTTCTTAACGAACGAACACGAACAAGGCCTTGTTCGTGTTCGTTCGGTTCGTTTGCAGCCCTACCATCAATCATTTGGCTCAGGTAATTAAGTTTAGAAAATTTTGTTAGTATGAAATGATTATAAGATTAGGTGATACTCGTCTAATTGTGTGAATTAGTTTACCTGAATATATTAATGTATAATATAATCTAAAAAATATACAAATACACTTTGAACTTGCTAAAATTATAAAATTGTTAGAAATGTATTTAAGTATGTAAAGTTTCAAGTGGGTTTTGATATGAATTTGATGTAAGTTTCGGGTAATAGACATCCTAACGGAGTAATGAGTCTTTTTCATATAACATCATATATATAAGTATACCTTATGCCTATAAATTTGTGTATTGAGCAATAGATTCTTGACGGCTATAGAATTTCTATGAGATATGATTGGTTTGACATATAGTTTTACAATCAAACATGAAACTAGAATTACTATAATCCATCACTTACCTAGTCTATTTACATTTTTTTTCCCGCTAAATTAAGAAAAGAGTAAACTTTACTTTTGCTTCCTGTGGTTTGACTCAAATAACGTTTTTTATCCAAATGTTTTAAAATTGCAAGTTTACTCCCTGTGATACGTAATCCATAACAATCAACTCCAACCCACTAACACCGTTATTTTTTCCTGTTAAATGAAGGGGTATCTTAGATTTTTTGTGCGTAGGGACTTCTTATGTAATATGCTCAAAGTAGTATATGTATTAGATGTGTAATTTAGTTAAATTTACATAATTAACCCACCTCCAACTCTCCATTCCCCCTCCTGCCACCACTACCACCCACCTCCACCATCACCTTCATCTCCCATCGCCACCAGCAAAATCGTAACTATCCCCAACCACCATTGCTCACCACCATCGTCCAACCCCCTTCCTATCACTTGACATATGTGTAGGTTTGGTTGTGAATTTGATTATATTGCATCAATTCAAAATGATTAATATTGATTAAACCTATATTCTCACCAACTGTTTGTTGACTGTTTTGAGTATGCTTTTTCAGGTCAGCAAAATGTATTATAACCTCATGTATACCTTCAACATGTATAGTGATCGGCACGGCTACCTAGGAAAGCTATGCATATGGTTGACTATTGACTTGTTTGACTTCAGCCTATACGTGGACGTTCACTACTACCTGGAGATATGTGATGTGTTGAAGATATATTTTGATTAGGATTACTATGTATAAGTCTAAAATGTTAGACTAAATTTTGTAAGATGTAATCCTAATAATTATATATTAATGAAAGTGATATTTAAGTTATTGTTATGATTTGTATGCTTAGATAATCAATGTGTTTTGAACTAACGAGTCACACCCAAAACATTTCACGCTTCCGTCGGGATGTGACAAAAATCCAATAACCCTAAAAAAAATAACATGTTTAAGGACAAAACCACAACACAAAACAATTAGTTTCACATAACTTGCTAGAGTTGTTACATCAAACAATATTTTTCTAATACCCATACGTAAAGTGAAGTTTAAAAATAACATTCAATGTATTTTAATTAATTTAATTGATAATTTTACCCTCTTTTTCATCAAGTATAACCAAGTAACAGAAATTTAACAATCTCCAAAGAAAAACCTAATATTCGCAATTTAAATTCCTTTCCATGATTTTGTAAGATGTTGGGTATACGCATACCTCTAAATCAGTAACAAACTAATTTTTTAAAAATTCTATATATGTATACAGTTGTATTAAAATAGCTATAAATGGAGTTTTTCTATACACGAGTGTATTTTTTAGTATACAAAAATGACGAGTGAGTGATTGAATAACTTATGTGACAAGAAAGAGAATATAAATTTACTAAAACCTCCTAGTGGTGCATCAATAGGATCTTATTTAATATTAGGAGATCAAATTAAATGTTCTAACAAAATTATTCAAAGTCAATTACATAAAGCCCTCTATGTTTAGGCTTGGTTTCATTTTTGATCTTCAGGTTTAAAGAATTACAAGGTCGATTCAAACTTTTGAAAAAACGTAACACAAATGGTCCATGTCTTGAATAACCGTTATCTTTTTTTTAGTTAAATACGTGTAAAATGATCAAAATACCACCAATGTATCAACGCTGTCGGACCACCGTAACAACTGCTGATGTTGTGGTACGATTGTCTGTAGTTATCATGACCTTGATTAAAATCCACCGACACATGAAAGTCATTTCAAAAAATGAGGTTTTTAAAATTGCAACATTCTCGGTAATATTGTATTTTTAGTGTTAATTTAGTGATCTTTTTAAAAATGAGATATGTTGGTCATTCTAAAAAACTAGTAATAAGTCCCACCGCGTTACGGCGGGGCCGTAAAACCGTGCCAAGTAATATTAATGTCGCATTACCGTAAGCAAGCGTCAATACCGGAAAAACTTGTATTAAAAAATATAAAATAAATAAATAAAACCGAACAGAAAGCAGATGTAGAAATATTGAACCACACACATGAAACGTAAGTCGATCTGGACCCGCACGTTGCGACGGGGCCGTTAAAGCGGGAAAATAGGCCTAACAACGTTGAATCACACACGCACGTTACGGCGTGTTGACTCTTCAAATTTAAACTGAAATGTAAAACAAAAAATTTGTAAGGATGAAAAAATATAAGGACCAATGTTGAAAGTGAAAAATTATAGGGGTTAAATTGTTAAATACGTAAAGTATTGTGTTTACAATAAAAAATTTAAATATAGAAAAAGACAAAAGATATGTATAACTTTTAATGCTAATGGTACAACTCTAATACACAAATCAAATTAATAATTAGTATTATATAAATTAAACAAACATGTTAACCTTATATAGTTATATCTATAGCAAGACTCTATATGCAATGTTTTACATATCTTCAGACCGACTTTGTAATTTTTTAAACTGAAGAGCAAAAGTGAAATAAGAGCATTCACAGCCCGTTCCCATATATATATATGAGTGAGTGTCCTATATTATGAGTGATAGTTGTAATTGATTGTGAGTAAAAAAGTAGAATATTTATGAGGATTGTACCGTATTTTCTTATATTTTAAGAAACACGGTACAACCTCTATAATTTTTTTAATTTTTTTTAAAATGGTTGTAACTTGATAAGAAAAAATAATAATAATAAAGGTATGAAAAATATTAATTGAAAAGAAAAAAAATAATATTTAATATAATTATAAAAATAAAAATAAAGAATAAACGATGAAAACACAGGCACCTCTCATATAATCAAACTCTAAAAAGTACACAATAACTTCAAAATAATTATATAAAAAAAGGAAAGCCGGTTAATTGATTAAAACACCGGCAACGTACTACACATTCCGGTGAGCGGTAAACACTAAAAAACTAAAAACCATGGTCGGAAAACCCCCGGTTTCACCAAACAAACCGACCCGACCCGACCCTTGTATTTTAATCTCATATAAATTCTTCCTTCAAGTGTTTGTGGCTTTTCTGTAATCATCATATACAACCAACATAATCAACCATAATCAAATCACACCTCAAACGCGTGTTTTAACTTTTAATCATATACAAAGAAATCAAGAAAAGGGTGATCGGAATGTGCGGCGGCGGTGATCACGGTGGCTGTAGGTATCAGGCGGCGTTCAACGCCGTTCAGGTGAAGAACTCGCCGGAGACGGCGACGGCGACGGCGACGGAGAGGGGTGGTGTCGGAGGATTTTCCGGCGAGATGAGACCGGAGAAGAAGGATGAGAAGAGGATAAGGGAAGTACAGAAGATTGAGAATGTACTCCACTTGATTTTGTGGGGACCTAAGTGATAATATTTTTATTTTATTATCTTATAATGTGTGTGATTATAATCTATATTAGTGCATTATAATCAGATTATGTTTATGAAGTACCTATGTTCTTTTTTTTATTTTTAGTTTCAAGCATTGTTGTTACATGTTAAGCTTTTATAACTTATAAGAATCACTAACAAAAACACAAGCTAAACTTATGACGTAATAAGTTTAGGGATTCTGTGATATTAAGATCATGGATTCGTGGATTCTGTTGAAGCCAAAATATTTTTCCCTCGTTTAGTGAGATTATATGCTCCGCTCGTTCTAGTCCAAATGCTCATGTCACTTGATTTTGACACTGACAACAACCATTACTTGTCACAAGAGGACCGATGAGGGTGGTCTTGTGACCAAGCTCGGGTGTGAGGATAAGTATGAGGAGTTACTACTAATAATTGTTTGTGACACCGGAAGTGAATTATCTTCATAATTCTTGTGTTGTATTTCCATGTGTGTAATCATTGTGTTTCTTGACATCCGATGGGTATTTTTGATCGTTAACCAATACCTCGGATCTGACCCTATTTCAAATCTCTTTTTCGGATTTGCAACCGGCCCTTCATTAATGTTGAGATATTGTACCATGCATTGATGCATGGCCGCCCGACTGAGATTTCCTTTGAGCGCGAAGTCATTATATAGCGGGTATCCCCTCCGCTCGGGTATATCCTCTCCCGTCCGACTTCACATTGTCGGACACCTTTTGGGCTTGCCAATTGGTTTTCTGTTAACTAGGCGCAATTGATAAGATTCTAGGCCCACTCGAGGGAATACCACTTTAGATTCAAACCATGTCAAACAACTTTCTTTCCGTAAAACATATATGGTAAAGTTACGTACATCGGATTAAATGAACTCGACAAAACTAGTAAAACCCAAATTTAAACCGATAAAAAAACCATTGACGCTCGACTCCTTTGTTAATGACAAATTGATAATCAAGTTACCCTGTTATTATCGATTAATTGATTCAGTTTTTAAAACATTACGATCTAAATATGATATTGTGTAGACCTTTTGTTATTTAACCTCACACATGTTTTAAACTAGTTTATTATTAGAAAAAACATACTTTACAACGAAATTCCATTAAAATTTGCAAAGCTCCGATATATATATAAATGATTCAATAAAATTAGGCTGTTTTTTATTTTATACTTTTTATTATGGTTTTTGGATATAAGTCTGAAATTGTGTAGTAGCAAAGAAATAAGCACGTTCGTAGTTCGACTTTATAATTTTTGTAGTTGATTATTTGAAACGTTCAGAAATTTAACGTGTCGCGGGGATAGCTCAGTTGGGAGAGCGTCAGACTGAAGATCTGAAGGTCACGTGTTCGATCCACGTTCACCGCATTTTGTTTTTAGTTCTTCTTTGCACAACTTTATTCTCTTTGAAGCTTTCATTAATTACTTGAAATGTTTGTCAGAACCATCCCTTACAAAATTCATGATCATGAATAACTAGAATAACCGACCAACTATGTTTGGGATAAGGTAAACGTCTTGTGGTATGAACCAAACTGCGTAATTCTCGAGTGATTGTGGTTGAGACACTGCTGGTTTTATGCCGATCCTAAGGCTTTCTTTAAGAACCAAGCAAATTTAGACTTTTTGTCAGCGTCTTACAAACACTTAGTAATCCAGTGAGTGTGGAACACGTAAAGATGCATCGAACCCAAGTCCTCAGATAATTGGTGAAGGAGGGTTTCAAGGAGCCTAAACTCGGGCAACCCAAATCTAGTTCACGCTCAAGCATATAGGCGGTACTCGGTTTTCAAGCCCCTAATTGGCCTAGCCAGATTGTTGTGTATTTACGGGCTTTAGGGTGTCGGAGATGGAAACAACCTCTACCCGGGAGGTCAATATTTGACCCACAGCTAATGCTGAGTTGAAGATGAAGTCAGTCAAGAATTAGTACAAAAATAATGCAGTAAAGATCAGACTACATGATTCACCAAGTTTGAAGTTCATAAAACCATCTTAAATATAAAAAATGTACAAAACATGAATTTATAGCAGCTTAGTACACTTGAAAGAAACAGAAAATCTGCAAACCTGACACTTGAAATGACAAAACTACCCTCGTCATAATGTCAAACAACCATAAACCCGACCCGTTTTACTCCTAGTTAGATATAGTTTCATCAAGAACATGTAAACATCCATGTATGATCTCAACCGCACGCTCCAGTTCCTCCTCAGAGATTACCAATGGCGGAACCAGTCTAACAATGTCTCCTTTGCCTGCTGTCAATATCAAAAGACCCGATTCTCGACAAGCATCCACGAGTGGTGATGCAGAAACATCCAACTCGATTCCAACTATGAGACCAAAGCCTCGTACTTCCTTCACATGTTTATTTCCTTGTAGTTTTTTCTTCAAGCTTTCTTTCAAGTAGTCGCCTTTTCTGGTGACGCTAGCTAAAAAGCTTGGATTTGATATTTTATCAAAGACCGCGATTGCAGCAGCACAAACCAGTGGCCCGCCTGCAAAAGTGCTTCCATGATCCCCATAATTGATGGCAGCATTCACTCTTTCGGTCACTAGCGTAGCTCCTATTGGTAAACCACCAGCTAAAGGCTTGGCAAGAGTCATTATGTCTGGGGTTACACCGTATGCTTCGTGAGCCCAAAGATAACCAGTTCGACCCAACCCACATTGCACCTACGGTTAAAAGTATAAGGTTCAGTAAGGACCTGGATTTCCAAAAAGATATACGGAGTTAACTGGGTTTTTGGGCCTAATAAGGCCTAGGCCCAGGCCTTTTCGGGCCGAACGCAGGTGCATTTGTACATTTCTAAGAATATAGAGATTGTAAGATTGCATATTACTAATCAGCCATTAATGAACCAGCATTTTACCTCATCAAAAACAAGCAGAGATCCAGCTTTATCACAAGCATTACGCAAAGATTTCAAGAAATCTTTTGTAGCACTGTATATTCCACCTTCTCCCTGAATAGGTTCCACAAACACTGCAGCAATTTTGCCACTAGATATTAATTCTTGAGCAGCGTCAATGTCGCCATACTTTAAGAAAGTAACGCCTGGCATCACAGGCTCAAAAGGTGTTCGGTAATGTTCCTTGCTGGTTAACGCAAGTGAACCAATTGTCCTTCCATGGAAACTGTTAGAGAAGGAGATAAATTCAGTAGGTGGGTCTGAGTTATTGGGATGTGAAAATCTTTGGAATTTTCTTGAAAACTTTATAGCAGCTTCATTTGCTTCTGTTCCTGAGTTAGAGAAAAAAACACGATCTGCAAATGAACTCGCTACAAGACGTTCAGCAAGATTCACCTGCAACAGATCAACATATACATTGTATTAGATTTAAGATTTCATTTTCTGTGAGATAATGATTTTGACAATCAGGACGACATTTTCTACCGCTTAATTCATTTCTATATAGATTCTTGTTATCAAAGGGACAAGATTCCTTTGTTTTCATGTGCCTACCAAGTTGAAGATATATAACACGAATCCTAACAGGCTAACAACAACCTTCGACGTACATGCTTAGAGGGTATTTGATGTGCTTGTGTGTTTGACAAAAACTGATTACGATTCTAAATTTCTGTTTGTTAATGCCAAAATAATTTCATTTCATTTCTTAACTAGCCAAACAGGTAAAGAAATTCAATTCCAAATCCAATTCCTTCAAATTCCAATTCCCTTTAACAAATTCCATATCTTTTAAAAACAAATTACACGAACCAAATGCATCCTAATTGAGGGTAAATGTAGGCTTGTTTTTATCAGATTATCTTATTCTATTCTCAAAATCTTGACAATCACTTGAGAATGAACATCCAAACACTCACCTTACTCTTGTATCAAAAACCTACCAAAACTATCAAAATTCACTTAAAACTTCAACACCAAATAAACCCCCAAATGTTCCAACACAACCACAAATAGAACACAAAGAACCCTAACTAAACCTTTCAAAAACCAAAGAAACAGCAATTGAAACCAACCTGAGGAACAGTGTAATAGATATTGCTAACATGCGCAAGCACATTAGCTTGATCAGTAATCGCCCGAACCCAATCAGGATCCCCATGCCCCAACGCATTAACAGCAATCCCCGAAGTCAAATCAATATACTCCCGACCTTCAATATCATACAATTTACACCCTTTTCCACTAGTGAGCACCACAGGAGTTCTTCCATAGGTCCCAACGATTACTCTCTTGTCGTCGCTAATCACGTCATTCTTGCTGATCGATTTCGATTGCACCACTGGTGTGGTGTCCGTTACTTGTGCTCGTATATCGGTTCTTCGATGATTTGGGGTGTGAATTGAGTATTTGGTGATTTGGGGGTTTGTGTTGATGATGTGGTGGTGGTGGTGGTGATCGATTGAAGGGTAAAGAGGGGGTTTTAGGTTGAAGATTGAAGACATTATTGTGGTGGCTAGGGTTTACAGGAATCGGAGAATGTAGGAATTTGAAGGTGCAAACGTTGTTGATGTTATAGTTTTGCTTACTTGTTGCTTCAGTTAATATTAAATTAAAGTAATAATAAGTGTTCATTAGTTAAGACATGTCTCTTAAGTCTTAAGTACACCGTTTCAAACATGGTTAAGGAAATATCTTGGATGGTTATTTTTATAACGGCAATCGTTTCGTTTTTCCTGTTTCTCATTGGATGAGATGTTAGACTATCTCCGATAAGAGTATCATGAATACAGTATCAGAAAAACACTAAAAGCGCTTCTGATCACCTGCCACATCAAATGAATATTAGTTTTTTTATAATCTCTAAAAACATTTCAATATGAAGACTAAAAAACATCTAAAGTTTTTGCCAAATTATCACTATCTTTTTTATTTTCATCCATTATTCTCTTTCACTCTATTTATTTTGCATATAAAAAGTACACTTCATCTATTAGTGTCTTATCACCATTCATTTTTTCAAGTTTATGATAATGAACTATCTAAAAACTAGACCCTTAATAGAGATGTTAACATAAACCGCATAAGCACAAATAAATAACCACAAACTCTTTATTGGAGATGGTCTAAGAAGTTTGTGATCATTTTTTGTGCCTATGTGGTTAGCATCTTTATTATGGGTCTTGTTTTTTAATGCAAAAGTTCATCACCATGAATTTAAAAAAAAATAAATGACCAATAATAGATAAAGTGTATTTTTATATATATATATTGAATAGAGTAAAAGAGAATGTTGGATGAAAATAAAAAAAATAGTGATGATTTGGTAAAAAAATAAGATGTTTTTGAGTTTTTTTTATTGGGGATGTTTTAAAGATTATAAAAAACTAATATTTCTTTAATTTGTCAAGTGATTAGGAGTGTTTTTAGTGTTTTTCTGATACTCTATTGATGATGCTTTTAGCTTCGAATCAGTTTTTTTTCTTTGGTTATTATGTGTTTCTTCATGTCTTACATTGAGTCATCATATTTTTTCCTAAATAAATTTGTTTCACTTTCTCACTCTTTTTATCAACCAATAAGTACCGCTGAACATTACCTGATTTGGGTTTTTTTGTCAACGGATTCAAGGGGTATTCTTGTTCGGGAAAAAAACCACCGCATGTCACATCTTCTCCCGGGTAGTTTCCCCATGGCCACTATGTGACCTCGGAAAACAAACTTGTGGATTTAGAATTATGGTTAAGAGTGTATAAGTTATGTTTAAAAAAAACTATGGGAGTTAAATATAAAAGTAAAACGATAGAGAATACCAAATTGAACTGTAAAATAGCAAGCTATAGAATTAAATTAAAGTGTTAAGAAAAAACAACTTGAATAAAATATATGATGGAAGTATTTTATGTATGATCGGGCTCAGTTTAGATTAAACTTATGTTAAAACGTTAGTAAAAATAAGCATGTCACAAAAGCGTGTTCATAGTTTAATTAAAAATAAAAAAAATAAAGAGACTAAATTAAATTTAAAAGTTGTACAAGCACAATCACACGGGTGTATTCGGAGTTTAAATTAAAATAAAAATAAAGAACATCAAATTGAATTTAAAAGTTGCGCAAAGACTCTCCTCAACCTAAACATAGAACTCCTAGCTCTGGAGCTGATTGAATTGACAAACATTATTTCTACACTATTTTTGTTTATTAAGAATCACAAACACATTAATCAAATAAATAACCTTCAAACATAATTCCAAACACCCTGTAGAAAAAAGACTGTGTTTTTACTATGTAACACAGACGCAACTTATGTAATTTGGTATCCAACATTTTTAATTTGATACGAGTAAACTTAAGGTTTTATAACTCAATTTCACTAATTATATGTTTCGAGCTAGTATTTATACCGCAATACCAAAATTATTTTTGTCAAGTATTATATTCTGATAATCAAACTTGATTCACTAGTTTTTCTAATCATAAGAACCTGTTAAGGAAAACTCGCACTCCCACTAGTCCTGATTTGATTTTGCACCCTTATAAACCTTAATCTTTGATTATTAGTGTATTAATGCATGGCTCATTTGCAAATCCCCATTTGACTTATAGTTTGTATATAACAAGAACATGAAAGAACTTAAAGTAAACTTAAATCACTTTTAAGAAAAACACAAGTCTCTTCTATATAATACAAAATTTGGACAAGAACAAACAACAAATCTCACACACTCGAGACTCTGCTCTTATACACAAAACGGGCCTGCACCAACCGCTCGGGTCATCAAAGTAAACCCACACACTACGAGCCGTAGCCATGTCCATCCCTCGACCAATACCACAAAAATGGTCCAATATCGTCACCACCCGCCAACATTTAACAAATCTTGAATAATATGTCATGTGCATAGGCGCGAGTATGTAACTTCACACCACTCTCTCTTTCCCCCTCCTACTCAACTTCCCCCACCAGTTTTTGTTTTTCGCGTGCTTATCACCACCACCACCACCAGCGGCAGCACTGCCACTTTCAGCATGCACAAGTGTTGTTTTGGCCTCTCGTAACCGATGCTTGTACTCTTTCTTCCACTTCTCGAATTTCTTTTTTAAACTTTTATAATCTTCAATCTGTTTTGAAGAAGGTGGGCGCCCGGGATTCACATTGACAACAGCTTTAACATCATTATCAAAAATTTGTTTACTCTGTTCGAATTCTTCAGATAAGTTATCAATCGTGTTGGAAATAACACCGTTGTTCTCGCGTCTACTGTGTCCGGATCTGAGAGGTGTCATCTGCGCTGGAGTTTGGATCCCGGATGTGTTATCTTCGGAATCATAACAATTGGGTGACACTGACCCATCTGGTCTTGCGGTTTGCATATCAGAAGGGCCTGAACAAAGAGTCTTCTTGGCTGCAGCAACACTCATCTGCACAAACACATAGTAAAAGCGAGATCAATTTTACAAATTTTGAATATTTGCATAGATTAAATAGTAACGCGGCCAAAAAACTTTTTTTTGGCGGAAAAGGGAGACTTGTTATGTTATATTGGAGTAGAATTATTTGAAAGGGAAAATAGGTAATTATATTTTGCCACTTAGGTATAAAATTAGTTATCCAAAAATGATATTTGATCCAATGTAATCCAAAGATAGTAGTATCTGATTATAAGCAGTTTCAGAATGCAAATCTAAACATGTAGAATTTACATACAGAAAGGTATTTGGCCCGAAACTAGTAAGAAGAAGATATGTCAAACTCACTTGTAAAGAAGCCATCTGGCTTTGCCACATCGCCTCAACCGCCTTCATTTTGGTTTCGTATTCTGACAATCGAGTTTCAAAGTGTCGTACTTGTTCCCGTAAAGCCGTATTTTCATGATCTCTTTCTCTCAACAATGATTCTGCCTTCACTACTCGCTTCTGCAACTCTTCAACATTTTGTGGTAGAAGTTGTATATTTTCTTGTGCTAGACCCTACAAAAACAGTCCTAACTTAAATACCCATAACCCACATTGCAAATTTTTCAAAAATTTTTTTAAAAAAAGCATGAGTACCTTAAACCCTGAACTTTTACTGTGAGACCTTCGCCTGCTTCTTGAACTCTCAATAGCTGACTTTTTCCATCTCTGCATGTGATTAAAGTACTTCCGAGCCAACCACCCACGAACCACTGTTAAAAGTAATGATTAATGGTTGAAAAAGGTTAACCGTAAGTCTGTAACAGTGTTAACTGCGAAAGGATAAAGTTTCAAGAGGTGGCAAGATGTGCAGGTAGAGTTGGGTAACATGTCAAAATGGAGTTCGTGTTAGAAAGGTTGTTATTACTTATTAGTATGAACGGGAATCGGCCGGGCTTGGTTGACCCGTTTGAAATAATACACAACCCAAATCGACCAATTCATAAGTAAGCATCCCCAAAATGCCACCTCTAATTTCATATAGCACTTACCTGATTGTATATGTACAATTGTTGTCAAATGCTCATCAAGAGAACTTGTTGCAGTCCCTTGATTCTGCTTCTTTAAAACATTAAACTCCCTTCTTGCATTTTCACCACGGACAACTGCATGAAATCAAACTCAATTCTCTCGAAAAGAACGTATTTTTTTGCAATTGAACTCATTGAATGAATATCAATGAAGGAACTTACATGACTGCAATGTCACAACTCCAGACTCCATTTCATGAGAGTCGGTAACTCGGCCACCAACAGATGCATTTTCCACCTCACGTGTACCATCTAGAACTTCTTGTCTCAAATTCTCCAATACATCAACCTAAGCCAACAAAATCCCACCAATAAAATAAACATATAGCATTACTGAAATGTCTATAACTTTTTAATATTATCACTAGCATTATTATTATTACTATTAGTAAAGAGGGGCTCATTTTGGAATCGATTTATCTCATCAAGTCGAAACAATTAGTTTTCAGTGATTGGGTAAAGGAATTGTGCTTTTGATTAGCTTCAGATAATCTAATTAGATAGGGGTGAAATAATTAGTTTTTGAAAGTAAGTTTCATACATGGAACAACAAAACTGATTATCTAAGGGTGAAACTTAATTACATATTCACCCTTCTTTGACTTAATTTAGAAAATTATTAATAATCCCATTTCACCAAAAATAATTCTTTTTGTCAAAAAGTCATTTCACCTATTACTTCTTTAAATAATTAGAATTTGTCAAATACTCAATAATAACCCTCAAAAGGTAGATGTAATTATGAAAAGAACTGTTGTGACTGATAGGTTTAAAAGAGTTGCATTTATAGACTAGAAATCCCATTATATTTACAGTTTTACACTAAGATACCGTTATATTTTAGGTGTGATACCCTTAGGCGTTGGGTATGGACTAACTACAAAATGACTTATAAGTTTAATGCCATTTTCATGTAAAACTGTTTCTTTTCTCGTCACCTATTAGTTCCTTAAAAAAGAGGAATAGTCAAATTCTCCAACATCTTATTATTACAACTTCAAATAATAAACGCACATCCAAACACTATTTCTTTCTGTCCATTTATCACTTTCAAACCACACACCCACAAACACTCAAAAGCTCACCTGTCCTTGGAAAAATAGTTTTGTAAACCCAACTTTGTATGTTTGAGTGGGGACACAATGCTGCTGAAGAATAGCAAATGATGTACTCAATGGATTCTTTGAAATAAGATTGTCTGACAAAAGGCAGCCAAACCTGATAATTTATCAAAAGATTAAAAGAATCATAATAAGAAAATGAAAATAAATTAGTATCATTTTTACCTGTTAGCAAATTCTTGATGTGTGAAGCTTATTGGGTATCTTGATTTTGATATTTGCAATATTTCTAAAACTTTGCTGCATTTGAGCTGTTCCCAAATGATATCATAATCATAACTTCTAGGAAGTTGTTTGGCATTTGGTTTGATGCATCGAATAAAATGTGGCTTTGAATTCTCCAACTGGTGAATTAATTTAAATAATTGATCCTACAAGCATCAATAAATACATATCATTATCTTCACATGGAAGAAATATTAAACTTCAAATATTCTCATAAGAAACTTAAGGTGAGCATGTACCTATTAAAGGGTGCAATTTCACCAGTTTATGTAAAAATGGGTCAAATTTGTAGTATCTTATTGATAAAAATTAAAACATTTCCAATTTGTCTAAAGTAGATTTAAGTGCTTACAACCTCCAAAATTGTTTTTTTCAAAACCGTCATAGCATTATTTTAATAGAGTTTTTGTGTAATTATATATAAAAAACCAATAATATATGAAACTCAATAACATAGACTAGTAGGGGAATTTCTGTAATGTCATGTATATCCTTTTAAAGGTACAAAATTTCATATTTTAAAGTGCTTATCTGCCTTGAATATAAGCAGGCTCCTTACTTTTAAGCGCTTAGGTGGTGTTTAGAATTACTTATTTAAACAGCTTATGTATGCTTAAAAGCAGAAATAGATAATCAGCTTACTGAGAACTGCCAAGAATAATCAATATGGAATAAGCAATTTCAAAAAGCTTTTTTTAAAAAAACTTAGTTTACCCAAAGATAAGAACGGGCACTTTTCTGCATCCAAACACTAAAAAGTGCTTAGCGGCTTTCAAATAATACATTAAACAGATAAGTTGTTTAGATAAGCAATCCCAAACACCTCTTTATTTACTCTAAAATATACAGATAAGCAGGTATCAAAGAGAGTTTTTGGAATTGCTTATCACTTAAAAGAAACACCATGAGCAGATAAGCACTTAACTAAATTATCTCTAGTGCCCTCTACATAAAATAAAACCAGTTACTGCAACAGTGCTTCGCTGAGTAAACAGGAAAACAAACAAATGCATTGAGATGATTTGCAGTAATAACATCGTTTTGCGATTCACTTATTCGGTGAAACGGACTATTATAACCAATTGACTTTAGTTTACTTACTAAAAAAGGAGTAAATATTTATTTACTACAAAATGAGTCAATATGATGTTTCGAATGAGTGAACATGACAAAAGAAAATTCAGAAATCAGAACTTTATAAGAGATATATGAAAGTATTGATGAGTCAACCCAATGCATTTTGACATGTTACCCAATCCACCTATTTTACCACGTATAACCTCATGGTTCAAGAGAATTTTACCTTGAACTTTGCCACAACAGTTTGACTGGTTGTTTGGACCTGGTTCATCATACCAGATGCCAAATGGTTCAAGGGAATTTTACAAGATGACAAAAGTTGGATAATATCAACTTGTAATTTATCGCTGTTCTGCTCCAACAAACCTGAAGCATCATATAGAACCTGCACACAATCTATTACATAGTCACGAAAACATAAAACATACGGGATTAATAATTAAAAGTGTTCAAGACTACAGAAACAATGTTGAACCTCTCCAGCATAATGGCGAACCCTAAAAATTACTTTTTCGCAGCTAAAGCGTAGATTAGAACTCAGGTGTTGTTTAATTGTAGCAATAAATGTCTCATCTGTGGCTTTGGAGGAATTTGAACCCTCGTCAAGTATTGATATTAGCCCCATGGGTTTCTGCAAATATCATATTATGCAAAATTAAAAAAAGAAAGACATTTTGAAAGTAAGGACAATAAATAAAAATAAATCATCTCCTGTCATCAAAATTAATACCTTCTCAAAAAGATCCAAACACTCTTGGCTGTCTTCAAACTCTAAATTTTTCCAAGGAATTCCATCCAATTCGTACTTCTAATAATTAGAGTAGCAGCAAATTAATATCTTTTCAACACTAATATGAACTGAATACTATCTTAATTATTAATATTTTTTATACAATTCATATAAAAAGGATACTTTCTAAAGGATAAAAGAAACTATATAGATGATATTTTATTGAAACAAGCTAATAATTTTACTACTAAGGCCACGTCTACTCAATACTACATAAAAATGAAAGTAAATCACCAAAAGGAACAAAAAAGTTAAACCTAAGCACCACATCAGCATGTAA
Source organism: Flaveria ramosissima (assembly GCA_025215565.1). Classification (NCBI taxonomy): domain Eukaryota; kingdom Viridiplantae; phylum Streptophyta; class Magnoliopsida; order Asterales; family Asteraceae; genus Flaveria; species Flaveria ramosissima. The sequence goes on along the minus strand of CM046044.1, from coordinate 39,832,325 downwards.
CCGCCATGTCATAATTTTTATCGGTCATGGAGTTAACAGATGCCCAAAATGGAACAAAAAGTCAACTTTAATGACACACCAAGTGTTTTTCAGTTCAACGACTCAAGGCAGACAAAACTGAAGTTTGTGGGTGTTTGATGTAATTCACCCTTTTAGATATAATGCTAAACATAAGATTGCATGACATAAACTCATAAAGTAGGATATAACTTGTATTTTGGTATGCATATATACCTCTTGTTCAAGCTTACAAAGATGGCGAACGAAGTGCTGTTGCAATCTCTCATCAGCATAGTTTATAAACAACTGCGGAAGCCTGTTCTTCTGAAAATAGAGAAACGTTAATATGACAAGATACAGTTGTACCAAAGATGACTGTGTTTTTTATTAAAATAAAAAAGTTTACCTGAAATGACTCAAATCCACAAATATCTATAATGCTTATGGTGTGTGAAGCATGTTGTTTGTCTCCTTTAAGTGATGCATTAAGCTCTTCCACAAGCCAATTAAACAAGCTCTCGTAAATAAATTTTGTCAATGCATCTCTTTTAACAGTTGCCTAAACAATAAGAAATAAACTGTCATGTTACAAAATTTTAGATTTAGCTATTTATTAAAAAAAAGTAATCTTGATGTACCTGCTGTAATGTCAACCTTGTGGTCGTATTGTGGTTTCTGTTAGTGGATAACAGCTCCGTGAGGTCATCAATCTTGCAGCCCAATAACCTAGCAGCAGTTCTACTAGCTTCAAATGCATAAAAAACCCAAAAAAGGGAAGTAAAATTACAAAAATGATAAATATTATCTTTAAGGCACTAGAAAATTTTAAACATGGAACGTAGAAAAATGAAGGTAAACTTCTCGTACCAAGTTGATATCTATTCATGTCAAGTATGGAGGTGTGTCTGATAAAGGACCAACATTGTTATCGTATATATATGGCTTTGTTGAAACTTTTAAGGACATTGATTTTGATGTTGTGAATTATGAGGTGTTAGCTTAAAGAAGAATGGAATATTAAGGACATTGATTTGGATGTTGATGACAATGTTTCTGGTATTTTCTAGCAACATTTTTCTAACATAAAAAAACAACGTTCCTGATGAAGAGTTAAATACAATTTGAGACATGATGATGATTGAAAGATATTTGTCAAGTGTAGTCTTAAGAATGGTGGTCATATTCATTGTTACTATGATTTGTTGAATGAGGTCATGAGGATTTATCCGCATACGTAAGAGAGAACATTGATGTCATTTTTTTAGAAAACAAAAAAAAATCACATGAGCCTGATATGTTGATCATATGTAATGATTGAAGACTAAGTGATATCCGAATCTGTTGATCATCGACCTGAAGATTTTACACATTTGAGCAATTTAATTACAGATCCTACATAGTACATACTACTTCGTGGCACTCGATTGTTAGTTAAAAACCGGATTGAGGATGAGTTCGATGATGAGGTTAGATTTCTGAGTGAGGAAGTTGATAGTTTAGATGATATTGTTAAATCAATTCCAAATGGTTTCCAGTTGAGGTTTGTAAAGAATGTATACTAATCAGGTGTATCCCAATTCCCATGTATATATATAATCTTTTATACATATTTGATGAGGGTTTAAAAAAGAATGTATACACACATATATATACTAATTCCACATAAGCAAAGCCTCACACTCGGCATTTTGTTGCCAATACAATCAGTAACAAGTAAAGAGAGGTGTTAAAACTTAAAACACCATTTAAATCAAACTTTGTAGTAAAAACATTGCCAAAAAAAATTGAAGTGTTAAAACGAAAAATTTGAAAAAAGTAACCAAAACAATATGCAAGTGTTAATAGTTTCCAATTATATACTCAAAAAAGTAATTGGTTATGCACGCCATCATTACAATATTTTATTTTACTTCTTATTTTTACACTATAGAATATACCAAAAAAACGTAACCATCTTTTCAATAATTTCTTTTCGTTTGTAGAACAACAACCCTTGACAAACACAAACACAAAAAATGTGAAAGGTTGCAACTTGCAACCAGAAGGGTACCAAACACTTATACAGCTAGTGGAGAGTAACATAGTGGGTGTAGGATTATCCATTTGAAATGATTATGTTATACTAGATAATCAAAAAAAATTATGAATGATTGGTTAATTGGTTGAAATATACAAATTGAAGACATAAATGACCAAAGAGGACATTTTGTGAAAAAAAAACAAAGTTTTGGGTGAAATGGGAGTAAAAGACACTTAAATTAGGTTAAAAGAAGGGTAAATACAAAATTTAGTTACCAATCAGTTTTAATGCACTTGGTACAAAACAAATTGTCCAGAACAAATAATTTGACCCCTAAATGATCAGATAATCAACAGCAATATCAGTTTCTTCAAACACAAATAAACTGATTAAAGAATTTAGTTTACCTTCATCAGCCACAGGCACAACATGTTCTTCTTTATCAATTACTGCAAACGAAATATTCCAGAGCCATAAAATTGCAGCAACCAATTCAAATACATTTTCTTGAACCTCGTGAGGAATCCCAAATGTATCAAAAGCATCCTGCTTAAAAATATATCCTAGTTAAAACATCAAGTTTCTTGTTAAAAATTTAATAATTAACCATAATTTCCAGAGACTGAACTTAGGAACTTACCACTAGCATTATAAAGTTGTGGGCATCATCAACACCATTGATTTTCAAGCAACCACTCTGATTAAGAAACTTGTACTCACTCGCCATTTTTAAACTCAGCATATCTGTAAATGTAAAAAAAAATAACAGTGAGAATACTGCATGTACATTTTTCAGCAATACAAGGTAATAATATCAACCTTTAAGAACAGGAGGAGCCCCAGCACACATCTGATAGAATACATGATATGACCGCTCTCCGCGACGTAATTGAGATACTCTTGACTGCACAAGACAAATTTACTTCAGGAATTACACTCTAAAAATGAGATTATAAATCAAATTCAAAAATAAAACTTAATATTACAAAACAAATACCTTTTCAAGAAGAACTGTTGATGTTTCACATGAAAATATCAAATCAGTACCCAAGTCAGCAAGTCAAATAAAACTATTTTATAGATGAACATAACTTAAACTGTTTGTTATATGCTTACGTGTTTGAATACAAGCACCACTTATCTTCCCCTCTGCATTGTAACTAATATCAATTAACTTCCCCTGCACCAAGAGAGCACTAAATCAGGTAAGTTCAAGAGTCATATTTTATTTATTGGTTTCAGATGATGATGTTAGTAATAGCGATAACAATAACAATAAATATCATAGCAACGAACCACTAGGAATAGAACTCACAAATCGGCTGGAATTCCAATTTCTGGATGTTTTTGCATTCCCAAAGGCTTCTAGTATACACCAGGCTTGCATTAGTCTGGTTTTTATCTGATTATTCTGGCTTCCAACTGATGCCAGATATTGCATTGCAAATTTTGCTGTTTCAGTCTTCCCAGATCCACTTTCACCACTACACATATATGATAGTAAGTAAAAATGAGGCGTAAAGGAATAATCAATAATAATATGTATACTTGTGCTTATTATCATTCGACTATTTAGGGGTTAAGTTATCAGCTGATACTACTAGCTGCAACCAAACCGATTATCAAATGGTGGAGTAAATTACTTATATACCCTTAGTTCCTTAAATAGTCATTATTTACATACACTCGACTCCACCAATGATGATTATTACAACATAAGCACATACAAACACTATCAGTTTGGTATAATAGCTGCAACAAATTGATTACCATGGGGTATAGGACAGGACAACTACTTATATACCCTTATTTCACCATGATCAATATATTATACCTTACATATCAGAATTTATCAAACACTTGAAACAATTAACATTGATTACTACAACTTTAAACAGCAGAAACACAGAGAAACACCGTCTCTTACAACAGCTTTCATTACAATGAATTATCTTATTCTGGTTCTTTAGTATCACGTAATCACTTTCAAAACATGCATCCAAAACACCCTTAGAGAAAAGAATGAACTAACCTGATAATAATAGATTGATTTTGACCATCTGCATTCATTATTAATAAAGAAGAATTTAGTGTGTAGATAAAACAACAGACTCAAAATTCCTCAAAATGTTCTGCAACACACCTTTCATCATATCATTGTATGCAGCATCAGCCATAGCATATACATGAGGCTTATCCAAAGTCTTCTCTTTATAAGCTTTGACAAAATCATTTCCATATATATTGACACTTTTAAAGGGATTAATTGCTAATAAAACCGGTCCTGCCTTACTCTGCGAAAACAAACCAAAATCTAAGCCAACTAATCAACCACAACAAGACAATCATATGGCCATATAACATGCAATAAGAATTAAGATGTCAATGTAATACATACATAAATTACATCACGATTGTATCTATACTGAAGATTATGAAGAACTGACGGCTCATTTAAATAGCAAAGTTCAACAAGATCATCTACAACATCTACACTTTCTGTATTCGCAGGCAAGAGCTCTTCTGTCGATACTGTAATGGCCTAAAGATAGCAACCAAAGTATATTAGCATCAAACTAGTGTGATTCATCATTAGTGACCAAATTACACATTGCTAAACGCTAATAGACTCACACTTCCATCTGAAAGCATGACAGAGGCTTCTTCACCCGCAGTTGAATTGATCATCGCCAATTCCCATCGACCCTTTTGGGGTTTGCACCATACTCTATGTTTCTGAAACAAACAACTCCATATATTAGCATCTCGCAGACTGTAAGCTACTAAAACTGCAGATTTAATTCATGTGAATTGTGATAGAGATTCTTTACATTTTTAACTAAATAACTGATAATGTCATCCCATCCAGTCTCCGCTGGCGGGGCAACGGTAGCACCACCGTTCTCCGACAACCTTTGTTCTCCGGCAGCTGCAGCTTCGTTGACTTTTTCCCGGTCAAAACTACAACCACCGTCACTAACACTTTTCACATCCTGTTGTTTGTTTCTAGTTGAATCACGAGACACATGTTCCATAGCTAGTTTCGCCTGAATCAACCGCTTCGGTAGGCGAGCTTTCGACGTTGGCCGTGACGGCAACGCCGGCGGTAAGTCCTTTGAATGCTCACCTTCATCTCTCCGGCGAAGAGAATCTAGCATCTCCTCTAGAGAGCTTCGAGCTATTGAATGTGGTGAAGCTAACATCTTTACGAGATTATAACACCACACTCTTCAATTGAATCCAAAAACCCCTAAATCAACGAACAAACTGAAATCATCATGCTTTGAAATGCGTGTAACGTCGATTTGTTGAAGAACTCTATAAACCCTAATCGAAATCAGATCATTAGGTCAGAATTAAACACCCAACAGCAACAATTTCGCAAACAGATCCCAAAATTCAATTCTTCTCAAACCCTGCTGTAATAATTACAAAATTTGGAAGAATTAAACACCCAATAACACCAATTTCGCAAACAGATCCCGAAATTCAATTCTTCTCAAACCCTGGTGTAATAATTACAAAATCCCAATTTAGAAGAACTGAAGATTCCCTTTGATTTATCGGATTTGACGAAAGCAATTACGTGTTGAAAAAACCAAAATCCGATGGAGAGTTAAGTGGGTTTTACGCTAAAATCGATGGTGTTCGTATTTCTACAGTTGAAAGACGCGAATTACAAGAAGAAGACGACGAATCGATGAATCTTGAAGGGGTAAATTGAAGGAGAAAATGGGTTGATTGATGAATTGCAGATGAACAGATATAGGAGTTGAAAAAGAAGCTTTAAGAAAAGGGTGTCGTGGGTGATTCATACAACATGAAAACAATTGATGATGATGATTTGTTTGTATATTCAACGGGAAATTTTGAATATTTCAAGAACGTCGTGGTGGCGGGGGTGCCGTACAAGATAAACCGTGCGACTGAAATTTGATGGTGGATTTGGGAATAATGTAAAAGTAGTGGGGGTGAAATGTAAGTATCAGAAATACATAATGTTATCGTATAATACTTAATTTAACGGATGTTTTAACAGTGTTAGCAAAATAAATAGTAACTTTTGATAAACTATAGTATTGAAATAAATTAAATTGAAATGATCAGTGTAAAAATGACATTTTACTCTATTATATAGGATTAGAATAGGTTTATTAATATAATAATAATAATAATAAATTTGTAATAATGTATTTGACTTTGAAATTAGAAAATATTTACATGTGAAAATGACACACTTAATTTTGAAAATTGAGGCCATGGTGAGTCATGCATACACACTCAATCGATTTCAACAACCAATTTGAATTACTATACTTTTAAAAGTAAACATGGAATAGTTTATGCGTACTATACGTATACCAATGCATTTGAAGTGTCACTGATGATAATATCATAGTTGTATCGAATTTTGAGGCATATTATTTTACAGCATGGTCGTAAAGTGCGTATTATAAGCACCCAACAAAATATCCTAATTCTTTTTTGTCTATCATTTTATTCAATTAATTTTTCAATCATTATTCTCTTTTAGAAGCTAATATCAGAGTATGTAACTTACCTAACAAGTGTTACATTAAACATGTATTAGATGTACTCACATTGTACGTTTAACACGTCTTTCTTTATAATATAGAAAAAACAATTAAAGTAGATAGATTTAGCTTATAAAATTTACTGCGCTTGTTAGTGTAATCAAATAGCTAACGTGTTTTATCAGTGGAATGAAGTAGATTATGCCAAACATATCCTACATGCGCTCGTATCACTTAGAGCATTCATAACAAATTCTCATAGCTTCCCATGACGGTGATGGTCCACGACTTCAAAGAGAGAGTGATTTGTTTGTGGATGTGTAAAGGAAAAGACGGAAACTAGAGGAGAGATTAAGATCAGGGGAGAGGGAGACGTCCAAAAGGATTCCAACGTGAGCGATGTTCGTGATGATTTTCGTTGTGGATGATATTATGTTTATTGAACACAAACTTTTTTATGTTTTAACCGAACAAACTTTTTTATGTTTTGACGTAAAATGTATATATATTAGTTGATATTTTAATTTTATTATAACATGACAATTTACATGATAGTGATATGTTTAAAATCTAATGTATTTTCTTGTATGTCGGGACGTTTATGGACTACATGTGTATTCTTTCAACGTTTATGCCTTTGCTAAATGGTCCACGTATCCATTCTCCTTCCATTTGTCAATAATATTATATTTACATTCGATTGAAAATAGGTCTTTAATATATTATTTTTAATGTGTAATTCAAAAGACATTGCTAATATGTTATTTAAACAAATTTATTTATTTAGGTCAAGTTACGAACTTCATCCATATGGCAACTATCATCCTTAGAAATGTTAGTGTTTTAATAATTCCTCATACATTAAACTTTCTACTTTTTAAACGCAAGTATAGTGGAATTAACTCAATGACTTTAGCTTCATAAAATCAACATAAATGTATATAACTATTATTTACATACTTACTCATTATACTCACCCAGGATTACACATGCATCATACGACATGATTTTTTTGTTTATACGATCACAGTTACAGTAATTACTCTTAAACTAATCATTCGAAAAACATTAGTGAGTCTTCTAACAATATGTGTTTCTGATGATCATATATTGTTTGTCAACATCATTTTCCGTGTTGATATCTTTTGAGATTGACTACTCTCAGGTTCTTTTCTAACGTCTACACTAAAATCTTAGTGCATTTCAAGCGTATAATATATAAGAATATATGATGATATTATTTAGTTACGAACTTTAATGACCACTATAACAACTATACATATGCTTTTAGGATTATAGTAACATCCATGTCCCCATAAAAAACTAAGCGATATTTACTTACCTTTAATGGTATCGCCTATTGTGTTCATAAAAGACAAGATCACAATTTTTCATGGTTTCGAGTCACGAGTTATCACGCTCCTATCATGTTTCGAGTCACGGGTTAAATAATAATTGAATTACTAATTAGTTGTGTTAAGTGAACCTTTTATTTTGAAACAATAAGTATTGAATTGAGACCCTAAATATAAGTTTGAATGTGAATGTTAATAAGTATAAAATAAAAAGACTAATGACTGGGTGTTAAAAATAACTTAAAAAATTTTAAATAAAATATTTAATATTATATCCAAAGAAACCCAAAACAAATATATGTAAAAATACCTATTTTTTTCTTTCTCCTTGATGGGCAACATAAATTAAGTTTGCATATGTATGTGTCACTTATAATTCTAGCAATTTTCATACATTAAACATATTTACTTTGGAAAATAAAAAAGGTGAGTACACAAGCACATAATTTGATGATATCAAAAATAACAACATTAACTTACATTGGCATGTGAGTAAAAATCATGATCCACAAGAAAATGAAAAAAGAATTGGGCACCACAATGCCATCATCTCCTTTTCAAGTCCACCATGTGGAACTGCCAGTGAAGCATGATCATAAGGGCAATAAAGTAATTTTAAAGTTCCATCATCACATCATGGTCGAATACTACATGTCTACATGCATGATCATGGCTTGTTGTTTAAGAAATGTGTTAGATTTGATTATTGTTAATATTTTTTTAAAGATTTCCATAAACGATCAGTTTTAGTTGTAAACACTTCGGTTATTGACAATATGGTTAAGCTAATTCAGTTAAGTATCGTGAAATATCCACAAATGACGGATTCAAGCTAGTTACAATTATTATTATTATTATTATTATTTAATAGGGACGGCAGCTAGTTATAAATTATAATTGGTAAATCCAACTATATATTTTATTAGATAACTATTAGCAATCTTTATTTCGTAAAGAATAATAAGCAATTACTTGTGAAAAAAATGATAGTAAAACTTATCCTTACATGTAACATATTGATTATAAAATTATAGATTTGGATTTAGTTTCGGATCGCAACCATAATCTAACCACAAAACTGGTTATAATAAAAATCAAAACTTAACGGTCAACTTTTTCATTTGTTCGGTTATGATTTATTTTATGACAACACTTAGTGGCGGAACCAGGAATTTTTCCTAATGAGGTCATTATTTTTCGGTGATTCGTCTTGTAACAAGATAATATAAAAATTTTCGGGTTGTCGGGTCGGGTCGGGTCGAAATGTAATTAAATTTAATAGAAAATGTTAACAAAAAAGGATTTTCTATTGTTTTACAATGGCGATGAACAAGTCCTGACGATCGATGATAAAAAATACTTAAAACTATCGATAATGAAGATCGATCTGTCATCTGTGTATGCATTAATGTGCAATATCCCTTTTCAATGTTCTTTTGGTCATGAAGAATTTCTAAGACACTATTGTCTCTAAATATATATTGTCTCTAAATGTTCTTTTGGTCCTCGTTGCATTTTGTTTGATTTTTACACTCCAAGTTAAACAACTAAATTCTAGATTCCTAACCTTTTCAAACAACTAAGATAAATTCTAGATTCTTAACCTAATTAAACACCTTTGAATAAACAACTAAGAAAACTAACCTTTTCAAATTCACGAATCAATGGTGAACAACAACAGTGAAGGAGGCGGAGGCGGTCCGGCGGAGCAGTAGACCAGCAGTGAAGGAGGGGGGGCGCCGGGGCGGGCAGGTGGGGGCTGCAGCAGGCCAGCAGATGCCGTTCGAATGGGGGGTGGGGGAAATTGGGGGCTAGGGTTTTATTTTGTGTAATTAGAATAAGGTTATTTTAGTAATTTTACACAAATAAAGAAGAAAAAAAAACTGCAGCTTACAAGACTCGAACTCGTGACCTGTTTTTGAAGAAGGAGCGCTTAAACAAGCGAACCAGAGATGTGTTTGTGATATATTATAAGTTTTAATATACTAATGGGTTCACTACTTGTAAAACTATGGGTTCACTAAAAAATTCGGTATTATACGTTACACTACGGGTTCAAAAATCAATGGGGTCACTTGACCCCGTACCTCTGACCCTAGTTCCGCCCCTGACAACACTTAATTTCTGTAAAGTTTTTATCATTAAAAGGACTGATTGAATAAGAGGTAGTCTTTTAACGATTTAGATTTTTTTTAAAACTTACCCACTAAGAGGTTGTATGAACTATTAAAATGTGTCTTATTAAGTGAAACAAACATACTGCATATTTGACCGATTCAGATGTAACATCTTAATTGAATCATTAAAATGACCGATTCAGATGTAACATCTTAATTGAATCATTAAAATGTTATCAAACAGCCCGTAACTCTTATAAAACTTGTTAGGTTATAATGAATGTAAGTGGATGAGCACCATCTACCGCATGTTGTCATCATCTACTAGTCCTCCTTAGCATCATAATCGTTGCACCGCCACAAAGGTCAACGCAAAAACCATCACCGCCGTCGATGAAAACTATTATGTTAGATCAACTATTAAGGTCTTGTTCAAATATTAATTATATTCATCGACTAAGGTTTTGAACAATATATACACTATTCCAACATTTTTCGTAATTATATATATATGTGTATTTTGTTCTTCTCACCCTCCTCGCCAGATCATATTGATAATTTTGTTATGAAAAAGATTTATTGAGTTCGGTTAATGGTTATGTTATGATTATAATATAATCTTTTTATTATTTTTTAATAGACAAATGATTAAAAAAGGGGAAGAGAATTTTGTAGATGCACGTTTACACACAAATCATAATCTAACTAAACATGACTAAGAATTAATTTATCTGACAAATGTGTAATAAATTAGGGAAATAAATTCACACATTTGGTGATATACCATAGTACGACACAAACACACCTTGACAGACGTTCAAGTTTGATGTTTGCTAATATTACTATTTTTTTGAATCACTAGAGTACAATCCCGTGTATTACACGGATTGAAAAAAAAAAATACTGAATAGTTATTAGTGAAGAGTAAGAACTGTAAAATTATATCTTGAATTAAATATTTTACTGAAATTATGCATTAGTAGTTACTTTGTTTAATTAATAAAATATTTTATTATTTCTAAAACTTTTGTGTTAAAAAATTATTGCTTTGATAAAAATTTTAATTTTTTATCAATGTTATATTGTTTAAAGACTCCGGGTTTGTTTTGTAAATTTTTTTATATATAACTTTTATTTTACGAAAAGTGAATTTAATATAATTTCATTATTTAAAAAAGTTTTGTTGTTTTAGAAAAAAATCATAGTTTTAGAAAAATTGGTTTATGAAAAAGTGTATTTTTAATCAAAATACTTAGTTTAATGAAAAGTCTTTTTAATATTATTGATTCAATAAGAACTTAAATTTATAACATAGAGAGAGAAAGAGAAAGATTTTAGAAATTAGTTGCTTGATTTTTTAAATGAAATAAATAGTTTAAGCGGGAAAATAAATGGAAAAGTAAACGTAAGAATGACATGTGACAAAAATTATGAATAATTATTAGAATAGATGTCACCATCAATGCGTAATATTTAGCAAAGGATAACCCACATACAACCTGTTTAATAACCAGGCAGGGTGTTACGTTTGTCAATTTTAGTTTAATGCTTTTTAAAAAACTTTGTGTTAATTTTCAAAGGTTGTTAGATCAAGAGTATTATTGATTAAAGTTTGATGCTTCTCTTTTCATTTCTATAGTAAACAGTTCACTAACTCTTAATTTCAAGCAATATTATACGTCACTTTTCGCTACCATTATGACTTTCTAATTCTCTCCCGTCTTATTCATTTGTTATCTTTAATCTCAAACTAAATATATAAAATAAAAGGCAATGAACAAAACAATCAATATAACACACATCTCTCTCTCTCTCTCTCTCTCTCTCTCTCTCACACACACACACACACACACACACACACATATATATATATATATATATATATATATATATATATATATATATATATATGTATATGTATATGCGGAGTTTTTGTGGTTTAAATTGTTACCAAGTCACAAAAACAACAACTATATTTGCCAATGAACATAAAACAAGTAGACATGAAACACAACATAAGAGCATTCACAACCCGTTTGGTATATGTATGTGAGTGTAATCCTTAAATTATATGAAATGGTTATGAGTAGTTGTGACTGAAGGAGAGATAAATGTTACTGTTCAATCTGTAAATTTAAGGGATTACTGTTCAACCCTTATAATTTTTTTAATAATTTTAAAAGTTGTTGTGAGTGTAGGAGAGAGAAAAAGTAATGATGAATGTATAAAAAATATTATTTAATTAGAAAGATGAGAGAAAAAGTTGTATTTTTAGTGTAATTATATGAATAAAGATAAGGAATGGGTTGTGAATGCTCTAAGCACAATATGACTTCAGTGTGTATGATTCAAGGTTATGTCTTTGTCATAGACAAGTATACAAATCATGTTCATCTTTTTGACCTATAAACGCAAAACGGTTTGATAATCTTACAGTAAACATTTACCTAATGCGTTAATCGTTGTGGGACCGGAGCCATCACGCCCACTCAACATAGCCACATATTCCATGGGGTCACTTGGTTCGGAGCTAAATGGATGAGGTTAGGTTCCTAAACAAGCATTATATACATGACTTTATGAAGAAGAATACAATAACAAATGAAAGCGAATATTAGAAACAAGACTAAAGAGAATGTGTAGTTGGAAATTGTTAACCACATAAAACCAATGTTTTGGTTGTTTGTTTTTGTTTGAAACCTTTTGTTGACAAATGCAAACGTTGGTTTGACATTTATGTTCTGGTGATTTATTCGTGTATAATTGATAAAACAAGTAGAACATATTGTGAATAGTGATCAAAATCATTTAAATTTTGTTTGGTTGTATACTATAATTTCTAAAGCAGTATTTGATACAAATTTGAAAAAATGATTTTTTATATCTGTAAGTTTCAAATTAAAACATATTTAGGTTTTTTAATCCATCTTGACAAAACACGATTTCAAATTAAAAAACGAACTAAGGTATGCTAATTTGTAATGGTTTATGGATTTAACAATTTCAGGATCGGTAACCACACCTCCAACAAGGAAATGGTGTTTTTATAATTGATAATTATCTCACTCATTCAGTTTTACTCGTTAATTACGTCAATCATATGTTTTTTGGTCATTTTAATAAGATAATAAAGTATAAGAAACTAATAACCCGCAATGTTGTTAAACTTTTTCTTTAGCTTGTTTAAATGTTCTATTTATTGACAATTTATTTTTGCTTAATCTTGATTTACGGTCTATGAAAATAGCATAACTGATGATGATTACAAATGATGCAAGTATGTGATCGATATAGTTTAATTGTTTAAATGAAAATCATTAAATGTGTAATGATCATGTGAACAGTTAAAAATTAAAAGAATTTTATAGATTAAAAGTCATTTAAAAAAAGTACACTATATTTGCGTAAACTAGTCATTTAAACATTAGTATTTTTCACTAAGAAAGAGAACTTATAAAAACAACCTTGGAAGATTGATCAATCTTAACCCAACAAGCGACACGAGCATTGAGATGAAGGTTGTTTTCAGGTGTATGGTTGTAACATAACTACGCTACGGATCATAACCATCTTACAACACAATGTATATAGCATGAAAGGAGTCAAATAACAAGCTTACAGTGACAAACATGATTAGCTGCAACATGTTAACAAGTCTGGCTTCAAGAAACGTGTACACATTATACAAGCATACATTAAAAAGACAAACGTGCTACAAGACAACCAATTTTCAAGCATTTTTTAATTTTAATTATATTTGATTTGATAGATTTAACTCCTTGACTGATTCTATTATTTTTACAAAACTATATACACTAAAATTAACCGGATGACATTTATATTTTCATAAAACACTATAATTATCTAATTATAATTATTTAAACATTGGCTTTAAGTTTCTTAGACCAACCGGTTAAAATGAGGTACTCATGACATGTAAATATTGGAAGATCATGAGTTTCAAGTCTCACCCTGAGCATTATGCTCATAGTTGAGCTAGTGAGATTTTCTCAACAATGGATTTTTTTCTAAAGGGTTGGGAGTGCGGTCACACGTTATCGTTAAAAAAATGATAACAAATGAGCCCATCTTGTTAGGCCCAGTCCATCTATTACTTGTTGCACCCCCAAACATGAAGATCAAAAACTAGGGTTTGAAACTTCATACCCAAATTCTCTCTCAAACACAGTAGTAATGGCGAAGAACAGGAACAAGAGTAAAAAAAATGCTTCAACGGCTATGATAACTGACGATGCCGCCATTGTTTCGCCTCAAGGTATGCTTAATTTCATCTCTATCTGTTTACGGTTTAAAAGGCTGATGTATTCGTTTAATTTGTTATGTAGTTACAGCGATGGATACGTCGGAGACCGTAGCTTCTAGTCGATCTCAAAATATCAGGTAATTGTTGATTATAGCTTGTTCATGACTAAAGTAAGGAGTTAATTATATGTTTGTTTCGGTAGTTATCTTTCGAAACCAGAGTAGTGTTTTGAAGTTTTGTTTGAATTATTAGAATTATTGGTTGTTGTTTTGTTGGAATTCTACTTTATTTGGAAAACAAAATTGATGATTTGGTTTGTTTTAGATAGGCTAATTGGTTTTATCTCTTGTTATTGTCTGTAGAGCTTTAGATGTGGAGGTAGATGCAGTTACAATGGTGTTTTAGTTCCTCTTATTTAATTGAAAATGGGAGAGAAAAAGTAATGATTTTTAGTGTAATTACAAGGATGGAGATGAGGAATCCACTGTGAATGCTCTTCTATAGGCTAATAAAACTTCAAACCAGTGAAAATGTTGAAAAAAAAACCGCCCTTAAGCTTTTTAAGTAGCATCAAGTCTATAAACGTAATATCTGAAGGGTTACATTTGTCACATGAGCTGTCTGTAACATGTTAGAGGTTACTGTTGGGTGAACAATACACATCTATGTGGGCTCTTTAATGATCTATGTGGGCTATCTAGTGAATGGAAGTCTTCAAGGTTATTATTTGCAAGGCAAAAGAATTGTCTTTAATCAGTTGGGTTCCAGGATGCATGTTTGATGAATAAGTGAGATATGATGTGACTATAGTTATATATTTAGATTTTAATGGTAGCATTAACGGCATTTGTATTGTACCCAACAAGAAACTTTTTGTGAATTTTATATCTTGGATTTAACGGTTCAGTTAAATGTATTATAGATGATGCCACTATAAGTTAATTCACATAACACATGGGCCTGATCGGGTTTATCTTTTCACATCAATTTTTGCAATGATTCTAGGGATTAGCTTGTAAAGTGCAGCAGGGCAGTAAAAACAGTGAAATTGAGATATATGTTAATTTATTCTCAATATAATTAACCTGATCATATACTGTAATCTTTGTAGTACAAAAAGAGTTGAATCATAATCTTGGAGTGGTGGACAAAGTTTTTAAGTTGTACCTACTTTTCTGATGACGAGACAATGTTTTAAGCTAACTTAAACTCTCATTACTTGAAAATATGAACTATGACAAGAGTTAAAGTTTCTCCTGCCTTTGGTTAAAGTTAAAGCATGTGGGAGGCCATATATTGTACTAATTTAGAGCTTTTTTAGCAAAAATATACATGTTTCTTAAATAAATTGATATAGGAGGTTTTATGCAGGACAATAAACTTTGAAAAACTTTTAAGTTGTTTGACCTGTTTCTCTTTTAGTTATTTTTCTTATTTTAGACATGACAATTGCTGTCTTAGTTCCCAAATCTACTAGGTACTGATTAGAAAACATGTTTCAGATCATGTTAGATTAAATCTTCCAGTTCTATATCTGTTTATAAAACAAGTTTATGATTAAATATCATCTGTGTGTGTGTGTTCAGAAAGACGAAGAAGGGAGTACAAATGAAGCGAACTAAAAATGTTAGAAAGCAAAAGGCTATAGCAAAAGCTGTCTCTCAAAACGAGAAATCTGCAGCAAAGATTGAGAAGAATGAAAGCAAGACATTGAGAACTAAGTCTGCAAAAAACTTATACGACTGAAGGTACGTGTGGAAAAACTAGCGGGCTTACACTGTTTATAAATCCAACATATAATGTGTCATTTTTTTTAGATAGACTCGTACATTTTTTTGGTAGTGATTGATTTGTTTTGTACGATGTTTTGCAATGGTTTTATTTTAGGGGTGTTCGAGATTGTGTTTTTGAAGTGCCTTTTAGCCTTGGTTTTAAAAAGCGAGAAGCGCACCAAGGCGACAAGGTCTAAAACCGAAGCGCAAAAGCGGAGGGCTTTTCGTACGCGAGGCGCGGGCCCAAGTTTAAAAAAATGTACATTATAAGTTATAACACATTAACACATAAAACACATTATATAACAAATAAACACCATCATATATAAAGTTAAAAGACTACCTTCATTAGCATAAAAGAGTCGAGCAAGTAACTAATAATGAAGTGAAATCGTGAAAAGTGAAAACAAAACAAAGCAAAAAACATTGTTCAAGACTTCAAGTGTTTCCAAAAGATCAAGGAACTAAAACTAATAAAACTAGAAACCCTCTTCACTATCTTCATCATCAACATCAACACCAAGTACCACATCATTCCCATCATCTTCACTCACTCCAATTTCTTCTTCCATCTCTTCGTCTTCATCGTCTTCATCAATTAACTCATGTAATGTAGGAGGTTGAACTTTAGGAGTAGCAGTGGTGGAATGTGTAACACCCTTTCCTTTAGATTGGTTCATTGTATTTGTTCTAGTATAATAAATTGGTTCAGATGCCCCAGAAGCTTTATCTACAACACGCCATGTTAAATCATCATCGTCATCAAACACAATCTCTGTATGATCTTCATGTTCACCATCATCATCCATAACACCCATGACCCACTCATTACTTTCATCTATTTCTTTTAAAAATATAGGATCAGTGGTGTCATTTCTTTGATGTCGACGCTTCAATGCACGATTAAACTTAACATACACCAAGTTATTTAACCTTTTCTGGGCTAATCGGTTTCTTCTCTTTGTATGAAGCTGTTAAATTCATTAATTTTAGTTAAATAATAAACTAAACGTAAGATTATTAGTACTTAGTAGGATCTTTTAATTGACAACTTACTTGTTGGAAGACACTCCAATTTCTCTCACAACCCGTTGCACTACACGTGAGACTAAGAATTCGAATGGCAAACTTTTGTAACTCCGGAGCATCCCCTCCAAAGCTAGACCACCAATCCGCTATTAACAAATAAACAACAAAAAATAAATGCAAAAAGTATAATAGTTTGGTATTATCATTAATCTTAGAAATTAGAATTTATTTTTACCCGGAGATCTTTTCTTCCTTTGTCTTATGGCCATTGGATTCCCAAAAAGACCTACTGCATTTTTATATAAATCCAACTGCCCACTGATTATGTCTTGAGTATTTTCATCAGGAACTAATCTTCCAATGCAATCAATCAAACCCCCCGTAATATCTCCAGTGTTTGCTCTCTCTTCATTGTCATAATACATTTCAGGATTTAAAAAGAAACCCGCAGCATGCAAAGGCCTACGAAGCTGACATTTCCACCTTTTGTCAATAATTTCAATTGCTTTTGCATACTCTTCTTTTTTGTTTAAAAAACTAGTTGCAATAGCATCCTTAGCCCTTTTCATAGATTCATATATATATCCCATGGCTGGCTTTTTATCTCCATCAACAATTCTAAGAACTTTTACAAGTGGTCCACTCAACTTGAGAGCATATACAATATTCCTCCAAAATCTTTCTTGAAGAAAAGTACTTGCTACTTTCTTCCCACCCGCTTGGTTTGCCCACTTGCTATCTTTCCAATCATCAGAGACAATCATCTTTCTCAAATTATTTTTTTGTTTGTGCATTTGTGCTAGAGTGATGAATGATGTTGCGAAACGAGTCACCGCGGGTCTATGTAAATTTCTTTGATTTGTGAACCTTCTCATCATGTTCACAAGACCAACGTGGTTATATATATAGGCATTCGCAAACATCGCATTTTTCAAACATTCCTTGATCTTTGGAATCTTGCCTATGTCTTCCAACATGAGATCAATACAATGAGCAGCACATGGCATCCAATATAAGTGGCGTCTTGAAGCTTCCAAGTATCTACCTATATAGAACAACTAGAAAATTAACATCATACTAGTATAACACACTAAATTTTATCATATGCTTAATAAGTTACTTACCCGCCTTCTTGTAATTTGATGCATTATCTGTCACCACTTGCACCACATTCTCCTCTCCTATTTCATCAACCATATCTTCAAGCATTTTAAGCAATGCATGAGCATCCTTTGTAATCTCTGATGCGTCTATTGACTTCACAAACACCGAGCCCTTTGGAGAATTGACCAAAAAGTTTATAATATCTTTCTGAACAGTGGAATCACGCCAACCATCAGATAAAATAGAACATCCTTTGATAGCCCATTCTTTTTTGTGATCATCCATCTCCATCTTGGTATCATCCACTTCTTTTGTAAGTAATGGCACCCTCAATTCATGCATAGATGGTGCTTGGAATCCCGGACCAAATTGGGCGACCGCTTCCAGCATAATCTTAAAGCTATCATAGGTGGCAGCATGGAAAGGAATGCCCGCGTCATAGAACCACCTACCTATCTCCCTACAAGCCTTGCCTCTCAATTCTTTTTTACAAACTTCATTGATCGTTTGTTGTCTTCCTCCTTTTCTACCTTTAAGTATATCTTCAGGTTTAGGAGCGAAAAACATATCGATAGGCCCTTTTTGTCTTGCCTTTTTAGATGAACATGCTTGACTTGAACCACCTGCTCTCTTAACCTTCGTTACCACACACTCATCCTCCTCCTCCTCCTCGTCGCCCAAATCAAAATCATCAGCCGTAGGGTCCATTGCTTGTTTATTTTTGGCCTTTTTTAACATATAATTTTTCATCTCTTCACGCACATGTTCGGGACAATTGAGACATCTAAGGACATTTCTAAATCCACCAATTAAGTGTTGCTTTAACCGGTATACCCCTCCGGTTGTTGGTTTTCCACAAAAGTTGCACGTCCATCGATTTTTGTTTATGGGGTCAACCGTTCCATATTTTCTACTCGGGTCACCGGTATAAGTTGCATTTGTAGTATCAACACCCGCTTCACCTCCATCGGCGTCCATTTAACTAGAATTGAAAAACAAAACTTAATACATTTAATATCAAAGTAAACTAATTAACTAAACTACTAAACTAGTTCAACAAAATCAAAACTCAAATAAACAATCTAACAACAATCCGAAAGTTGTAACAATAGTCAGCAGAATGAACAAAAGTCAATTGAACAAAAGTCAGAATTCTAACAATAGTCAGCATAGTGAACAAAAGTCAATTGAACAATCCAACAACAATCCAACAAATAGTTGAAACAATTGAACAAAAAATTCTTACAACTAACAATGAACAATTGAACAACAAAAGTCAATAACAACAACAAAAGTTATAATTCTAACAACTAACAGTGAACAATTGAACAAAAAATGCCAACAAATCCAACATAAAAGAATGAACAAAAGTTGTAACAGCAATTACAACATGAATTAGTAATTTCCTTCAGTTATAAAAAAAATTAATCATAAAATTCTTACAACAAAGGTGATCCTTAACAGTTAACAGCCGAGGGGGCTTCGCACCTGCAATCAAGCCGTGGGTGGAGGTGGGGTCGCGGAATTGCAGTGGAGCCGTGGA
This sequence comes from Flaveria ramosissima, assembly GCA_025215565.1. Classification (NCBI taxonomy): domain Eukaryota; kingdom Viridiplantae; phylum Streptophyta; class Magnoliopsida; order Asterales; family Asteraceae; genus Flaveria; species Flaveria ramosissima. The sequence goes on along the minus strand of CM046044.1, from coordinate 39,812,586 downwards.
GGTGGGGTGGTCGCGATGGAGCCGTGAAGGTGGGGTGGTCGCGATGGAGCCGTGGAGGTGGGGTGGTCGCGATGGAGAGCGGGAGGAAGAAGTTACCCGTGAGTTTTGATTTAGGGTAAAACCCTATCATGTTTTTACCGATGTTGTTTTTTTTTACAGCAAATGGGCTGTTTTTTCAATGATGGGCCATAGCAAAATTAATAGAATAGCCCATTTAACATTAAAAAATATTTCTGGCCCAACAAGCCTTGTAGTGTACAAGAAGCTCTCGCTTCTTAGCTTCTGCGCTTCACCGAAAAGCTCAAAAAGCCCTCGCTTCCTGTACACATCTCGCCTTATGTCACGAAAAGCGCAGGGTGTTGCGCCTGAGGTCGCTTTGCGCCTAGGCGCGCCTCAGGCGCGCTTTTTAAAACCAAGCTTTTAGCATATTTTGTTTAAGCTGATTTGATTGTTTGGGTGGAAAAACAAAAAGAAGTGCCTATTTGCTTATTTTGTACTCAAGAGAACCATTAAATGTAATGCCAAATGTTTACATCTTAGATGAATTCTACACAGTTTTGCTTTGTCACAGGAAACATATCGGGCTGAGGAATGCTCCGTCTCAAGTATAACTAGTGCATTTTGGGCACATCGGTTGTGGATAAGAGAAACACTTCACACTTAACATGCTTAAGTGGGAGCAACCAATGATAGGTGACCTTGTTAACGGTTTCTGCTCATATAACCAAAAAACAAATCTGTAAATTTTTTGTGGGTTAATCGAAGATATTGATTAGGTGAATGTTCCAAAAGTTTTGAAATAAATGTTGTCTTGTAATAGGACATCTATGTTTGAAGGTAAAAAAGATTCATGGGTGTTTCACCAAAAAGATTGTGACCAAAGATAGAAGGGGGTGTACATTTTGTTATTTATAGTTTAGTCACTATATTTGTCACAAGATTTTTACCCTTTATGGTCCAAACATTACATTTTAATCTGGACGTTACAAAGAACATGCAAGCCACCTTGGCTTGTGGTTTGTTTGTTGGCTTGTTTGTTTTGCTCTTAAAAATTAAAGCCCAAATCATTATTAAAGTGTCAAATTGAGCCAAGCTCAAGATAAAGTATGGTTCGTGGCTTGCCCTTTGGCTTGTTCATTTGACTCGTTTAAACTAAAGACTTGCATAAACTATAACTCATAATTATGACATACTATCTACGATTTTTACTATTAGGGGTTGTTTGGCAACTTCTGAATGATTAAGTGTTGATCCAATAAGATGTTTGAATCATTAAGTGCTGAACCATTAAGAAGTCTGAACCATTAAAAAATTTGAACCATTAAGAGCTAGTATGTCGTTTAATTATTCAAATGCAAATTTCTGACCAATTCAGATAAAAGGTTTTAACCATTCACCATTAATATAATACTTAACCATTCAGAGACAAATGTCTGAACCATTCAAACATTTGCTCGCGAAACAAACAGGCTGAACCATTAAGTGTTGAACCATTCAGACATCTGAATCATTAAAAGACTGATTAAGAGGCTACCAAACAACCCCTTAGTCTAATATTCAAATAGACTATTATATTTTTATCATGAAAAAAATACAAGTTGATCATAGCCTATGATCCGCATTTCTCGTTTATAGATTGTTATTTGTTAACTAGTAAAAATAAACAAATTAAAAGAATATATTATTATGTTTTTATGTATATCAATAAATGTAAAAAATAACACATCTTAAAAAATTAAAAAATAAACTGGTCCGCTCGAGGAGGCGAGGTCGATCCCTACACTTCAGACTGTTACGATGAACGAGTCGACCGATCTTTGGTTCTTAAACTAGTTGAGTGTGGGCTTGACTTGTTTGCAACCATGTGAGTTCACAAATGTAATCTTTTTCATTTCAAAGTCAAACAACTACGACAATAAAAAATAATATTCAAGCACAAAAAGAACTGAATATATGAAACACAATAAAACAATCCTTAGTTTGACATGTTTACAAGCAAACTCAATTAACTCCTTGATCTTGACTGAAGTGATTATACTACATAATAGATATAAGATTACTAAGGAAATGTGTATAAATGGTTTGGTGTCTCTAAAAGATAAGCTGACATCCTAAATTGTGGATTAAAGCATATGACTTGGTTTGGTGTTTTGTAAGACAAATGTGTTAGAGCAAGGAGCAATTAATTCGGGTTTAAGATGTTTTGAGCACTTGCATGGGGTTTGTTGAACTCAGACGCATAAAAGAGAAGGTTGAGGTGAATGAGAGACGAGGCGGACGTTGGAGCATAGTAGAGAGTGGGAAGTACGTGGCCACTTATCAATCCGTAGTGCCCCGGGTGGGGTGGGGGGTAGTGAGAAAGAGAGATGTAAGTCCATCAACACATCAGCTTTTTTTCATAAAAAGTCATGGTTGCGGTTCATGAAATCTAATCCATCATTGATGCTCTTACATTCATGTTTTATGATGCATGATATGCGACATGTTCGTGTTAGCCATGACCATCATGTTTCTACTCCATGCGTGCAAATAATAGTATGAGGTTTTTGCTACTCATAGTCTTCACTATATCTTGCATTTTTTTTCCAGGTTAGTTGTTTAGTTGTGCTCCTCAGTTATATCCTTATTCCTCTTATTTCTTGTTTGTAAGTCTATAAAAGACCATTTCTTTTGCGAACAAAGAAAAGATGCATCATGTATCTATCATCATTCGCTAATCATTATCGAAACACTAGCTCTCTTGAATCGACTTCTAAAAAAATGCGACAAAAGCATGAACACATTATTAACTTTCAATTTTAAAATATTCTGGGCTTGTTTGGGGTTATTTAAATAAGTATTTTTTGACTTTTGAAGGGGTAAAAAGATCAAAATACCCCTCTAGAAAAGTTAAAAAGCTAAAAGTTTTTTTAACTTTTTAACTTTTTGAAGGGGTATTTTAGTTTTTTTACCCCTTCAAAAAATCAAAAAATTACTTATTTATTTTTGAGAAGGACTCTAAACAAACAAGATAACTAAAAGAAATCCACAGTACAGTCAACCAAATGCTTTCCCAGAAGTCAGAAAATTATTGCCACAAGTTAAAATCAGTCGAAATTTCAAAGCATCCATAAAAAGATGCTTCCTTCATTCCCAACAATTTTTGGGACAAAGTTTTCCATCACTAAAATTAAAGGTTTGTATTCATAACAAAACCCCATATAATACCCTTTAACAATTTCTTCATCTATCTAGGGTTTACTGATCGTAACTGCAAGCTTCAATGGCATCTTCATCATTATCAACATCATCGTGCTTCCAATGCCATGAGTCGACCTCCAATTGCTTCAGAAATGGATGGAGACTCCGTAATGGCGAACGCGCTCACCTCTGCTATCGCTGCGCGTAAGCTCGTTAGATTTATATCTCAATCTTCTTTTTCGTTTGAATGTTTAGTTTTGCTTTTGCTTTGTGTTCTTCAATTTCATGTGTTAATTGTATCCTTATGAGTGTACTGTGGAATTCAGTGAGTTTTGTGGTTAGTAGTTGCTTGTGGCTCAAGTAATCTGGTTGATTGCTGTTGGCTCAATTGCATGGTGTGGTTGATTGCTGTAAATGGTTAGGGGATAGAACTCATGTGTTGTAGATTTAAACGTGGTATGGATTGTGTTTTCGGGAAATTTGCAACAAATCTCGAGGGCTTAAGTGTTCATCATGATCTTGATGTTTTGTTATGAAAGTGTTTCGTCTTAAGAACATAACTCTAACAGGTTTATTAAAATTTAAACACATTCCTTGCCTCAATTAGAGCAGTATGCTCTATGCATTTTAGGGATTGTTGTGATCTGAACCATCATATGAGATAATTAGTTGATTAAAGCCTGGGTTCTAAAGAGTCAGCATAGCGTGCGAGGCGCATCAGCCAATAAGGTGATGAGGTGATCACTTTGTGTATCAAGCCGCCTCATGTGCTGGGCTTTTTTTATCTCTTTTATGGTCCTTGTGTTTTTTAACCAAATTTTATTTGATATATCAAATGATTTAAAAGCCAGTTTCCCTAAAAATCGAGAAATCCATGCAACGATACACATTGTCTGTTCCAAGGATTATTGTCTCCTCATGTTTCATTAGTTGTTTTGATCATGTTATTAATCACGTATAGATATATAATCCATTTGTGAAGCTACATATAATTATTCACTTGTGTACAAGTGATGCATGCACTTTCGTCTTTCTCCTCAGCTCTGTGTCCCCATGGTCACGGAGCGTGACACGCCTTGTAAAACACATATTATGGCTAGATTAGTAATTTAATTAAAAACTTGAAGTTTGGGAGGTAATGTTACTTTTATCTCAACATTCGGTATTTAGATTAGATTTTTTAAAATCAATGATACTTGAGAATTCAAATATACAACCCTGCTGAATCAACAATAAAAGCTCAAGGATGCAGTTCCTTCCTCATGCAAAATTGCTTACTAAGACGGGAAAAGAATGATATGAGTAAACTGTTAGGAGTTTACAGACTCTCGTTTGTTCGATTCGCCAGAAGCTTCTTTTACTAAGTATGCCTTTTTTCTTCATTCAGTTGTGTTTATGAGGAAGGAAGATTCTGTGAAGCATTTCATTCAACCGATGATGGTTGGAGAGATTGTGAATCTTGTGGGAAGGTGAGTATGATTATGAGAACATATAGTTATCGATTTGTAGTGCATAGAAATATTCTTGTAAATTTATTGGTTTTGTTCCACCTTAATTTGCAGTTGGTTCATTGTGGATGTGTCGTGTCATTTGATCAATATTTTCTACTGGATTTTGGTGGGGTGATCTGCATGGAATGTTCCAAGAAAAACCTCATCCTGGTAAGATGTGTTTTCTTTTAGTTGTCATACATTAATATCGTAGCTTTTCTTTTCTTATCCGACAATCATATTCTAGGTTTTGACTGACTTGCGTTCTCGCGCATACAATTATTTGGTTATTTAGGGGTTAAATATCAGTTCTGAATAAGCAGTTTAATAGTGTCTGTAACAAGGGTAGAGTATATTTACTCATATACACCGGGAAATGATTTATACACCATCAAAATTACTACGTACACCACTAATCATGCACTACTTGCTTACATTGTGTGCTTGATCTGATTATTCGTGTATTTAGTAAAATGGGTGGGGCAAAAAATCTCTTAATACGTTTATCTATTATTTCTTTCAATATACAGAATTTGTCAAACGATCAAAGCAATCTAAATACTATCTTCTATGATTACTCAATATCCCATAATTACATCCATATGCACATACAAACACCCCCTAAAAAGTGCTGCAAGTTATTCATCCAGAACAAAATTTCAGATTCTTTATCCTCTTGTATTAGAAATTCCAGATTGGAGATTAACATGGATTATGATTACACTTGGTTACATTACCAATTATTATATATTTTTCACTTTCTACAAGCAATGTAAACTAAGTCTGTAATACTGTACATTTTATAGGCTCGAAATAGGCGGTATGCACGTGAATTTCAAACAGATCCAGTAGACTTACCGGATCTTGCCAAGAAAGTACAACTTGAATCTCATTACTGGTCTGGTGGTATTGATTCAGAGATACAATGCATCCCCAGGACGTATCCTTGAGTTTTATTTTTATTTTCTTAGTTTTTAATTTACTATTTTAGGGTGTGTTTGAAGTCACAAGTTATAATTTTGATTTCTAACTAGTTGCGGTAAAAATAATTCACTGATTTGGCTTTTGACAAGTGATTGTTTAGAACGATCAATTTCAGCTGCAAGAAAACAAAATTCATTCTAAGGTAATTACATTTTTATGTACCTTTTCTTTTAACATAATTTGAGAGGCTTCTCTATATTCATTCTCTTTTTCTCTTATTTTTTTTATTTCTTTTTTCACATACATGCAATCTATGCCCGTTTTAACTATTTATTTCTTAAATAATCAGAACTTGCCAAACATAAAGTATGTGATCATTACAACTAACAATATAAATACATCCAGGGACAATTTTCTACCACCCGGTTTCTACAGCTGATTTCTTGATTCTGATAATATAATTTTATGACATAATAGCTTCAGACAGCCAAACTCCCTTTAAGAAAAATGATTATTGAGACTGATGTAAATCCTTAATTGCATATTAGCACCAAATCTGTTCTCAATCCTTTGTTTGAAAAATTATTGACTGCCAGTGACGCAGACAGCAGATTAGGTCGTATAGTGATCCCAAAGAAATACGCTGAGGTGAGACAATAAAAGTGTTAATTGGATTGTAATTGCTAGAGTATGTAAAGATGCATGGGTTTAATGATATTAATAATATTAACAATTGTGCAGACTTTTTTTCCAGTAGTCTCTGAGCCCAAAGGGTTACCGATGAAGATTCTGGATATAGAAAACAAAGTATGGGAATTTACCTTTCGTTATTGGCCTAATTGTGGTAGCAAAACATATGTTTTAGAAGGGCTCAGAGAATTTTTGGCTTTAAAGAAATTGCAAGCAGGCGATACAGGTAACTATTATAGTAGCCTATTAAAATTTAATCAAACACCTGTCACTCACGCATGCTCACTTATATAGGATGTAATGTGGGTGGGTCTGGTAACATGCCAAAACAGTCAGATTGAAACAACTCATTCTTCTATTCTGGGTTGAAATGGTTTGGGTTGGGTTAACCACAAACATTTTTTCTGCCCATTTTTAAAATAATGAATGTTTTAGTTATGATTAGAATAATAATTCATTACGATAAGAATTTAAATCGCTAAAATAAAAATGATTTAGGAGGTTGTATGCATTAAATTAAAATTTTGACCGACTTATAAGTTTCAGCGAGTTTGACCCTTTTGATCTATTGTAAATGGGTCGAAACTGCCACCATTATTCCCGGTACATGTTGCCTGGCTTCAAACTGTGCCTGATAATCTTCAATGTATTTCATTTCAGTAACATTTTATCGAGCTGAACCAGGGGGAAATATGGCAATTGGATTTCGGAAGACTTCTGTTTCGAAACCACCTCACCAGGTATGATATACAACTTAATTTTGATCTGTTGTATTACACTAAATTTTAGTAACCTCATTATAGAACTGCACCAAGTAGAGGTGCAATTTTGACCCATTTGCTTATAAAACGTACAGTATGGGTTATGTTATCTCTAATAGGTCAAACAGGTTATTGAAAATTTTGATTCCATTGTTCTGGTAATCATATTCATCACACTAGTTATTTACAAGAATATGCAGTGTTTTTATCAACCAACTCAGCTCAACCTGCAACAACATAAAATAACTTGACACGTCACATAAACCCCTCGACGTGCTCATAAGCTTTAAATATCAACGTTATGCTGGCTATATCATTATTTTTTGTCAAAATGTTGATACCATCACTTTATTAATGGGCCGAACGTTGTAAATATTTGCAGGCATCCCACTGATGCTGTGAAACAAACATATGTTAGTGATGATCTTACAGTGAACTGCTTGATGTCTTCTTCACAAAATGATCTTTGGTACTTGTGTTGTAGCTTGTAAGCTGGGAATTTTTGCTCTTGCAAATTAGAGTGCTTTAGAGAACTGCTTGATTTTTCATTTTCTTTTATCTGGAAAATAGATTGATTTTTCATATACTTGGTTTGGCATTACTGTATAAGCTCATCAGATAGTACGTTTATCATTTAAAAATGTGTATATGTTTTTATAAATGACATTTGGTTTTATTGGTATTAAAGGTGTATATTTATTTTTAAAGAAGTAAACAAACTCACCTCGTATATCATTTAAAAAAGTTGAATGTGTTGTTATGATCTCTTTTAGTTTATCAGTATTAAAAGTGTATAATTATTGTTTAAAAAGATATATAAAAAATATGTATGTTCTCATATATGGCTTTGGGTTTATGTTTTGCATGGAATTTGATATAATCCTTAAAATCACCAACACACATAATGAATTTAGTTAAAAAATAGTAGACAAAAGTGGATTTAAAATTGTTATAAGGATCATTACACGATGTTAATTTCGCAATTTATTGGTCAATGTTTTTAAGTTGTCAGTGAGATATTCGTTGTGGTGTTCGGTTGTTTTGCTTAACTCATTTAATTAAACGGTTCTTGTTTGACTCCCTATTTATATAAGTGAGTTTTAATAAGATTTGACTCGACATGTTCTATTTGTTACTGGTAGAAGAAGAACCCAACTTGATATATTATTAAAATAATAGAGGAAGCTCAACCAACTCAAGCCAATGCAGATCAATTTCGTATTTATGTCAGATATCTTTTCATTTTCAAAGAAACTAGAGTTCCATCTCCTTCTCATTCTCATTCATAAGTTCTAGAGTATTTTTATGCTCCTTTGATACAAAAAAAAAATGAAAAAATTTCTTTTTTAAGAACACGTACGAAATGACCGGTTAATCTAATTAAAACTAGAATTTAAAAATATACTTTATAACTTCAACTTGTTAGCTCTTTCAACTCACTTACAACAATTACCAAAACAAGTTTACCGGACTTGCCGACATTCTCACCCTACAACGTCGTAGGAGGAAACCGACTTATTGATCTAACCCAGGCCAATAGGTGTGGTTCGAACTACTATCTCTGCCCCACAATCACATTACACTCAAACTTTAACCTGACATTTCATCGCCGTGAGCTGACCATCCATCTCAAGGTATTTATTACATATTTACAACTCATCAACCTTGCTTACTTTTCTAAACAAACGATTATTACACGATTACGGGCATGTTTGGGAATGCTTTAAAAAACCAACTTATTGACTTATTGACTTTTTTAATAAGTTAATAAGTTAGTATGGAGTGACTTATTAACTTATTCATTCACAACAATCACATTGCCAAACACTATAAAATGACTTTTTAACTTTTCAAAAGTTAAAAAGTTAAAAGTTGATAAAAACAAACACTCCCAAAACCCACTACAAACATGTTTAAACGGCACCTAAAATTTACCGAAACCTGATTTTACTGCCCCTACAAAATGACCGTTGCATAACAGATGTGGTTCAACTCACCACAATCGACTCTTCCCCCTTTCTCTTCAACCAAAATCACTCTCAGAAGCTATGAATTTGAGCATCAATGGTAGCTATGGTGTTCCACATCGTCTCATCTCATCCTACCGTCGACCACACAATATCATATCGGGTTAGTTAGATTCGCGTGCCCTAATTTATCACAGTATCATCATCTATCTGTTTATAACGATTATCTAAACGAATTTGTTGTTCTTGGATATTCTTTGTTTCGGAAATCGAAGGGAAATTTGAACTTCCGATCAAAACGGTGAAGAAATCGTTGAGTAGAGATGGTTCCGATAAGGAAATCTCGTCGTGTTTGAAGATTGAACGGAATTGTAGCGGTAGAATCGCTTCGTTAACGACCGCTGTCTCTGGTAGGGATTTCGATAGTAGTTTATTTTATTGTACATATTGCTAATTGTTTGATTTTCTGAGCACTTGTGAAATCAACGCTTGTTTTTTTTACCTATTTGGATTTCTGACTAAATTAGGTTATTTTGATAAGTTAGTCTTAGGGAGTGTTTGGATGTGCGTTTAACTGGTTATTTGGATTAGAAGTTAGAAGTCCGGTTTAAATTGATTGTGATTTGGATTTTCTGATGAGCAGCCTGAAGAAATCTGATTGTAGATTCAGGTAATTACTTGATTTAAACTATTAGGTTCAAGGTTTTTGGTTTGAAAAAAACAGATGTGAATGTTTGGGGCTTCAAACAGGCCGTGCAAACCAAACGGGCTGACCAGAAACCTGGCTGGTTTGGTTTGCCGTTTCTGCAATTGTAGATAGTGGTTCGACCCACAATTTTCGTCAAAATCAGTGGAGCGTGACCGTGATCAATTCTACTTTGTGTGTTTGTAGAATCACTCAGATGTAGGGTAATTTTGATATTGGATGGGTCAATTCACGGGTCAAGTTTATTGGTCTTGATCATTAGTTGCGTACTGTTAGTTTACAGTAGTTTTTCAGTTTATTAGTAGTGTGTTAGTGGGTAGAAATCATGGTAGTGTCCTCTGGTTTTTAGGGTGTAGTTTTACCAATGATTTCACGACCGGATCGGATCGGCCGGTCCGACCGGTCTGAACGGGATTCGGTTGGGCCACCGGTCCGATCCACCCCAAATCGTTTCTTTTTTCAAGAACCGGCCGGTTCAGACCGGATTTTTCATTTTTTTATTTTTTTTTTTTTTATTTTTTTATTTTAATGGGTTTAACGGGTAGGTTGGATGATTAATTTCAGTGTTGGATGTATAATTATTGTTGAGTTTTATATATAATTATAAAAGATACATATAAAATACTTATATTGAATTATATATATAATATAAATATATATATAATTATGATGTTATCCGGTTCTTAAATCTGGTCCGACCGCTGATCAGTCGACCTGTAAGACGACCGGTTCTAAGAACGAGTTTTACTCTGAGTTGTCTTTTCCTATATATGTACTTTGAGTTTGGCAGTAAAGTAGAGAGATAGAATAAAGGTTTCTGCAACCATACTTTTTCTGTTTTTCTGTACCTTATTCACAAACATCACAATCAACACCAACAACAGAATCATATTTTCATGTTCTAATTCCAGGCATGATTTTCTTGTAGTTGGTAGCAGTTTGGGTATATGATAATAAGAATTACTAAATGTTTTTATTTTGATGTTTTAGCAGCAACTTTGCTTTATAGTCAGAGTGCACATGCCTTGAATATGGAAGAAATCATGGTATGAACCACATACCCTTTCTCATCAGTTTTGACGTCTTCCAACTTGTTGACTCTTCTCTGATGCTTCTTTTTATCGAACTTTTAGTCAGCTTATGTTTTAACAAGTCTCAGTGAGGTCAATCAAAGTTGTAACTATGGTGTTATAGTGATCTTTTGTTTGTTTAATTTCAAAAATGGGTGATTCTTTGTGCATTTTAAAATGGATATAAGTTTTACTTATATCTTAAAAGGCAATCATTGGCTTAAATGCACATCCAAACAATCCATTAACTGAATATTGTAAGCTAAAGAACTACAATTATTTCTTTCAAGTCAGGAAAGAACTGCTTTTTCTGTTTACACATTGGCTGATGGGAGCCTTGGAGATTGGTTTGGAGGCCTCATGTATTCAGCAGGACAGCAGGCAAATGAAGCTGTTCAAATTCAATTAGGAGCTTTAAGTTTTACTAGGTGCATATATATTTTATTTTGATTTTAAAGAACCATTAAAGTGATAATCATACATTGTTATCCTGTCTCCTGATATTCTTTTCACAGTTTGGCAGTTATATTTGGTGCGGGCCTAGTTACTAGCCTTTCCCCTTGCACGTTAAGTGTCCTGCCATTGACGCTTGGTTATATTGGTAAGGAAGCATCACATTTTAGAAGTATATGGTTTCCTTAGTTTAATAATGTTCCCTCTCGTTATATTTGATGCTGACCTGTCATGTTGCCCACTAATTTAGGTGCATTTGGATCTGGAAAAAGTAGAACAGAGGTAATCGGTCATTTTTTGTTTCTTTTAATTGTCTCATCTCCTTTTGCTATGTATTTACTAGGAGTGGGTTGGGTAATGTGTCAAATCAGGTGTGGTGAAATAATTCATTTTTGTTATGGGTCGAACATGCAGCCTCTTTTGTACACATTAGGTATAGACTTTTAAAAATTTTCAACCCACTTAACACCTTCCCCTTTTTGCTTAAACTTTTTATTCAATGCATTTGAGATAAAACCCAACCCAAAACAACCGATTCATAAGTAAATGGGCCGGAACTGCCATCTCTTTCATGCACCTAAATTTTATGACTTTCCATTTGTAAGTTTAGGATTGTTAGAACACCTATTATGTAGAGATGGCTTTAAAATGAAATCTGAAATTGTGAAGAATTATACCAAATGTATGACTTCTTTTTTCTTTTACATTTTTGCATTTCACTTATATGATTGGTTTGGGTTAGATCGTTGGGGACTCTATTGCATTTGCAATGGGTTTGGCTACTACACTAGCATTACTTGGTGTGGCGGCTTCATTTGCTGGAAAGGCATATGGACAGGTAGGACAGGGTTTACCATTGGCGGCTTCTGGTTTGGCGGTTATTATGGGATTAAATCTTCTAGAGGTAATTGATCATAGTTTTGTTTAAATTTTTATTATGCTTGTTAAACAATAATAGATAAATTAAACATCTTATCCTCTTGTTATCCACTTGGAATAAGATATGGACAGATTCCCAAACTTGTTAGATTAAATATAAGTTTTCATTTGTATAGTTTCTTTCGAGAACATAGAAAGATATTCTCCCTAGTTTGAGGAGTGTAAACTCGGCTTGTCTATAATCTGATTAGCATTTACATGGTATAAGAGCTTGGTTATATTTCAAGAGCTGTACATCGAGCTGAGGGAGCTGTACCTAAGCTCCTGCCTTTTAGGATTCTTTTTTCGAGCCACTTTCACACCTCACCTCCACCGCCACTAGCTCCGCCAACGGCCAAACCCTGATCAGGGCTCCGCCGCCGATACATCGTCACACGCGCCGCCACTCCGCCACCCTCGGCTCACACATCGCCACACATGAATTGCCGGAACATCGTTGGATTTTTTCCATTATCGTCGTCTAAAGATTCCGACCACACCTGTGTAGTTAGATTTCGATTACCAACTCGCCAGATTTCCAATTTATGTTCCAAAGAATTTAAAATTTTTGCTAGTTTTCCAGACTATATATAACATCATCCAAACCCTTTGGTCCTTCCGTTATCCAAATTCTTTGAGACATCTGTCAGTCCCTCTGGTCATGCGGTTCATTTATCCAGATCATATGGTCCTTATATTTTGTGTGTAGAAGAATCACTATCGACTCAACTTGACGAGTCAGTAGCTGCTTTTAGAGCTGGGATAAGTAGGGTAGCAACAAAGATTAACTAAAAGGACTCTCAACCTAGACATAGAACTCCTAGCTTTGAAGCTGATTGAATTGATTCCACCTGAATCGGACCGAACCCTTGTCAAGCTATTGTTCTCTTCTTCCCTCAAAGTTGTGGAGTAAGACATCAATTTCTCAATAAGATCAATTTTTTTGTTTGCATGATGTACTCCCCTGAACGGCGCGCGTGTAAACGTTAACTTAGTATGGTTGACAAACAAACTTGATGTATCCAACTTCTTCGAATGGAGCAAGACCATTCGTATCAATTTGCGAAGTATCTAGAAAACTTCCCATCACACCTCAGATCCTCCTACTGATCACTGTCTGCAAAATAATGCTTGGTTGTTTTTGTAGATCAGGAACTCTAACGAGTTTTGTTCTTTCACCAATCACTCACTATGAGTACGTCAAAGAGATGATGGACTATTTGGAGTTTCTATGTTCTGGACAAAATTCTAGAACATATAGCAAGTCCTTTCATGGGGGGAACAACTTGATCGCTCACTAACTTCTTATGTCATGGAGATCAAACAAACATGTGAAGAGTTAAACTCTCTTCAACCCCTGAATGATGGACTATTTGGAGTTTCTATGTTCTGGACAAAATTCTAGAACATATAGCAAGTCCTTTCATGGGGGAACAACTTGATCGCTCACTAACTTCTTATGTCATGGAGATCAAACAAACATGTGAAGAGTTAAACTCTCTTCAACCCCTGAATGCCGACGTAAAAGTATGCAAACCCAATGAGAACAGATTGTTATGATGAGCTTCTTGACCGGTGTACAACCAGTCTTTGATATCATTTGATCTCAGCTGCTGAATGAATCTGCCATTCTGTCTCTTCAGGAAACATTTGCTCGGGTACTATGTCATGAAAGTATCCCATCTGTTGCAACATCAACTCATACAAGTGCTCTAGTTAACAGAGGAAGATTCCAAGTTTGTTCTTGTGGAGGATCACGTGGAAGTCAACGAGGTGGTTCGCACCTACTCAAAATGATGGTCCTCCAACCACATATTACAACCGAGTGGAATGTGGCTATTGTCATGCATTTTGGGGATATTAAGTATATAATTGCAGGAACCGACCGCCAATGTTGGTTTTAGGCCCAAGATTATACACACAAAACACACAAACTCACAAACAAAAGAATTGTTTTCTGCTTCAAAACTATATCTATTCAATCTGCTATTAGGTTCTTTAAATAGCCAATTCCATAACACGTGAGAACTTTAAAAGTCAACAACTAACCTACCTAAACACTTGCAACAAACTTGGAAGACCCGGACTAACAAAAACCTCAATAAACACATGTCAATTTGATTTATTCTAATGACTCAATACTGACCTAACTCATTCAAATAAAACCCACGACTTTAGCTCCGTGATCCGTACCTGTTGACCCGATCAAGTTATCCCAACACATGTTTGCTGCAACATGTAGCCCTGCTAAATGTCTTGTATCCTCTACATCCAAATGGGTGATCGACTCTAGTGCATCTGAACATATGACTGGTTATCCTCAGCTCCTTTCAAATTTCCATAAGCATGCACCATCATCTCATGCATGGACGGATGTAGTATGGAATGAGAGGGTGCATAGGCCCCCACTCAGTTCTTACTTTCTAACCTATAACATTGAAATAAATACATTAGTGCTTCTATTAGTTTTAGTAAAAAACCCTTAAAATTTTAACATATACATTAGTGCCCCAAGAAAATTTTAGTAAAAGGCCCCAAAACTTTATTATAAAACTAACTTAGGCACCTAGTAATTTATATAATAGACCCTTAACTTTAATAAAAAAATTTCAATCACAAAACTATCTACATACAATTCCATATGTTGAGCAGACTCTCCCTTCTTTTCATCTATCAAGTTGAATCATATTTTAATCCTATGTATCATTAGCTATTTGATGATATCTGTTTTAGTTTTTTATTAAAATCATTTTGGTGTATCTCATACTTGTCTTAGGGGATGTTTGGGAATTTCTGAATGATTAAGTGCTGAACCAATAAGAAGTCTGAACCATTAAGTGCTGAACCATTAAGAGGTCTAAACCATTAAGAGCTAGTATATCGCTTAAATATTCAAAGGCAAATGTCTGACCAATTCAGATAAGAGGTCTTAAGCATTCAACATTAGACCTCTTAACCATTCAACATTAGTATAATGCTTAACCATTCAGAGGCAAATGTCTGAACCATTCAGACGTTTGCTCGCGAAACAAACAGTCTGAACCATTAAGTGCTGAACCATTCAGACATTTGAACCATTAAGAGGCTGATTAAGATGCTACCAAGACCTTTTTGGCTTGATGTTGTCCCTACAACCTGTTTTCTCATTAATCGTTTGCTATCTGTCATCCTAAATGGCGATATTCCATACTTTGTCTTGTTTCTATCAAAACCTCTATATCCAATTCCCTCGTAATAATTGGCAGTACTTGCTTTGTTCAGGTTACCAATCCTCACATCACCAAATTGGACCTAAAGTCCATTAAATGTGTATTTCTTGGGTACTCAAGTCTTCAAAAAGGTTACAAATGTTATTTCTCTCATCATCAACTATATGCTACCCACATGTTCACCAACACCTATGTAATCTACCAATCCTGAACAAGCGTATGATCATCATTTTTATTCATTCCCTAAAACTACACAAACCGTTTGATCCTTGGTCATCATTGGTTCTTGACAAACCTCTTGTTTCTCAAGTATATCAACGACGACATCGCTCAACATCGGATCTTGTTCTGAATCAGTCACCATGTTGATAGATCATCCTAGTGACCCTGCTAGTGATTCTTCTGATACTTCAGACACCGACCTTCCCATTATAGTTCGAAAGGGTAAGCGTGCATGTACTTATCTTGTTGCTTCATATGTTTCTTATGATAGGTTATCTAACAATTCTCGTTCATTCTTCGCAACCATCGATTCTATTTCTATTCTCAAAACCGTAGGCGAGGCTCTTGCTGACCCTAGATGGTGTACAACCATGATTGAGGAAATAGAAGGCCTTGAGCCAAATACCGGCCAACAAAAAGGCAATTAGTTGCAAATGGGTGTACACAGTTAAAATTATCCAGATGGCTCTCTTGCTCGGTTAAAAGCTCGATTAGTAGCAAAACGTTAGTCGTCATATGTATCTATGTATTACATTATATATATTATTTAGTTTATTAGTTTATTTTATGATAGTTATTTTGTAAATCCATTCCCATATTACAAGGGAATGTTAGTTAGAAAAGATTGTGACTCATATCCTGGAAATCAAGAAGATTGAATTATTGGAAATTTACATGGTATCAGAGCTTGCACCCAGGCTCGTATCCTAATCGCTGCTATCGTCGAACCATCGGCCACCACCGTGATACCTCTGCCGCTGCTAATTACTTCAGACGCTGTTGTTGCTTCTTGATTTTTTTTCTCTTTGTTCTCAATTATCATCATGATCGGAACGGAGAAACCCGAAACCTCGTCCAAAAATGACAAACTGGAGACTCTTTATCCGGTTTATACCGTTACAAATATCCAAAATAAGGTTCGTGTTTTGGATGGACAGAAGGTTACATACTCTTCTTGGGTTAAACTCTACAAACTTCATACGAGTGGTTATGATGTGCTCAACCATATTGATGGCACAACATCTCCTGATGAGACTGAACTTGCGTATGTATCATGGTTGAAGATTGATGCAGTTGTCCTCCAATGGATCTATTGAACCATATCTGATGATCTCTTAGCCCGTATTTTTTAGCCCAAAATTCATTGTTGTTGAAGCCTGGAATCAAATCAAGTATATCTTTCACAACAACAATGGGTTTTTGGCTGCCGATCTCAAGCATGAGTTTTCTAATTTCATTCTTTACTCGATGCTCAGTCTCGAGGCCTATGTCGACGCCTGAAGGATCTAGTTACAATTGGTTTGTTGCCATTCTGCCCCTTAAATATGATGTGATTGCTAGTTATCTCAATGCAAATTACCCCCATGTTGTTGAGATAACAAGCAATCACATCGTATTCAGGGGGTAGACCACAAACCAGCTGTAACACAAGTCGCTGGTTTGTGACATTGGCTGGCAACATCACTGAGTTGCCCAACCAGATCCTACGTTGATAGTAGGCCTCGAGACTGGCATCAAGCGAAAAGTGAGACTAGAAAACTCATGCTCGAGATTGGCAGCCCGGGACCTTTGTTGCTGTGAAAGATATCCTTGATTCGTTTCCAGGATTCAAGAACCGTGGATTTGGGCTCAATAACACGGGCTAAGAGATCATCATAGATGGTCCCGTAGATCCATTGGAGGACAACTGTATCAATCTTCAAGAATGATACATACGCGGGATGAGTCTCGTCAGGTGTCGTCGTGCCATTAAGTGGTTAAGCACATCATAACCACCCATATGAAGTCTGAAGAGTTTGACCCAAAAGAGTATGAAACCTTATGTCCATCCAAAACATGAACTTGTTTTTTGGATATTTGTAACTGTATAATCCAGATGAAAAGGCTCCGGTTTGTCATTTTTGCACGAGGTTTAGGGTTTCTCTGTTCTAGTCATGATGACAATCGAGAACAAAAAGAAGAAGAAATAAAATCAAGAAGATCCAGTGGTGACTGAAAAATCAACGGCGACAAAGGTGTCACGGTGGGGTTGTTGGTTAAGTGATGGCGGCGATTAGGGGTGTAGGCTTTGATACCATGCTATTTTCCAAAGATTCTGTCTTATTGATTTTTAGAATATTATAATACAATGAGTCCAATCTTTCCTAACTAACATTCCCTTAACGGGAATGGATTTACAAGATAATTGTCATAAATAAACTAAATAATAAATACAATATAATACATATATACATATGTTGACTAATAAAAAGGTTATGCCATACATAGGGGGACATGGATAAGTCAGAATCGTTTTCTCCCGTTGTAAAATTGTCATCGGTTCGTCTTTTTGTCTCTTGGGCAGCCATATACAATTGGAGTCTGTATTAGCTAAATATTAAAGTGCATTCCTACATGGTGATTTGAAGGAAGAAATATATGTCGAGCAACCACCTAGGTTTGGGTTTGTTGCTCAAGGGGAGTGGGCAAAGTGTGCAAATAAACGAAATCTTTGTATGGCCTGACCTTAAGCAATCTCCTCATGCTTGGTTTGGAAAGTTTAATATTGTCGATTAAGAATTTGGCTTACGGGGAAGCGCTGATGATCACTTAGTATTTTTTTTGCATCATCTGGTTGCATTCTACTTGTCGTATATGTAGACAATATAGTAATTACAAGGAGAATTCAGAAGTTAAAGACTTTTCTTAGAAATCGATATCAAACTTTGTCCTGGTTTCGTGAAATTTTCTCTTGTAAGTGTCTCGGAGCAGAAAGGGTGTTTATTTATCACAATGAAAATATTGTTTGGATCTACTTAGTCAATTGGGTTCTAACCATCCAGTTTACTTCTCAACGTTTGTAAACGTGCTTTTTGAACTAGATCGGCCACAAGGTATCTAACATTGATCGAGTCCCAAACCTACATTGCAGTCATAGTAATGTGCAACTTGTATTAATACATTTTTGAGGCAACGTATGTAAGATCATTAACTTAGTGGTATAAATCTTCTTTTCATCCATTGTTTTTGTTTCATTTGTTACATCCGAAAGACCATAGGCCTTTAAGATAGTTTTCATAAACAATGCCCAAGTAGTGTAATTTGTTTCATTCAATTTGGGACATTGAAGTAAAACATTTCCTTGTTCATGAGTTAACTTGCTTGTGATGCTTTCTTTCTTTTTTATCTTCTGCCATGTCTTCTTGCTCTCTTGTTAACTTGCTTAGATAGGATGTTTATTTTCTTGATCAAATAGATCAATATTTTCTTGCTTAGCACTTGTTTCTTGCCAACTTGATAACCTATTTGTCACCAACTTGCTAAATCAGGTTCTGACCTACTTGCTAATCAGATTCCTACCGTTGCGAATTTGATAGAATTTATCGAACCAACTTGCTAGTTGACCAGATTTTATGTGCTCTTGACCAACTTGCTAATTAAGTTTTTATGCACTAACTTGCTTTGACCAAAGATTGGTCCTTTCTTGCTGAGTTGAATCTAATTGAATAAATAATCGTTCGACTTGCTTTTGAACCAAAGGTTCTACTTTGTGTCACGCTTCGCCTAAAAACAAGTCGCTTATCTTGGATTCCGGAAGTTTTCAGACACGTGTAGAAGCGTTTAGGGTTGCCCGAAATTCTTCGGAACAACCTACGTATTTCCGGACCTAACTAGAACCATCGAGGCACTCTAGATCAGCCCTAAATGTTCAAGAAGGGTCTAGAAATGTTAGAGAAAAGAAGCTGCATGCCAAGAACATGCTAGAAGAACGATGAAAAGGCTTGGTATCTTCTTAGAAGTCTCTAGAATTCATCATGTAGTATAAGACTTTAGATATCTAGACATTTTGAGAGTAGTATGAATAGGTGAAATAGGCCATATTTGTAGTCACCCAAAATCACAGACTAGTCTTACACTTGTAATCTCTTGTAAGTAATCGAAAGCGATCTTTGTAACCGAGCTTGCAAACTTTTACACATAGTAACTTAAGTCTACTAATTTTGGGTCATAAAGGCTAAACTTAAAAGGATTCTAGTATGGTATGGCACGAGAGTTGGAAAGATAACTCTGTGACATGTGGTATCAGAACAACGTCGATTAGTTTGGGATGGCAACCGAAGCAAGCAAAGTGCATCTGTTGTAGAACATCATGGTCTAGAGGAATCTCAAAAAGGAATAAAGAAAGCCGAGATTGATGCAGGAGCATCCCTTGTACTCGAATCGAAGGCCATTATCTGGACCTACCTGAGTCTTGAGGTGTGGAAGAGTTGCTTAGAAAAGGGGTTAAGGAGCCGGGTCTATACGAGTTTAAATTATGCTTTATCTTGTTATTATTTTGATAGATTCTAGTTTGCTAAATTTTCCTTTTTTGGGTGGATTGTTTATTTTTGTTCGGCTGGACAAAAGTTCAAGAGGCAGTTTTTGATTTCATTGGAATTAACACTCTCTTCCTACTGGTAAGGAGAATTCTTTGGTTACTTGAATTCTGTTCATTTGATTACACTCTGATTACATCACAGATCTTTCCAAGGACGCAACGTTGGGAAAACAACTTGGATGTTGATTCTACTGTCACCAAGTCAACCTTGCATTTCAACAATTACAAATGTTGGAAAATGAGTTTAAGATTTCAAAGAAGACGTCAAAGCTGCAATGGACGTGTGGTTCAACGAGATGAAAGCGATGTCCAACGAAGAGATGACGAAGCTGCGAAAGAAGTGGAATGTGAGATTCGTGAATGCCACAAAAGCTTCCTTGACTTGGAAGCCAAAGTAAATGATTACAACAAAGCCATAGTCACGACCAAAGGTAACATTATGAACCTTACACCGAGAGTAGAAATTCCCAAACCATCACCGTTTGTGGGCAAATGAGAAGCCCGGGCAGTTGATGATTTCATTTGAGAAATGGAGTAGTACCTATGTGGCG
The DNA here is from genome assembly GCA_025215565.1 of Flaveria ramosissima. NCBI lineage: Eukaryota > Viridiplantae > Streptophyta > Magnoliopsida > Asterales > Asteraceae > Flaveria > Flaveria ramosissima. Next base: position 39,792,088 of record CM046044.1, on the reverse strand, counting down.
TACAAGTCTTGGACCATTCTCGTAGCTGAAAACTTGATTAGCCTTAAAGAGAATTGATGACGAGAAAGGTGGGGCAGCCAAGCCCAATCACGTTCGGAAGGTGGAAACAAGCATACCATCACGATACAACAATGAACGAGCTATACTTGAGGGATGTTTCTTATGTGACGTACCGCATAATGATCGCGATTGTCCAAAGAAACATGACCTTCAGGCAATGATTGCAAGGAAAATTGACGATTCTTGCAAAAATGAAAATGGAGCTCCAAGTTCTCAATGCTTTAACGACATACAAGGGAAAGTTGTTAAAAAATGACCAAATCCTGCCCTACTTACTAGGGGCAACAACAATACAAACATGGAGACTAAGGGGCTTCCATCTATATTAAGGTATGGGCTCCATGCAAAAGCTCTAGTCGATACTCCGGCAAGCCACAACTTTATCACAAGAGATAAGGCCAAAAGACTTGGCCTAAAAATCAACAAGGGATGGACTTCTCAAAGCCAACAATGGATTAGCTAAACCAATTAAAGGAATGTCATCGGCCGTCAAGTCTAGAATTGGGACATGGCAAGGCAAGCTAGGTTTTACGTTCGTACCATTAGACGACTACAAGGTTGTGCTCGGGATGGAATTTTTTCGGAAAGCAAAAGTCGTCCCTAACAACTATTCTATCCGTCTTGCAACTAGCGAGAACAAGCCAAGGATCTCTCAAGAAACACAACAAGGACGTCGTGGGCTTAGGTGGAGGAGAATGTCATTCTCCGCCTAACAACAAGTCGCTTATCTTGGATTCTTGAATTTTTTGGACTCGTATAGAAGCGTTTAGGGCTGCCTAGAATTCTCCGGAACAACTACATATTTTCGGAACAAAGTAGAACCATGAAGGCACTCTAGATCAACCTAGCCTAGAACTCTCGAGAAAAGAAGCTTCTAAGAACACGCTAGAAGTACCATGAGAAGGCTTGGTATCTTCTTAGAAGTCTCTAGATTTCATCATGTAGATACATTAGATTTAAAAGAGAATCTAGATCAAGAATAATTTAGACATTTAAGAGTAGTATAAAATATAAATAGATGTAGGCCACATTTGTAGCCATCCAAAATCACACACAAGTCTTACACTTGTATTTGTAAATCTCTCTTGTAAGCAATACAAAGCAATCTTTAACCAAGCTTGTTAACTTTTACACATAATATCTTGAGTCGTTACTAACTTTGGGTCACAAAGGTTGAACTTAGAGTGGTTCTAAGTGATGCACGAGAATTGGAAAGATATCTTCGTGACAACTTTCTACAAACCAATGGATTTGTTTAACTTTCTATGTACCACAGTGTTCCATTTAACTTGCTATGAACCAAAAAAGGCTTGAGATTTGCTACAAACCACATGGGTTTGTTTTAACTTGCGACAAATCAAGATTGTTTGTTTTTGTCTTGCTATGAACCACAAAGGGTTCAATTTGAGTGGCTATTTATAATGAACCACAAAAGATTCGAACTTGCTCTTGCTATACTCAACGAACCAGAAATCTTCGGAATTTCTTGCTATACGAATCGTTGAGATTTGGTTTGACTTACTATGATCACAAAGGGTTGATTTTGAACAACCCGATAGGGATTGATTTCAAATTCTGATTTGATGAATTTGGACGGCAGTTAACAGCCTCTCAAGTTCCTTTTTGACTTCAAAAAGTACCCAAAAATCACAGCCCTTTGGACTTTGTTGAATTGAACAATGATTAAACAAACCATTTCTTTCTGTACACTTCAAACAATTTTGTGTCACAGCCCTTCCTTTTGTGAACTTTGAATAGACCTGGGTCACAAGCCTTTATGCTACTTTCTTTTTTAGTCAACCTCTTCAATATGTGCAAAAATTAGAAAAAACCCAAACAATTTTGAAGGACAATGAACCAAAATGAATTTGTAAAATTGAACTTGCAAAAAGGATACATATCTGTCTGCAATTGTGAACCTGTTTCAAATAATTAAATTGAATTTCTGATCAAACTAATAAGGACCCAAATCAATATTCTATGAAAATGGCCAAAAGAAATACCTTTTGGTTTCGTTAATGGTAATTGCAATTTCTTGCCTTACTCCTTCTGTTTAGATTATAATTAAAAATAAAACACTCCTTTTGATTGTTGATTTTTGCAAATAGAGTCGGTCTTCCTTTCTAATCAATTGACTGCAATTTAATGGATTAAGACTTGCAAACCAGTGATCGTCTGGTTTTCCTTCTTCGTTACAGTTGATCGGCCGTCAATAAACAACTCGTCTTCGGTCTTCTCTTTCAATTGATTGATTGCATAGAGAATTCCTTCTTCACTTGGATCGATTGATTGTCAGGGACACCTTCTGGATTTTCTGCTTGGATCGATATACTGCCGCTCTAATACCAAATGTTAGTAAACCGGACACAATTGGATGTACAAGATGAAGATTTGTAGAGATTTTACTAATACTTGCGATTTTTTTCAACCCCCTGTTAGTCTGTTACAAACTCGATGGAGGGGTTTCTTATAACCCTAAACTTGAACCGGCACAAAGATAGAACCCACAAATCAAAGGAAATAAAAGATGGAATTGATAACTAGTCGGCTATAGATTTTTATCCAATTCGAGAAGTGATCTGTACATTGCATTTTCTTGCAGTTCCCCTACTTTTACTTCTTATATAACATATTTCTGTTCCCAATTACGACTAATTTTCAAACATGCTATATTAAAAAGCTGTTATATAAATTTGGCTAATGTTGCAGTGTTAAACAAATATCTCGATATGTATATTACATTATCATTCTAGAGGGTTTATATTGTAATATTCTGCTCTATATATAGAGCCTATTATGTCCCTAAATAATCTATCAATTACCAAATCATTATACACGGTTTGTCTTGCAGGTAATAGAGCTACAACTGCCTTCTTTCTTTGACAACTTTGATCCACGCGCTGCTGCTGCTAATTTTCCTTCAAGTAAATAAAATCAAATTTCATAATCATCCATTATTCATCTTTTTATTTGGCTTATGTCTGTGATATGTAATTTGGCAACCAAACATACCACTAATTTCTCAGGCATCCAAGCTTATTTGGCCGGTCTTACATTTGCTTTAGCTGCATCGCCTTGCAGTACACCTGTACTCGCCACGCTACTTGGATATGTTGCAGCATCCAAGGTATTATTATATATTGTTTTAGTGCATGGTAAACACAAAAATAAATAAATAAAACTATTCATACAACCTCCTAAATCAATTTGTTCAAAGATTTAGATTATCATTCAAATGAAATAATATTGCTTGTTTTGTATGTTTAAAATAGACAAAAAGTTCTTACAGCTCAACCCATACTAAATTGACCCATGTCATCCTGAACCCCATTTTGATCCTCCCATCTTGCCACCACTACTTTCTAGAACATCGAGGCACTTCATGTATCCTCCAATATTGATCATAGAATTAGCATTAATACCTTACTGTTAAATATAGTTATAAAATTATAACAATGATGACCTTTTTTACTTGATTACAACATGTAATACTTAACTTCTATTGCAACAGGATCCTCTAATAGGTGGCAGCTTACTATTGACTTACACGACTGGCTACGTTGCTCCTCTACTTCTTGCTGCTTCTTTTGCTGGAGCATTGCAGGTATTTCTTACACTATCAGTTATTTCTGTAAAATTTAATATTGAGGCCAATTAGTAACACATTGTCGTAAACACTTATTTATATCAAACTTTATCTTTTTCATGATGCAAATAATAACCTAACTTTTTATTCTTAAATTGATTTGGGAGGTTTATGCACCAAAAATATATTATAGTAGACTATCAAATCTGTTTGGCTCATTTTATCCCTATGAAACTTACTTTTTCCAGTTTCACTTGTATGATTCCTTAGAGATAAAATATAACCTAAATCGAACCATAACTAGATCTACTAATGTGCACAGAGTCTACTCTCTTTCCGCAAGTTCTCAGCTTGGATTAACCCTATGAGGTAGCTTATATAATTTTTTATATACATTCACAAGGATTTCTAGTTCTTTTATAGTTATTATGTGTTTTTAAGACTCGATTATTCATATCTTATGCATGTTGAACTTTCGTTTGCAGTGGCGCGCTACTGTTAGGTGGGGGTGTTTATACATTTCTAGATAAGGTTTTCCCACCTTCATCAATGGTGATGTAGTTTATAGTGAAATATGTGATAGACTTAGATAACATGTATAGTTTCACCATCCTTGATGCAATGGTATTACCTGATGCTGTTTATTATGATACAAATTGTGGCATACCACATACAAATTGGTTAGATTATTGTGTGCCATTAACGTTGTATATTTTGCGGGTCCTATTTTTATATGTAAACTAAAAGTTGTAGTAACCACTCTTCCCCCTATTTTAAATTCTCTTTATATTTAAAAGTTAAACATACAGGATAGTCTATCCATCATGTTCTAACTTATAATTGTTGAACATAACAGTGTAATTCGTGTTGAATTCACGTCTTGTCGTAACTGCATCAACCTCGACTCCTCTTTGTTAAAGTCAAATTTATTTTCTAATTTTAACAACTCGTACTAATTTGGAAAATATAAATTAAGTGTACTTTTAGCCATTTCTTTCAGTTCTTTATATTCTGTGTCTTAACTTTATTTCTGTTACATATAAAGTAAAATGTGAATGCGAACGGTTTAGGTTCTTCATTCTAAAGAGGTCCCCTGTTCTATTTAGGTATATTTCATTTGCTTTGATGTGAATTTTCATAATTTTTTAACGTCTGAAAATGGCAAATTAGATAAAGTTGTTGATGTGTAGGTAGTGAAAAGGCGCACGGCCGCAGGTGTTTCCTAGGCGGAAGGCACAAAATAGGGCACACCCGAGCCAAAAAAAAGTGCCGTGTTAGGAAACAATAAAAATATATAATAGAAAAAGATAATAGAAAAATATAGAATCTAATGAGTGTTATGCTTCCGAAGCTTATTACTTCCGAAGTGTAATAGTGTAATTGATTTCTTCCGAAGTTTAATTTTCTTCCGAAGTATTATTGTAATTCTTGTATTGTTTAGAAATCTTTTGTAACAATAGCATAGTGAAGGGGTAATATGTGTAAATAGTTAGTTAGTCTTTCTAACTACTATAAATAGGTGTTTAGTGTGTAATTTGGGTTAACCGTTCAATAATATTTTGATGTTCTTCATGTTCAATCGATATCATTTGGTATCAGAGCAGTTATAGGCTCTCGATCCATCGTTTTCGTCTTACGATCTTGATTAGTCGTATCCCTCCTCCGACCTTGAAAATTCCCCAATCGTACGCCTACTGTGCTCAACAGTAATTCCCACCCAATTTGATTTCTTGATTCAATTCGATGGCGGACCAGAACAGACAGATGGTCCTGAAAGATATTAGCGATCCGATTGCGTTCAAGATTCCAATCCTTACGCCGACAAACTACACCTCCTGGGCGATAAAGATGGAAGCGTTCATGGATGCCCAGGGGCTCTGGGATGCCATTGAACCACCCACCCCAGGCGCGGTGGATGCCAAGGTTGGCAAGAAGGCAAGAGCCTTCATCTTCCAGTCTTTGCCGGAGGATGTACTAATGCAGGTGGCTGCATTCAAGTCCGCGAAGGAGATATGGGGTGCCCTGAAGAAGCGGTATGTTGGCGAAGATAGGGTCAAACAGGCCCGAATTCAAACTCTAGATCGTGAGTTTGAAATGCTGTCCATGGGGGAGTCTGAGTCGATAGATGACTTTGCAGGCAAGATGGGAGAGTTGGTGTCACGCTACAGAGCCCTGGGAACGACCGTTGCAGCCTCTAAACAAGTGAGCAAGTTCTTGAAGGCAGCCCCTGATAGGTTCCTCCCTATTGTGGCAGCCATAGAGCAATTTGCAGATTTGGCAGCTATGTCTTTTGAAGACTTGGTGGGGAGACTGAAGGCATACGAAGAAAGGTTGAAACCAGCCTCTCAAGGGAAGAACTCCTCAGGGCAATTACTCTTGACAAAGAGTGAATGGCAAGAGAAGGCCAAACTTGAACCCAAGACTCAAAATCCACGATCCAGTGGATGGGATAATAGAGGCAAAGGCAAAGGGAGAGGAAGGAATGCTCAGGGCAGGGGAAGCAAGACCAACACGGAAGGCGGTGACAAAACTTCCAATGCCACCAAGAAGGACAAGAGAAACATGAGATGTTTCAATTGTGACAAATTGGGCCATTTCTCTAGTGAGTGTCGGGCTCCAAGAAGAGGAGACCAGGAAGCACACTTGGCACAATCACAAGAAGATCAAGAACCAGCCTTATTGATGGTGCAACAAGATATGGGCCTACTTGAGGAACAGAGTGTGTTTCCGAAGGATATGCCAAGTGAAGGTGACTCCTGCACCTGGTATCTCGACAATGGGGCCAGCAACCACATGACTGGCATCAAAACCCACTTCACTGAACTGGATGAAGCCATTACTGGCAAGGTGAAGTTTGGGGATGGGTCAGTGGTTGTAATCAGAGGCAGGGGATCCATATGCTTTCAATGTAGCAATGGGGAACACAGAGTAGTGACAAATGTCTACTACATACCTGCTCTGAGGAGCAACATACTAAGTTTGGGCCAGTTGGATGAAGTGGGTTGTAAAGTCTTGATGAAAGATGGCTACCTATGGGTCTATGAGAAGAGTGGAAGGACCCTCATGAAGGTAAAGAAGTCTGAAAATAGGTTGTACAAGTTAAAACTCACAGTCACACCTCCTAGGTGTTTAATGATCAAGCTTGGACATGGCATGCAAGGCTGGGACATTTGAGTTTTGACTCCATAAACCGTATGTCAAGGCACAATATGGTGAGGGGAATGCCCAAGATTAGCCACAAATCACAATTATGCGAAAGCTGTCTGGTTGGCAAACACAGAAGTCAAGCCTACCCTAGTGCGAGCAATTTCAGGGCAAAGACACCTCTTGAACTAGTACATGCAGATCTGTGTGGGCCAATAGATCCACCCACCTCCGTTGGGAACAGATACTTCATGCTCCTGGTGGATGACTGCTCAAGATTCATGTGGGTATACTTGCTGAAGTCTAAAGATGAAGCACCAGAAGCATTCAAGATATTCAAAGCCCAAGTTCAATCAGAGACAACTTACAAGATTAAAGCCCTTAGAACAGACAGGGGAGGAGAGTTTACTTCTAAAAGCTTTGAACAACTATGTAACCTGGATGGAATCAAAAGATACCTGACAGCCCCCTACTCTCCACAACAAAATGGGGTTGTGGAAAGGAGAAACCAGACGGTTATGGGCATGACCAGATCTATTCTAAAAGCTATGCATATGCCTTTGGAATTCTGGGCTGAAGCTGTAAGACACTCAGTCTTCTTGCTGAATAGGAGTCCAACTAAGGCACTAGAAGAGATCACACCATATGAGAGTTTGTTCAAAAGAAAGCCAAAGATAAAGCATCTAAGGGTATTTGGATGCAAGGCACATGTCAAGATCCCTAGTCATCAAGTAAAGAAGCTGGATGATAGGAGTATCTCTATGGTGCATCTAGGCATAGAACCTGGTTCTAAAGCCTACAGGCTCTATAACCCAGTGACTGGGAGGATAGTGGTGAGCAGAGATGTGAAGTTTGAGGAAGGAAAACCATGGGAATGGGAAAACAGTACTTCAGATGTGTCAAGCCAAAGGTATGCAACACTGGGTGTGTCCTCAACTGTACCTGGTTTGAGTGATGTAGCATCAACTGCTCCAACATTTGATCATTTGGATCAGAACTCTGACATGAGTACTGGGAATGAAGCTTCCCAAAATGAAATGTTCAGTCAAGATCAGTCTAACTCTGAGTCTGGAGAAGAATTGGAGGATTCAGGGGGTGCAAGTGAAGCTTATCCAATGGATGCAGCCCAGGTTCCCAGATCAACATATGATGATACCCCACCTAAAGGCTTTGCAAGCCTAAATGATGTGTTCAATAGATCAGAGGTCTTAGAACAGTTTCCTTTTGAGCCTCCTATGTTAAATGAGTCAGAGTTGTTGTTAGTAGAAGAGCCAATCAACTATGAGCAGGCCAAGATCAATCCAGAGTGGAGAAAAGCTATGCAAGATGAGATTAATAGCATAGAGAAAAATGGAACTTGGAATCTAGTTAAATGTCCAAGGGGAGTGAAACCTATAGGAGTTAAGTGGCTGTTTAAACTCAAAAGAAATGCAGAGGGAAAGGTTATCAGGCACAAAGCCAGATTGGTTGTGAAAGGTTATGTTCAGAAGTATGGAATTGACTATGAAGAAGTCTTTGCTCCTGTTGCTAGGTTAGAGACTGTGAGGTTGATTCTGGCCTTAGCAGCTACGAAGAAGTGGAAGGTTCATCATTTGGATGTCAAAACAGCCTTCTTGAATGGAGATTTGAAAGAAGATGTGTATGTGACACAGCCAGAGGGTTTTGTGAAGTCTGGTAAAGGAAGGTTGGTGTATAAGCTCATTAAGGCATTGTATGGCCTTAAACAAGCTCCTAGGGCTTGGAATGAGAAATTACATGATACCTTAGTAGAATTTGGTTTTAAAAGGTGTCCACAGGAACATGCAGTGTACAAGAATCAATCTGAGGATGGATCTGTGATAATAGGAGTGTATGTGGATGACTTGATAGTGACTGGTTCTAGTGCAAGGATGGTTGAGGAGTTTAAAGCCATGATGAAGTCTAAGTTTGAGATGACAGATCTTGGTTTGTTAAACTACTACTTAGGCATAGAGGTGATACAAGAAGAAAAGGGTATATTCTTGAATCAGTCTGGGTATGCAAAGAAAATTCTGGAAGAACAAAATATGTGGGAGTGCAATTCAACCAAAGTCCCTATGGATCCAGGGTTGAAGTTAGGGAAAGATGAAGATCAGGATTCTGTGGATGCTACTAAGTATAGAAGAGTTATAGGGTGTTTGAGATATTTAACTCAAACTAGACCTGATTTGAGTTACTCAGTGGGGATAGTTAGTAGATTCATGGAGTTTCCTAGAACTACTCATTGGCAAACAGTCAAGCACATTCTAAGATACTTAAAAGGTACTATAGATCATGGTATTTGGTATGAATATGGTAATATTGATGATTTAGTGGGTTACAGTGATAGTTCTCATGCACCTACTAAAGCTGATGGAAAGAGCACAACAGGTATGGTGTTTTACTATGGTGGAGGACCTGTTAGTTGGGTTAGTCAAAAACAAGGAATTGTTGCTTTATCATCCTGTGAGGCTGAATTTATAGCTGCTACTGCTTCTGCACAACAAGCTGTGTGGTTAAGAAGTGTGTTGGAAGTATTAACTGGAGTTAATGCAGGACCAATTTTAATACATGTGGATAATAAGTCAGCTATTCAATTAATGAAGAATCCTGTGTTTCATGGAAGATCTAAGCACATAGATGTCAGATACCATTACATAAGGAGTTGTGTTGAAAGAAGTTTGGTGGTTGTGAAGCATATTAGTGGAGAGGAGCAAAGAGCTGATATTCTTACAAAAGCTCTTCCGAGGCTAAAATTTGCTGTTATGAAAGGGCTGCTTGGAGTAGGTTCAATAAAAGAATTAAGGGGGTGATTGTTATGCTTCCGAAGCTTATTACTTCCGAAGTGTAATAGTGTAATTAATTTCTTCCGAAGTTTAATTTTCTTCCGAAGTTTAATTTTCTTCCGAAGTTTAATTTTCTTCCGAAGTATTATTGTAATTCTTGTATTGTTTAGAAATCTTTTGTAACAATAGCATAGTGAAGGGGTAATATGTGTAAATAGTTAGTTAGTCTTTCTAACTACTATAAATAGGTGTTTAGTGTGTAATTTGGGTTAACCGTTCAATAATATTTTGATGTTCTTCATGTTCAATCGATATCAATGAGAACATTTAATTATCTAATAATAAACAATTATAAACTTCAAAATTTAATTAACTCTTTTTTTAGATAAGATTTAAAAGCGTAATCACCAAGGTTCCAACGGGCGATGCAACAATGTAATGTACTACTTTGGCAACCTTAGCATTAGTGTTAAATAATTGCAGCCTCTTAAAAGAAAACAATTTGCAGCCTCTTAAGTCTTTCATATCGTTTCTATCCATCCATAAATCTTGTGTCTAGCTCTCCTTTACTCTTCCGGTAACTAACCTTTCTCCATACTTTGAAAACACTTTGTCATCTCTTTTCCACCGCATGTTAGTGTTAAATAACTGACGGTCCATTGGTGAAGTTCTTAAAAGAAAAAAAGAAAGAGAAAGAACAACTACTTAAAAAAGAAAAAGAAGAAAGAAGCTCATGTTGAGTTTGAACCTGTGGCTTCCGCTACACCTCATCAGACCCTCGCCTTGTGTCTAGCTTAAGTGCAACAACCTTTCCTCACCTGAGCGCCTAGGTGCGTGCTTGTGTCACTTTTGACTCATAGGTTGATGCATCTTTATACTTGTTTCATCACATGCTTAAATTCTTTTTAATCAATCACATGCTTTGAGCTAGCAAGAGGCTAACTAGTTTTAACCCCCTTCTATGCATTTTAGGTGTCTAATAATATTAGTATAAAGTCATAAATGGAGAAGTAACTGAGTTGTTGGTTGTTAATGATATGCTTTATTCGATTAGGTTTATAGACTTCTATACCATGAGAATTGAGAGTTTCTCTTTGTGTTTATTGTACATGTTCAATTTTTACAAACTTGTTCTTTTGCACCAAGAACTATATTCTAATTGACACACAACTAGAATGTAAAATAGGGACCAACAATATTCGATTTACCTCAGAAGTACTTGAGTATGTTAACATCCTATCTATTTTTGATATGGTGATAATAATCCGCAACAAGACTTGCAATTTCTTGTTTATTTACAAAACATGAATGAATGTATTGCATTTATGAATTTGAGCCAGTATCGTGGTTATTCACTTATTTCAATGCAATTGGAACTTGAATTCTATTCCTTGCATGGTCGTTTTGCATAATTCATTGGAATTGATATATGGAATTCAAGGTGTAACATCTTTGGTTTGTTGGACCAATTTTGTAATTATATGATAGTTGGGTTTCGAGGATTCTTAGCCATGCAGGAGAAACGATGTCATCAGGAGCTAAAGTAGATTGTTTAATTAGCAACCAAGGAAGGCATAGAAGCAGTGGCTCATCGTGTTGGTGGTTTAGGCATAAAAGCAGTGGCTCGTCATGTTGGTAGTTTAGGCACAAAAGCAGTCGTTCGTCGTGTTAGTGGTTTATAGTAGCGGGTGCAGATCGATCAGGGAGGTTCTCGAATATAATCTAATCGAAGTTAGAGAGTTTTTCTGCTGTTTATAAAGAAAAGATGATGATCAACAAGTAGTTAACGTACCGGTTTGAGAGGTGGATTTCGTGAATTATATGTGTCAAGTTTTAACTACTATGAACACCAGGGCGATGAACATCCAGGTGATTATTAATGTTCATGGCGTATGGGATGCCATTGAACCGGGAATGGAGGTGGATGCCAAGAAAAACCATGTGGCTATTGCTATCTTGTTACAATCAATACCTGAAGAATTAACTTTGCAAGCTAAAAATCTAGAGACGGTAAGGGGTATGTGGGATGCTATCAAAACCACTACCATTTCCATCGCCATTGCCACCATTACCAACGTCTTAGCTATTGCCATGGATGCGATCAAAACCACTACCATTGCCATCTCCACTGCCACCATCACCACCACACCACCGTCTCAACTATTGCCACCACCCACATTGTTGTCTACGCTCTCTCTTCTATGTCCACCCTGCCCTCACAACCATTTCCACTGTCTTTTTTTGCCAAAATTACCATTACTGCCGGCACCACATTCCAACATTTATAGTTTTACAAACCAAACATGATAAATTTGTTATCACAGCCCATTACAAATTCCAATTCTTTCCAAATTCCAATTCCTTCAAATCCTAATTTTTTCGTCAAATTTCAATTCCAAATACAATTACTTTGAATTCCAATTTTCTAACATATTCCAATTCCTTCAATATATTTATGTAATTTAAACTCTCCATCACATTTTGGCATAGTTATTGAATTTGCCTATAAAGTTATATATTTCATATGAAACTTGAAATTGAAGGTAGTTTGTTGGACATTTAAGTTTAAATGACAAGAAATATTAATAAAAAGAACCGGATATTCTGGTATCACAATTTTCATGTCATTGGACGCAACACTCACATGAAAAATATTCTCTGAAAACGACATCGTATAGGATTTCTTGAGCTGATTTGGCAACACAAAGAGTGACAGATGTCGGTGTGATAACCTAAATTTAACAGAGGTGACCGTAACTTTAGCCACCTAGCCACCTATTATTTCCTATAAATGCCGAAGGGTGAGATATGGTGTTCACTCATAAACCAAAGTCTCTCCGAACACAAGTGCAGGGTACTCACATTTCAATACATGGCGCAAGGTAAAGAAAAGTTCTCTCAATCTTTTTTTGGATTTCATCCATTGTTAGAAATCGTGTTTGATTTAGCAAATTGAAGTTATTTCTTTCTCTGTATGTGGCCCAATTTTGATTTGAGATACATTTAAATTGCTTAAGTTGCCATATATGTCCTACATCAGTCAGTTCTTTTAAGATCGCTTTGATGTCTAAATCGATTGATTTGATCTACTTGTAACTAATGATTATTTCTTCTGAAATTGTTAGATTCTTTAATTACAATATTTCCTGGTTGAATCCAACTTGTGTTTTGTTCAATTTACATCTGTTAGTAAAGTAATTAATATTTATAACTGTCATATCTGATATATCATGTATATTTCTTGCCATAAGAAAACATTGTAACTCATAACTTCAAGTGTATGCTGTAGATTTTTCATTTGCGTTGTGAACTTTGAGGCCAACTAGATTTTTTCATTGCGGCTTATGTTTATATGTATACATAATTTACTTTTATCATATTTTGCTATGAATTGAAAATTAAATGTTTGAATATAATTGAATGAAATTGTTAATATTCTATTTATGTTCCTAGTTGGTGAAAGTATATGGGGTTTAAATTTATTTCAGAATCTTATTAATTGCAATAGTTTCTAAATTATAACTCAACTTGTAGCTGAATTGAGTTTGTTTGTACAAACAACAGGAACTGAAACTATTTTTTCAAGTGAGGAATTGAGTGCCTTCGTTGGGCAAATCACAACAACAGCACCGCATTATATTGATATAGCATGCGGTTGCACAAATAGCAGGCTAGGAGACTCCTTGGGCGTCCTGAGAATCAGTGACGACGGCACCATCCGCGCCACTTGCCTTTGCAACCAGGACTGCAAACAAGGCATGACCAAGCTCGCTTACACACCCACTTCCTGTTTTCATATCTTTTGTTATAAATCTGAATTATGGTACTTTTGGTTGAATACAGTGTTTAGTTGTCCTGCAAAATTTGCAAAACATGCGTTAAGAAGTTCAAATGTGGCAAACTGGAGGAAGAAGGTTTGGGTTCTAAACGGCAATGGTGGGAAGATAAAAATAGGTGAAACATGTCTCTTGAAGTATTACAAAGGTGATGAATACGTGAGGCCGCACAACCAAGCCTCCCACCGTGACGAGTTCTTAGTTTGCAGCGCATGCAACAAGGTGCGCCGCTTTGAACTTAGGTCAAGGGATGCCTGCAGGTTTTACCATGACGCAGCTGCGAGGGAAAACCGAACGTGCAGTGATATGATACCGGGCAGGTAAGTTGATATACCTATATCTAAAACTTAAGTTTTATTACTTGATTTGCTATGATTCATAATCACATAAAACCTGACCTGTATCAAATGTATTACATCAACATCTTTGTCTGTTTTATATCAAGCTGTATATGCAGCAACAACATAAGTTTGTATATATTTTTTTGTCCTAAGGTGGACTTGTGAAGACCTTGAGGAGAGGAGCTCAAGACCACACAGCGGATGCCGTAAGAACCCCAAGTGCAAAGGCTGCAAACATTGTGTCTGTTTTGGGTGTGCAATGTGTAGGTTTGAGGACTGTAGATGCCGAGTGTGTACTGATTTCTATGGAAACACACATCGTTAAGTAGTATCTGTCATGTACTTGTTCTGGGTTTATCTTTTTAAACATGTTCAATAGACAATTAATGTTTTTAAGTTTTGTATTGCAAAGAATACTGCTTTGCAATTTATCAATTTTTGCTTCATGTTATGCTTGACTTTATATATTTCATTTTCAAATACCAAAAAAAGTATCCTAGTAAAAGCTCAAATATATAAAGATTCATTATTTTCATTTGATATGATTAGAATCAATATTAATATTATTTTTCTTAAAAACATATACTTTGAGTAGGTTTGTGCTTATGTTGGTTAAATTTTTGTGAGGTTTGAACTGGTTTGTATATAAGATGTAAAATGAACATAGAAATATGAGAGAAAAGTATGTTTACAAAAGATAAATTATATTTTAATAATCCTTATTATTACCTATTGGTCGATAATCCATACTAATAATTCGAGTAGTGATACACTTAACTTTTACTTTTGTTACCAATAGCAATCCCTATAATATAATCATCATATATTTACACTTGATTTTTATCTGTTTTCGCTCACGATAAGGGTTATAAACAAAATTAAAAAAACACATAAGCAATATCAAGTGGAAAAAAATACGAATCGATTGCGAATATATGATAATTATGTTACTAGAAGTTTAGGATTTTTATTGATAACAAAAGTAAAATTTAAGGTGTTACTAAATTAATAGTATGAATTATTATCAACCAATAAATGATGATTTGTTTTATAAGTTACACTGAAACTTATTTCAATTTATTACAAAAGTCACAATTATCAAGTTTGACCCTTTCTACGTTGTAAACTTTCAAACTTAACCAACAAAACTTTAATTAAACCCATAACTTTCTAATGTTTTAACTTGAACACATTGTACTATATATGATATATGCTTTTAACCAACACCATTAACATAAACCCACAACTTTTGTTTGTTAACTTTTATTTAAAAAGACTAATTAAGGACGATATTTAGTTTTTTACTTGGTGTCTTGGTATAAATTTGTTATAACCTAGGTTGGATTAAATATAGTTAGTCCTTTTGAGAATCGTAAGTTATATAGACTCTGCTTTCTTTTATGCTTCATTCTCTATAATCGAGTTGTCGTAACTTTATACCTTTCTTTAATGCAATTAACCACACTCCAGCTGCAACACGCGTAACCTCATACTTCAAATTAATTGTAAACTAATTTTCACGTAATAGTAACAAAAGTTGAGAAATATGGTTACTATTACGTCATGTCTACCCTATTTTAATCATAAATTTTAGTCAATACATAAACCAAAGTTGAAGAGGCATGGAAGTTTATAAATATTACATCTTTTACTTATCATTTTGGCTTGTAACAAGTATAACCTTATCTACACAAATATTGTGACGCATATCTGAGACTGTGGCCAAGATGCGTCGCTCATCGGATTTACACAAAACACATAGTGTATAACCATTACGCAACAGAAATTTTGATCTTATCATTAGTCAAAAGCCAAGTTTATATACAAACTCTATTACAAAAGATTAAATTCACAACTATGTAGTCTTATTTGCTTCCAGGCTACGGCAACCATTATCCAATGCCTTCAAACCTGCCTCCTAAAGCTTGCTACACAAAATCACATTCTTTATTGATATGCATGCTAAAGCGGTCAACTTTAGCCGGTGAATTCTAAGGTCTTAGCGAAGCAAGCTCATAACTTTCTTAAACATTAGTAAAATGATTATTAACATGATTCAAAACATAACATTTTGTTTGTGTGAAGACTTACATACACAAAAAGTCTTAATAAAGCATTAAACTTTCATGACGTTATGTTAACCTCTAGTGGTGGTACCACTCATTCAATCAAGGGCGGCTCAACATTTTTAAGATCTCAATCGAACTAAAAATATAAGGTCCATTTTCATTAAATTCTTGATATTTTATTTAGGCTTGAGACTGACAATAGTAAAGCAATATGTTTATAGCTAGTTGACGGAGTTAAACCTTTTTTCTTATAATAATATATTGTGTATGTATATATGTTTACATTAAATTTATATCTCTAGCTTTATGCGATGCAAATTCTCTAATGAAATATTCATTATCAATTCCTTCTATTTTTTTTTCTAAATAGTGATCCTTTTCATGATTTATTAAAGCTTTTCGTTTTGTCTTTTTTGTCTTTTTGAATGCACCCGACGAGTACTTTCGGAATTGATTTGACATTTAAGTTTATGTTTACAAGTTAACCTAAATGCTTCGGTTTACAAATCACAAATTATTACACCTAAGTTAATCAATATTCACAAAACGACACTAGACCTAATAATAAGTTAATCACAAAAATCAATAATCCTAATTCATAAGAGTAATCCTAATTCCCACCAAACTAATAACTAAATAATAATCAAAAGACCTAATAATAAGAAAACAAAATAGTATAATTGTATCAAAAGATAACAATAATCAAACCTTACCTTAGTCGGTTGATTGTCCATGGCAATATTTCAGTATTCCGATTTCCACCACCGTCCACGGTACACCGCACAATTCACAAATCACAATTGCATAAACTGGACTTAAATAGCACAATATTCCACCACCCTAAGGGTTGAGGGGGCACTCATACTATGAGTGTCTCATTACATCATCCACCAACCAATAGAAACGTGCTAAAATTTCCATTTGACCAAGATTTTCCCTAAAAATGTCCTATTGACCAGGACATCTTCAAAAATGTCCTCATCCAACATAGTTGTCACCGCCCCTTAAATAGAGTCGTCCGAACTTTCATTTAACGACTTGATCTGTCCACATGTCAAACACACTCGATCAAACCTATTTAAAGTTCGACAAAACCTATCCTAAGTTCGACCGAACCTATCCTAAGTTCGACCGAACCTATCCTAAGTTCGACCAAACCTGATTACATATAAGTTCAATCAAACTTAAACACGATCGAACGACCTTATTTAAAGTTCGAATGACCCTATTTATGTTGGAACGACTCTTTTTAAAGTTTGAACAACCATAGTTACGATCAAACGAACCTATTTAAGGCTCGTACGACCCTAATTTAGGTTTGAACGAACCTAATTAAAGTAGAGTCATTTTCTAGAATAGGTTAGTCAAAGGAATCTTTGGGGGGGGGGGAGATGGCGTCAAAGAGATATTTTCTTAGAAAATTTCCTTTTTCAAAACCTCGAGATTCATGTTTGTGACATGGGTTCTAAACTAAAAAGTTAGAAGTTAAGAAATAATAAAAAAGAAGCGAATATTGCGGTATCACAATTTTCATGTCATTGGACACAATATTCACATGAATTAAATTTATCATAAAACGATATTGTGAAGGGTTCTTGAGCTGATTTGGCAAAAACAACAATGACAAATGTAGTGTTATTACCAAAACCCAAGAGAGGTGACCGTAACTTTAGCCACCTATTATATTCTATAAATGCCAAAGGGTGAGATGTGGGCGTTCAATCATATACCAAAGGCTGAAGTCTGGCTGTTCAATCATATGCCAAAGTCTCTCTGAACACAAGTGGAGGCACTCACATCACAATACATGGCGTATGGTAAAAAAAATTCTTTCCATCTTTTATTACAATTCATCTATATATGTTTTGATAGTTACAAATTGTTGTAAAATTGATTGAGAATATAAACGCGGAATAACGATCAATACAAAGATGATCTTAGAAAGAATAAACGTGAACAAGAAATTTCAAATGATTATTAGTGATTGAATGATTTTCGGATCCTCTCACCGATTACAATAGGTCCTTATTTATAGCAAGTAACTAACTCTAACTAACTCTCAACTTTTATTGAGAATTTACATAAAGGACCCTACACTATATCTTCCGAACGGAAATAACCCTTCGGAAGATTTCCTACTAAACATATGTATACTTCGGAAGAAATCCAAAGTACACAACGACACCCTTTCGAAGCAAACATAACCTTCGGAAGATATCAACTTAGCTTCAGAAGAATATGTTAAGCTTCGGAAGAAGAAGACTTAACCTTCGGAAGTTCACTTGTTTTGGGTTTTATACTTCACAATCTCCACCTTAAAATCCAAAACAAAATTTTAACCAACTCCCAATGCATCCAAGCAAAACTTGAACTTTCCACCAGGTAGAGACTTTGTAAACACATCCGCTGGATTCTCCAAAGTAGACACACCTTCCACTTTCACCTGTCCAGCATTCACCACATCCCTTATGAAGTGTAACTTCACATTAATGTGCTTTGTTCTCTCATGAAACATGCTGTTCTTTGACAACTGAATTGCACCCTGGTTATCACAGAATACCGCTGAGCCTGCCACTTTGATTCCCAACTCAGAAACAAAACCATGCAGCCATATAGCTTCCTTGACTCCCTCAGTCAAAGCTATATACTCAGCCTCTATTGTAGATAATGCCACCACATGCTGCAACTGAGTTTTCCAACTCACCAAGTTACCCAACACTTGAAATGCATACCCTGTAATAGACCTACCTCTATCCAGATCCTTGGCAAAATCTGAATCCACATAACCAACAATCCTGTCAACCTTCTCATGTTCATGATGCCCAAACACTAAACCATAGTGCTTAGTACCCCTGAGATATCTCAAGATCCATTTTACAGCAACCCAATGAGCTTTCCCCGGATTTGACAAATACCTGCTGACTAAACTCACAGCATACCCAATATCCGGCCGTGTACAAACCATCAAGTACATCAAGCTCCCAACAACATTGGCATAAGGTACTTTCTCCATATATTCAACTTCATCATCTGACTTAGGACAATCAGAACTTGACAGTTTAATATGAGCACCTATAGGAACAGTCACTGGCTTCACATCATCCATCCTATAGTTACTTAGCACCTTCTCCAAATAAGACTTTTGAGACAGTCTCAACACTCTGTTCTCTCTGTCCCTTGCAATCTCCATGCACAATATCTTCTTTGCTTCACCTAGATCTTTCATCTCAAACTCTGACATCAACATTCTCTTAGTAGCTTCAACTTCCTCCAAGTCTGAACAAGCCACCAACATGTCATCAACATACAGCAACAAATACACAAATTTGTTCTTACTGTATTCTTTAAAATACACACAACTATCATAGCTGCTCCTGTTAAACCCATTAGTCACCATGTGTTCATCAAATCTTTTATACCACTGTTTAGGGGATTGCTTCAGCCCATACAAAGACCTCTTCAAGAGACATACCTTCTCTTCCTACCCCTTTACCTCAAACCCCTCTGGCTGCTTCATATAGATAGTCTCATCCAGCTTCCCATGCAAAAATGCAGTCTTTACATCCAGCTGATGTAGCTCCATATCCATAGAAGCAGTCAATAACAACATAACCCTGATAGATGAATGTTTCACCACAGGTGAGAATATTTCATTATAATCCACACCTGGTTTCTGTGTAAACCCCTTAGCTACTAGTCTGGCCTTGTACCTAGGAAGTTCACCTTCAGAAATCCCATCTTTCAGTTTGAATAGCCATTTACATGAAACAGGCTTGTGACCCTCAGGTTTATCAACCAGCTCCCATGTGTCATTTTTATACAGAGATTCCATCTCTTCCTCCATGGCCTTACACCATTTATCACTTTCTTTCACAGAAATTACCTCAGAGTATGACAATGGTTCATAGATGCTTTCTTCTTCCGCAGCAACAAAGGCCAATGCAGACAAATCCATCCCCTCTCTATACCTGAGTGGAGGCACCACTTGTCTCCTCTGTCTATCCCTAGCCAACTAGTAATTATCCAAACCATCCCCTTGGCTACCAGAGGTACCTTGATCAATACCTTGATCACTCACACCCTGCTGCTCCACCTCAATCTGAACCCCACTCTGATCTCCAACCTTTGACTTCCTTTTTTCTAGAATGTCTTTGTACATAACATTCTCTTGAAAAACAACATCCCTGCTCACTATCACCTTAGGCCTGTCCCCTTCTAACCTCCATAATCTATACCCTTTAACACCCACAGAGTATCCTAGAAAGACACATTTACAAGCCCTAGGCTCCAACTTCCCTTGGCTAACATGAGCATTAGCCAAATATCCAAACACCTTAAGTCCCACATAGTCACCCTTTCTTCCTGACCATGTCTCCATAGGTGTCTTCATGTCTAAAGCTGCTGATGGAGACCTATTGACCAAATATGCTGCAGTGGAAACAGCTTCAGCCCAGAACATCTTGGGTAAACCAGAACTAGCCAACATACACCTTACCTTTTCAAGTAAAGTTCTATTCATCCTCTCAGCCAACTCATTCTGCTGAGGAGTCCCTGGCACAGTTCTATGTCTAGCAATACCATGAGTTTTACAAAACTGATTAAACTCATGATTGCAGAACTCCAACCCATTATCTGTTCTTAACTTCTTGACTTTCCTCTCAGTTTGAGTTTCCACAAGAACTTTCCATTCCTTGAATTTACTGAAAGCATCACTCTTATTCTTCAGTACAACAACCCAAACTCTCCTAGAGAAATCATCAATCAAGGTCATAAAGTATCTAGCACCACCCAAAGAATCAACCTTAGCAGGACCCCATAAATCAGAATGAATGTAGTCTAATATCCCACTTGTGATATGCCTGGCCTGTGAAAACTTTACTCTCTTGTGTTTACCAAGAATACAAGTTTCACAAAAACCAAAATCACAACTGCTCAACTCAGTCATTAGTTGCTAGTTATGCAACTCCACCAGTCCCCGATGACTGATGTGACCAAGCCTCCTATGCCACAACATAGCCTTAGAACTACTATCACTGAAGCAGATGCTACCTGAGATTCTACTACTCCAGCACTATCTAATAAGTAGATATTATTTTCCCTTCTACTCCCAGACAATACTATCATTGATCCTTTCATCACCTTAGCCTTACCATCTCTAAGACTAACATTGTAACCAGAACTCTCCAATAGCCCTAAAGACAACAAGCTTCTTTTAAGACTAGGAATATACCTTACATCATGAAGATCCACTTCTATACCACTCTTCAACTTCAGAGTCACTGTCCTATGACCCACAATCTTGCACGGTCTATCATCCCCTAGCTTCACTGATCCAAGATCTTCAATCTTCAGTTCTTTAAAGAACTCCTTCACAGGTGTCATATGGTATGAACATCCTGAATCCATAATCCACTCACCCTCCTTACCACTGCTTGTAACAGTCAGCATATCTGCACTTTCATATCCATCAGAAGAATCATCATGTGCATTGTGTCCGGAATGAGCCTTTGATCCACTTGATTCACCCTTCTTTCTTTTCAAGTCAGGACAATCTTTCTTGAAATGCTTTTATGATCCACACACATAACACCTCCTCTTGTACTTGGACCTGGACTTCGAGACACTTCTCTGCTTGAAGTTTCTTTGATCAGATCTTCCCCTGACTACCAAGCCCTCTCCACCATCTTCTTTATAATCAGTTCTCTTCTTCAATTCCTTTGAATTGAGAGCTGCCAGCACTTCTTCCATGGTAAGTGTATCCCTACCATACATCAAAGTATCCACAAAGTGCTCATAAGACGATGGCAGAGATGTCAAGAATATGATTGCTCGGTCTTCATCCTCCAACACAACTTCGATGTTCTCAAGATCTAACATCAATTTGTTGAATTCATCAGTATGATCTTCAATTGACTTCCCAGGAGCCATTTGGAATGTGTACAACCGTTTCTTGAGATACAATCTGTTCGCAAGAGACTTCGTCATGTACAGACTTTCCAATTTTGACCAGACCCCTGCAACAGACTTCTCCTTGGAGACCTCTCTGAGTACTCGATCCCCCAAGTTCAAGATGATTGAACTGTGTGCCTGTTCTAGCATCTCCTTCTTCTCCTTGTCTGACAACGTATCCGGCAACTTGGATTCTCCGCCAAGGCATCTACCACTCGTTGGTGAACGAGCAATGCCCTCATCTTCAACCGCCATAACCCAAAGTCGTTCTTCCCGTCGAATTTCTCAACTTCGAACTTTGTTGACACCATCGTTGCCGCCGATCGATCTTTAATTGAATCTTGATTCTCAATTGAGCCAATAACCAGGCTCTGATACCGATTGTTGTAAAATCGATTGAGAATATAAACGCGGAATAACGATCAATACAAAGATGATCTTAGAAAGAATAAACGTGAACAAGAAACTTCAAATGATTATTAGTGATTGAATGATTTTAGGATCCTCTCACCGATTACAATAGGTCCTTATTTATAGCAAGTAACTAACTTTAACTAACTCTCAACTTTTATTGAGAATTTACATAAAGGACCCTACACTATATCTTCCGAACGGAAATAACCCTTCAGAAGATTTCCTACTAAACATATGTATACTTCGGAAGAAATCCAAAGTACACAACGACACCCTTCCGAAGCAAACATAACCTTCGGAAGATATCAACTTAGCTTCGGAAGAATATGTTAAGCTTCGGAAAAGACTTAACCTTCGGAAGTTCACTTGTTTTGGGTTTTAATACTTCACACAAATCGTGTTTTGATTCTAGTTTTGATTTAGCAAGTTGAAGTAAATGCTTGGGGTTTATATGCCCAATTTTGATTTTAGATCAAATTGGTAGAGCTGCTATATATGTTTCAAATTGTGCTTCTAAGATCGCTTTGAATTACAAATTGATTGATTGGATCTACACCCGACTAATGATTGTGATACTGATTTTGATTTCAGATGGATTAAATTTGCCTAAGTTTATTTATGCTTCGCATTGGTTGGTGTTTTTACGATCAAGTCTCTAAATTTCATATAACTGACTAGATCTACCTTGTTGGTATAAGTCGTATGTCGCTAACTTGTGTTTCGAACAACTTCCCATCGTTTAATAGAGTAATTAACATATGTAACTATCATTTATGATATGTTGGTATTTGTAACTATAATAAGAAAACAGTGTAACTCAATACTTCTACTTGAATTACTTTTATCATATTACTATGTATACGAAATTAAATTTTAGTGTTTCCCTTCAACTGAAACAATTTCTTTTATTACAGTTTTTCTTAGGTGGTAAAAGTTGTATAATTTAGAATTACATTTGGAATATGTTAATTGCAATAGTTTCTAAAATATAAAATCATACCATGCCTGTAATTCTTGCAATTTGTAAGAGAACTGAGTTTGGTTGCACCAACAACAGGAACAAGGACTATTTTTCTCAGCGATAATCAATTGAAAGCTTTTGTTGGGCAAATTAGAGCGAGAGCACCATATTACATTGAACTAGAGTATGGCGGCACAAACAACAGGCTTGAAGACTCATTCGGCGTCTTGAGAATTAGTGATGATGGCACCATCCATGATACTTGCCATCACAACCAAGAATGCAAACGAGGCATGATCAAACTCCCTTACACCACCCACTTCCTGTTTCGTATATCATGTCATAAAAATAAATTTACCGGGCTTTTGATTGAAAACAATTTTTGATTGTCCTACAGAGTTTGCAAAACATGCATTGAGTAGCCCAAATGTACCGAACTCGAGGATGAATGTTTGGGTTCTAAAATCTAATGGCAGGAAGATACAATTGGGTGAAACGTCTCTTCTCAAGTATTATAAAAAAGATGAGTATGTGAGATCGCACAATCACGTTTCACATCATGACGTGTTCTTGAGCTTTAGCCATGCAACGAGGTTTGCCGCTTTAAACTTAGGTTTCATTACCATTATGCTGCTGCAAAGGAAAATCAAACTTTCAATAACATCCAACAAACCATGTAAACTTGTGCTCATTGCTTTCTTTGTTTTAGATTGATCGAAGTTGCAACGTTGCATGATGAATAACAGCAGGAGCAGCAGTAAACTAGCTCCGAGAACGAAATGAAGGTGAAATTGAAGAGCTGGATTAATATTCCCTAGGTTGTTAAGTATGGAAAATATGTGATGAAGTCTGTGTAAATTCTTGAACTTCTTATTACCTTTCTTATAAGTGTAACTAAAAGGGTAAAACTATCCTTCTGAAAAATCTAATATGAATGTTGACGGATGTTCGTGTTCAATGGGCTAGATGCCAAAGTTGTAATAAAAGGACATCTACATATATGAAACATGTAACTTTTTAGAGTTAGACGTTGTATTTTACCATTTGTGTGATTAAAACTCTTTAGAGAGATTTCCCCCAAAATGCTATCAGTTTATATGTGTGTGGAACTGTTATGACGTCGTTTAAAAGTGGAATTGTCAAAAATGGTATCAAAGATAAACGATAACAGGATGAAGTCTTGATTCCAACAAACGTGTTTACAAAATGAAATAACAACTGATTCTCTATTGAGGAAGAATCAGAGAATAAGAACAACAAGAATCAAAGAATGAATTATCAAAGTGATAACTCGAAGTTTTTGAATGAATCATCACCGATCAAAACCCTAAAGAGTAACGACTGTTCGTGTGCGAGAGATGAGAAAGACAGACTCAAAGTGTCGTTTGACACTTTCACTCCGGGTATATATGAACCCAATCACCAAAGCCCAGCAGCCCAATCAGCACAGCAGCCCAATCTCAGCAGCCCAATCTAAGCAGCCCACTTTAGCCCATTAGCAATAATAATATACCTCGCACACGAAACACAAAAAATTAATCAAACTTATAAAATTGACCATTTATAAATTCAACACCCCCCCTCAATTTTATAAGCTAAAAGGATCAAACATGTTAACTCGATCAATAAGAGTATTATGCTGCTTTACTAGCAGCCCTTTTGTAAAAACATCAGCCAACTGCTCGGAAGAGTTAATAGAAACAGTTTTAATAAATCCCGAAGTAATTTTTTCTCTTAAGAAAAATAAATCCAGTTCAAAGTGTTTTGTCCTGTCGTGAAAGACAGGATTAGCAGCAATCGAAATGGCAGCATTATTATCACAAAATATGGAAACAGGGAGTTTGATGTTAACTTTTAACTCAGACAACAAATTACACAACCAAATGCCCTCACTTGTAGCGGCACACATAGCCCTATACTCGGCCTCAGCAGAAGAGCGAGAAACAGTACTCTGTTTCTTACTCTTCCATGATACAAGATTATTACCCATCAGAATACAATAACCAGTAATCGATCTTCTTGATGACAGACACTTTCCCCAATCAGAATCAGCATATATTGACAAGTCAAGACACTCACCTTTCCTGATTAGTATACCTTTACCAGGTGCAGATTTCAAATAACGCAGAACACGCAAAGCAATTTGAAAGTGACAGTTGGATGGACAATGCATGTATTGACTTAAAAAATGCACAGCATAACATATATCAGGTCGAGTATGAGATAAGTATATTAATTTGCCAATAAGTTTTTGATATGATGTAATATTATCAAGTTTATCAGTGTCTTTAGAGCACAAGTTCATAAGAACATAATGAGGTTCGAGGGGAGTGTTAACAGGCTTACAACCACTTAGTCCATATTCTGCAAGCAATTCCATACAATACTTGCGTTGTGACAAACAAATACCCTCATTATTTCTAATAACCTCAATACCTAAAAAATATTTTAGCTCACCAAGATCTTTGATTAAGAAAGATGATTTAAGAAGTCTTTTTATGTTATTTATTTCAGAAATATCATTACCCGTGACAATCATATCATCCACATACACAAGAAGAGCAATAAAGTGAGATTTTTCAGACTTGACAAATAAAGAATAGTCACACTTGCTCTGCACAAAACCAATCCCAACAAGAACTTCAACAAGTTTTTCATTCCACATTCTAGGAGCCTGTTTTAGACCATATAATGCTTTATTAAGTTTACAGACTCTAGACTCATTTTCAGAAAAATATCCATCAGGTAGTTTCATATACACATCTTCATTTAAATTTCCATACAAGAATGCATTATTAATGTCCAATTGAAACAATGGCCAATCATTTTTAACAGATAAGGCAATGACACATCGAACCGTAACCATTTTCACAACAGGTGCAAATGTTTCATCAAAATCTATTCCTTCTTTTTGACTGTACCCCTTGGCAACAAGACGTGCCTTATACCTCTCAATCTCACCCGAGGCCTTATATTTAATTTTATACAACCAACGACAACCAATTGGTTTTCTACCAGCTGGTAAATCAACAAGGTCCCAAGTATGGTTACGACTTAAGGCACTCATTTCCTCATTCATGGCATTTACCCAATTTACATCATGTTTGGCTTCATGATAGTGTTTAGGTTCTCTTGACTTATTTAAAGCTGATGCAAACGATTTATTTTCAAAAGACAGTTTTGAGTAGTTAACCACTCTCTCCATACCAAATTTAACTTTACCCTCAACAATAAAATCATCAAGATTTTTCGGAAAGGTTCTATTTCTAGCAGATCTTCGTGAACCAACAGAAGGATCATTGATTCCCTCAGGAGAGATGTTTTTATCACTGATACAATTTTCCAAGTCAATCTCAGCCTTACCACGTTCATCAGGCTGAGGTTGCATAGACACTACCTCACTTCCATTTAATCCTGTGACAGGATTGGAAGTCTGCTGTGTCTCTGCCCTACCATCAGACTCCTGAGATTCAGTTTGCTGAGTTTGAACTTGGTTTTGTAAATCTCTTAGATCTCCCTCCTCATCATCGGGAATCTCCCCATTATGAGATTGAGAGTTTTGTTGATTTTGCTCAAACACTTCAAAAAAATTAAACTGGTTTTGATTTGGAAAATGCTCAACATTATCAGATATAATGTGAGTGTTGATTTTGAAAGGGAATATGGATTCATAAAATTTTACATCTCTAGAATAGAAACATGTTTTTGAGTCGAGACTCCAAACTTTATAACCCTTTTTAAATGGAGAGTATCCTAAAAAAACACACTTTTCAGCATGACTACCAAACTTATTATGATTATTTAAAATAGTGCAAAAGCAAAGACAACCAAACACTCTAATATGATTAATTGAGGGAGGGAAGCCAAACATGATCTCATATGGGGACTTACCATTTAAAACAGATGAGGGAGTCCTGTTAATTAAATAAGCAGCAGTTAGAATACAATCAGACCAGAATCTAAGAGGAATGCCAGATTCAAACAGGAGAGTCCTAGCAACATTTAATAGGTGTCGATGTTTTCTCTCAACAATCCCATTTTGTTGAGGAGTGTATGTGCAAGTGGTTTGATGAATAATACCATTTTGTTGAATGAATTTATTCATTACATGATTTGTGAATTCAGTTCCATTATCGGATCTTATTGTTTTTATGGAATAACCAAATTGGGTTTTTACCATGTTGTAATAATTTTCAAAATTTTGAGGTGTCTCATCCTTATGTTTTAGTAAATACACCCATACAGCTCTTGAAAAATCATCAACAATTGTGAGGAAGTATTTATATCCCTCTCTACTTTGAGTTTTATATGGACCCCACACATCCAGGTGAATTAATTCACCCACATGATTGGATTTGTGATCACTCAAAGGAAAAGGTTCCATATGTTGTTTGGCTTTATGGCAGACCTCACAAGGAACATTATGATCATTATTACTAGACTTAGGTAAGTTAAGAACTTTCAGAACATGGTCAGAAGGATGACCCAGTCTAGAATGCCAGAGTGAGGGAGGCAGGGTACTATTAAGACACACCTTATTAGTATTAGATGAATTTCCCCAAATATACAGCCCATCAATTTGGTCACCAGTCACCAGGGTTTTCTTGGTGAGCAAATCCTGAATGTAGCATTTAGACTCATCAAAGACAACACTCAGATTATTGGCCTTAGCTAATTTATGGACTGACATAAGGTTGATATTGTACTCAGGAACAACTAACACATCAGTAAGAGTGACACCTTCACACAATTTTAGGTTTCCAATTTTAGTTACCAAGGCATTAGTCCCATTAGGATGTTTTACAGTAATGTTATAGTTTGAAACATCTACAAGACTAGACAGGTTACTTTCAGAAGTGACCATGTGTTGGTTTGCCCCAGAGTCAATTACTCATCCATTCCATAAATTTGGAAACACACAATTAAGATTGTACATACTAGTGTTGCTTAGGTTTATTTTATTACCTCCAAAGTTGGAATTCTGAGTTTTGTCAATTGACTTGTTATTCAGCAGACCTAAGAGCTGAGAAATCTGCTCAGGGGTTAGAGATAAAGGGGAAGGAGACATACAACTAGAGTTGGGGTCAGTTTTTTCCATTTTTGAGTTGTGAGAGAGAGGGTTTTTCCCCCCGGTGTTAATTTTTTGTTTATATCCTTGAGGGTAACCAACAATTTCAAAACATCTCTCAACAGTGTGACCAATCTTGTTGCAATGGCTGCATTTCAAATTAGGGTTTGGACCTCTACCATTTCGTTTTTTATTATCACTAGGTTGGTTCAGTTTGGAAACAAACCCTACATTTTGAGTTTTTGATGAGCTACTTGATGCTCTATGTGACTCTTCTCTAGAAATTATTGAAAAAGCAGTTTTAATTGTGGGTAGAGGGTCTCTAGTTAGCAGATTAGTCCTAACAGGTTGATATATGTCATCCAAACCCATGAGAAATTGCATTAGTTTTATCATTTGATTGAAGTCATTAAATTCTTTTGATGCTTTGCAACTACAGGTAGGTAATTGGACCATTGCATCAAATTGTTTCCACATTGTATTGAGTTTATGATAATATTCAGCAACAGATGTTCCATTTTGAGAAACTGAATTAATTTTTTGAAATAGGTTGAACACAACTGACCCATCAACTTTGTCATATGTTTCCTTTAAATCAGTCCAAACTTCTGAAGCAAGTTTGGAATACACTTGACCAACGTATAATTCTTCACATATAGAATTAAGAATCCAGGTTAGAACCACAGAATTACATCGGTCCCATTGAGAACTGAGAACATCGTCATTATTAGGTTTCTTACATGTGCCATCTATAAAACCTAATTTATTTTTAGCTTGCAGACCAAGTTTCATAGAGTTAGCCCATATAGTATAGTTCTCAGTTCCTTTCAGTTTTATGTTTATAATGTTTAGACAACTGGACTCGCTAGGGTGAAGATACAATGGGTTACTAGAGTCCAACTTGCTCACAAGAGTGTCAGGGACAACTACAGCAGAACCTTCACCAGACATTTAAGCAGATAGAATGTATGAACACAAATCACATACGCACAGAAAACTCCACAAGGTCAGAGCCAGGTTTTCACACCACTATAGTGGTAGATCAAGGAATAACCAAGGGAGTGATGCAACACTCAACAGGCACACACGTGATGCACACAGATCAACACACAATATGACAGATACTGGTACTCCTAACCCAGTCAAAAAATGCCTAAAACAGAGAAAAAACGCCAAGAAAAATAATAGCAAGGGAAAGAGATATCCTCACAGTGCAAGTACCCCACAATCGGGGAGATCCAGAGCAGGTCAAGAGACTTACAACCTTCTAGGGTTGCAGAGTCTCTGACAGAAAATCCAAGAAGATGCTCAACCACTAAGGTTGAAATACCAGCGCTCCTCAAGAAACAGCAATCACCGCACAACCTTCTAGGGTTGCAAGAATGATCGATGGACTTTAGCAGCGACAATCTTGCCTCCAAACTAGGGTTGAAGGACAAACTCCAATAGACAGATGCACACTTATCAGAAGCGGAAGCGAAGTAACGTTTAGGGTTTCAGAGTTACGAAACCCTAATCTCAATCAGCAATCCACACACCAGAATAACCAGAATCTCGAAGATAGACCTCAGAGCTCTGATACCATGTCAAAAATGGTATCAAAGATAAACGATAACAGGATGAAGTCTTGATTCCAACAAACGTGTTTACAAAATGAAATAACAACTGATTCTCTATTGAGGAAGAATCAGAGAATAAGAACAACAAGAATCAAAGAATGAATTATCAAAGTGATAACTCGAAGTTTTTTAATGAATCATCACCGATCAAAACCCTAAAGAGTAACGACTGTTCGTGTGCGAGAGATGAGAAAGACAGACTCAAAGTGTCGTTTGACACTTTCACTCCGGGTATATATGAACCCAATCACCAAAGCCCAGCAGCCCAATCAGCACAGCAGCCCAATCTCAGCAGCCCAATCTAAGCAGCCCACTTTAGCCCATTAGCAATAATAATATACCTCGCACACGAAACACAAAAAATTAATCAAACTTATAAAATTGACCATTTATAAATTCAACAGGAATCGATGTTGTTGAAACCTAAGATGAAGCAAACCTATCGATGGGTGGTTGCAAGATACCGATTTCTACTTGATAACCTTGTGATAGTAACCGTCATGATGCTTTTAGAAGTTTAAAGATGGCTTGGTTGTATGGTGTTTTGAGTTTAGATGAATCTTATTTGGTTTGTATGTTAGACTTTGAGAAGTTATCCTTTCATAAATAAAGGATATCATCCCAGTTGTTTACTTAAACTGCTGCACCCTTTTCGTCCATAATTATAGATTCCTGTTAAATTTTAAGGTTGAATGTAAAAATGGCTTAGTTACCCTTGCAGTTTAATAAACA
Organism: Flaveria ramosissima; assembly: GCA_025215565.1. Taxonomy (NCBI): domain Eukaryota; kingdom Viridiplantae; phylum Streptophyta; class Magnoliopsida; order Asterales; family Asteraceae; genus Flaveria; species Flaveria ramosissima. Next base: position 39,761,526 of record CM046044.1, on the reverse strand, counting down.
AAAATAAACTATATCAAATTACCAAAATGCTCTTTCTTCATCTTTTCTTCACAATTTTAAGTGTTGTTTTGGTGACCACATTCAATGACCGAAAACTAAGATAAAGACAAGTCAAAAATTGGGGACGAGTTTTAACGATAATGACAATGCGGGTTTTTCTGCCGACTGCCAATTGGAAAAATGACGTTCACAACCACAACCACAGGGAAAAAGAGAGAGAGGGGTGGCGGGTTAGATATGTTAAAGTCCAAAAGCTCCATGGAGTGTGGTAATAGAGATAAAGAAGAAATCGATAATTGTTACTAGGGATCCAAAAGGCCACTAGTTTACGAAAAGTCGTTGTTGGGTTTCGATGCCACTAATATCTTAGGAAGCCACATGTTGCGGTCCAGGTTCCTAACCTAACTCATGATTACTCCATTCTGATCAGAGTTTGGTACACAACTAATCATATAACAACTAAAGTTTTTTTATATGATGGATAGATTTTATTATATCAATTGGTCACATAAAGAAATAAGCTAGAAAACAAGCTAAAACACCAAAAAAAGTTACATATACAGATTTTGAAAAATTTAAATTAGATCATTGTAACCACTCCAAGGACTTTAGTTTTGCTCTATTGTTTGCCCATAAAAATCTCACTACCTTGATTTCTTCCATTAATTTTACTATCAAGACCGCTTTGTTCGAGAATACTAAATCATCTCTTGCTTTCCATAGACACCAACAAGCTGTAAGAATCATAATTGAACCATCTTTCTTGCTGCATCACTTTCTAGAAGTGCTTTGTTATGCCCCAAAAGATCCTTAAATGAAAATGCAAATACAGGCAGTATTCCACACCAATAACTCGGATGTTTCCATAGTAGTGTTTCAATGTGGCACGAAGTAAAGAAATGCTCAGTTGATTCTAAGCCTTCTCTACACAAAAGACACGTTCATGAGTTCGTGTTCATTGGCAGACTCAACGGGTACAATTACCCATTGTTTTCATGAGTTCATGCCCCCTACCCTAAACTTATGAAAATGAAGAGAGAAAGATTTTGTCTCAAATACATTGTCAGATGCGGAGCTACAATGGGTAAAATTACCCTCCGACAGTCTGACGAACAATATTTTTCACTTACTAGGGTCTGTAACCAAATAGGGTTTTAGTATTTTTGCCCTCAAATAATAAAGTAGTTATATTGAGATAAAAAAGAGGGGTCGATTGCAAAATTTATATTGAAATAAATGTTTGTGACAATAAAACGTACTAAATTATTATTTCTAGCATAAGAGAGATCAAATGTTATATTTAATGCATGACTTTTTTTCAAACATGTTAAACATCATTGATATTAAAACCTAATTGATGCTCTTAACAATTTTGCAAAAGTTTCTATTAAGACTACTCAAATGAAAAGTCTTAGTTCTGCCACTAATATTGTCTTTTGTACGAGTATGAATCATGTTAACAAATTTTAATCCAGCTACAAAAGTTGGAATACGTTCCATTTTTGCTCGCTATCCAAATATGTTTACTTTTATAGGTATCATTTACGATAGATGTTTTGCTAAGTAGTATTCTTTCTGATTTCACAGTACGTACACCTCCTGTTAGTATCACCCAACCAAGACCAAACATCCTTTAATTCTAAATTTCTAACACATTGATTGTATGCAAAATACCCATACAATCTTACAACCCCCTTACCTCTTCATTGCTACTTGGAGAATGCTCCCACCTCCTATTCCAAGACACAAGCAATCCTCCCCTGTTATAGCATTCTTGAATCTGATGACTTCTATATGCTTCTGGTTGAAATAAAGAAAGGAATGGGTTCTACAAAGGTTACGTTGAAACCCATGCGTCCACCCAAAATCTTATTGAGTTTTCACTACATACTATGCCTTCAATTACTTTTTAACATTAACATTGGATTGGAACAAAACCAATCAGTCTTTAGAATATTAGTCTATACACCTTATGACCCCGTGTTTGTTGGAAAAATTACTTTATACAATGGATGTTGTTGTGCGATCTTAAATCGCCACCACCATATGGTAAGTAAGGGAAGGTTGGTGTCTTTAGTTCGTGCAATGCCAAGCCCACCCAATCATTAGGTGCAAAGACACGATCCCATGCCAGCAATGTACTTTTGTCTTTCTCATTATTGCCACCCATAAGAATCTCATTCTCAAAATTTCCAAATTATTTATTACCTTACCGGCCAGAAGCTTTATACAAGATGAAGTAATAGATTGGCAAACTGTCGACAACTGATTTTATTAATGTAACCTGACCTCTGATAGATAACGTTGAAACCTTTAAGCCTACGTATGTACAAGGGAGATCACCTCTTTTACATTTAAGCACAAAAGCCCAAGATCAACTCCAATACTAAACAAACTAGATTTACGTAAATTGATCCTTAACCGTATAACTAAATAAAAGCATCTCATTAGACATTAGTCTCACTTTGTTTAAAGACATTTGTTACTAACTATTCCCCATCAAGATTGCTTCATTGGCATAAAGTAAACATAAGAGGCGTGGACCGTTGTTGGAGAGTTTACAGATCATGATTATAAAAAGAAACGATGACGATAGATCACCTGGTTAGACCCTCACAACATTAAAATTGCCGAGTTGGTGATCCATTTACAAGAACCGAACACCAAACGGATTATAGGATGCAACGAATCCATAATCACCATAAAGATGGAAAGTTTATTTGTTGTAAATCAAAAAATAGATAAATAAAAATCCCTAGAATTTATTACTTCATTCTTATCTAAGTCCAGCTAATGAACAACTCATTTACTTATTTATAAACACAACAAATCGTTTAAGAAAAAAACCCTAAACACCAGGCGGATATATCTATGCTTGTTCTTTCTCGTAATTTCGCTAGGGTTTTTACGTACATACGAATTTGACGAAATTCGGTGTAAAATTATCAGGTTAGTTAACTTCACGTTCTTTGATTTTCATCGCATTTGTGTATGATCGATGTTTAGTTTCAGCTTTTTTATGTAAATCGATGTATATGTTTGATGTGTATATTGGAGTATTTTTTGATTTTAGATAAAATTGGCAAATGTTCGACTCTAATGTGATTATGAATATTGATTTATAATACATAAATAGATCTGAAGTTACATTGAAATTGATGAAGATTAAGACAAGATAAAGATGAACACAAGTGTTTGATTTAGTAAATTGAAGTTATGCTTGGGGTATATGTGCCCAATTGTGGTTTTAGATTCATTTTAGTTGCTATATATGCTTCAAATCAGCAGGTGCTTTTAAGATCGCTTTACATTCCAAATCGATTGATTAAATTTGCTTAAGTTGTTATTTATGCTTTGCTTCTGTTGGTATTTTTATAATCAAATCTCTAAATTTCATATAGTTTATTAGATCTACTTCGGACTAGTGTTTGTGTGATTGATAACTCGTCTGATGACTGAAGAACTATTTACTAGAAATGTAACTCTTTTGTAATATGAGGCATGATCAAACTTCGTTACACCCACACTTCCTCTTTCATATATCTTGTTATAAAACTTGATTTATTGGGCTTTTGGTTGAAAACAGTGTTAGATTGTCCTGCAAAGTTGCAAAACATGCATTGAGCAATACAAATTTGTCGAGCTCGAGGATGAAGGTCTGGGTTCTAAAATTCAGTGGTAGGAAGATAAACTTGGGTGAAACATCTATTGTCAGGTATCATAAAGGAGATGAATATGTGAGAGTGCAGAATCAAGTTTCTCATCATGACGTGTTCTTGAGCTTTAGTGCATGCAACAAGGTCTGTTGCTTTAAACTTGGGTTTTATTACCATTATACTACCGCAAGGGAAACCAATCTGTCATTATCATGGCACCGGGCAGGTAAATTGAGGCATCTTTTTTGAAACCTAAACTTAATTAACTAGATTTCAATGCACGTGGAACCTGAATTTTATTTCGGGCATGTTTGTTATGCATACTTCATTTAAATTAAAATATGAAATGTTAGGTATACGTAGGCGCGCAAGCGACACAAGAAATTTATGTGGTTCCGTCGGTGTAATTTACGTCTACGGGTTGCAACTAGGGTTTTCTTATTAGTTTAGCACAAAAGAGTACAATACATACATGAGAAAATATAGAGATACAATCAGGGTTAATAACTTATTGGACAAGAAACATAAACATGGCCCATGCCTTTGTCTTCACAAAACTAACATGAAATTCAAGGTATAACATGTTTGGTTGGACAATGAAAGAAATTGGAGTTGGAATGGTTTTCTCAAATTCATTTAAAGTAAAGAAATTCAATATTCTTCCAAATGGTGAAGGAATTCAACTAAAAACACTGGAATCTCCACCTGGCTCATCACTATGTCCTAAATTCAGATAGTATTTTTACGATAGCTTTGATATCTAAAGCGATTGATTGGATCTACTTGTAACTAATGATTGTGATCTATCTGCCAGATTATGATTTCACATTTTTATTTATGCTTTGGTTTTGTAGGCGGTAGGTGTTTTACAATCAAATATCTAAATTTCAGTTAGTTGACTAGATATACCTTGGACAATATCTTAACATCATGTAACTTATAACTAGTCTGATGATTCACAGGTTATTTACTAGAAGTATAAACTCTTTTGTAATACTTCACAAATTATGAATTAGGGTAAATAGCGTGAATAGCGTCTTTCACTTGATTTTACATGTATTTAGGAATTGTTTTTGACAATCGAAATTAGTTTATCACAAATCAACATTAGCTTTGAATTCAATTTAGGGCAAAAAAGGTTTTTGATGTATTAACATTCAACAAAGATGTTGTAGATTTCTTAATTTGCCATCAGAAAACATTGTAACTCATAACTTCAATGCGTTTGTTGTAGATTTTTTCATGTGCATTGTAATGAATTTGAAGGCCAAGTAGACTTTTTCATTGGGCCTTATGTTAATATGTATACTTAAATTACTTTTATTATATTGCTATGAATTAGAAGTTAAATGTTAAAATATAACGGAATGAAATTGTTAGATATTTTATTTCTGTTCCTAGTTGGTGAAAGTGAATAAGGTTTAATTTTTTTTAGAATCTTACTAATTCCAGTAGTTTCTAAATTATAACTCAACTTGGAACTGAATTGACTTTGGTTGCATAAACAACAGGAACCGAGACTATTTTTTCCAGTGAGGAATTGAGTGCCTTTGTTAGGCAAATCACAACAAAAACACCGCATTACATTGAAATAGCATGTGGTTGCACAAACAACAGGCTTGGAGACTCCTTGGGCATCCTGAGAATTAGTGACGATGGCACCATCCGTGCTACTTGCCTTTGCAACCAGGACTGCAAACAAGGCATGATCAAGCTCCTTTACATACCCACACCCACTTCTTGTTTTAATATCTTTTGTTATAAATCTAACTCATGGTACTTTTGATTGAAACAGTGTTTAGTTGTCCTGCAAAGTTTGCAAAACATGCATCAGGATGTACAAACGTGCCAAACTGGAGGAAGAAGGTTTGGGTTCTAAACTGCAATGGTGGGAAGATAAAAATGGGTGAAACATATCTCTTGAGGTACTATAAAGGTGATGAATACGTGAGGCTGCACAACCAAGTCTCCCACCATGATGAGTTCTTAAACTGCAGCGCATGCAACAAGGTGCGCCGCTTTGAGCTTAGGTCAAGGGACGCTTGCAGGTTTTACCATGATGCAGCTGCAAGGCAAAACTGAACTTACAATGACATGATACCTGGCAGGTAAGATGTTCCATCTATTTATAATTTAAATTTAGTTATGTTGATTTGTTCGGATTCCTAAGCCCGTTAATTATATGTATACTGGTTTAATTAGGTGGACATGTGAAGACCTCGAGGAGAAGAGTTTAAGATCACAAAGCGGTTGCGGCAAGAAAATAAACTGCAAAGGCTGCAGGTACTGCCTCTGTTTCGGATGTGGCATGTGCAGGTTTGAGGACTGTGGATGTCAAGTGTGTACTGATTTTTATGCAAATGCGCCTGAAATCTACTAGGCTTCTATCTTTTACTTGTTCTTGGCTCGGTTTATGATACGTTAACTGCTTGAATCGGGTGTAGGGAGACGCGTTTTCTGTTGGTAAATCCATATGGGGATACGGGTCAGCTGCACAATGTGATTAGTGGCAGAGCCAGTCAGTTTAGGGTAATTTTTTCAGCAGTTATTTTTCTTGTTAGTAGTAGTTCTATCTAATAGTTTTATAACTTTTAATTTTAGGGGGTCTTTGAATTATGGTTTTGTATAAAATTTGGAGAGTTTTGCCCCTCTCGAATCGGGCTGACCATTTATGACTGTTTATCAATTTCAGTGAATTTGTTCTAGCATCAATTGCAGGTTCCATCAGTTTATCCTTTTAAACATATTCAATAGATAATGTCTTTTACTTTTTGTACTGCAAAAACAAATGCCACAAGTATTAATATATTATGTATATTTTCTTGAAGGTATGATTGACTCATTTTCATTTTTAAATGGTGAAATGAGTATTGAAATAAAAAAGTCAGATTTAGAGGAGCAAATGAACTACTCTTGTTTATCCATTAATTAGTTTTAATTTAGCGTCTCTAGTTAAGTGGAGTTTAATGCTTACGCCTCATCAAAAATTAAATTTCCATTTTTAAACTAAAATGACTTACGAATATCTAGACGAGTCAAAATAAACTTAAAAAAAACACTTTTTAGAACTATTTTTGGTTTGGTGTGAAGTGTCTACTAGTGGTTTTGATTCACTGGGTGTCTTGTTTTTGACACATCACGACCCATCAATTTTACCACCTTTGATTGGAATCGAGTTATGTCACGTTCTTTATTCTTATTGAGCAAAGAGAGTTAGCAGGCAAAACTTAACCATTTACTTATGAATAGAAGGAACAAACTGACAGTGGAATATCAACTTTGAAATAGAAAATATATCTAAAACAAATGGAACATGTTTCTTAAACTCAATCTTAAACCATAGCATCTCAGAGTAATACGCAATGTGTCATTGCAACCTTTAAGTAACTCGATTGAGACGTCCTCTTTCCAGTATTAAATAGTAATGTTCTGGTACACCGATTCATCATACTCCACAATCTTTCTCTAGCTGGTACTTCACTTTTGGTGCATCTAACACAAAAAGAGAATAATAACCAAGAAGTTATATTAAACTGTTACTGAACGACCTCCCAACTAGTTCACGAACCAGTTTTAAAATCCAGATTTAGGTTTTACAAAAACCGAACACCAAGCCGATGATAAAATGCGACCAATCCATAATCAACATAACGATGGAAAGTTTATTTAATATAACTCGGAATTTAAAAAAAAAAATCCCAAGAATTGATTACTTCATCCTTATATCAATCCAGCTAATGATAACAACTGATTTACTTATTTATAAACACAACAAATCGCATAAGAAAAAACCCTTATTTATGCTTGTTCTTTCTCGTAATTTCCCGTTGCAAAGCTAGGGTTTTTACGTACTGACGAAATCGAAGAAAATCGGTGTAAAATCATCAGGTTAGTTAACTTCTCATTGTTTGATTTTGATTGCACCTTTATCCGATCGATGTTTACTTTCATCTTTCTAATGTTAATAGATGTATGTGTTTGATATAAGATCGATCGCTTTGAATTCCAAATCGATCGACTGGATCTACACGCGATTAATGATTATGATTTAGGTACCTGATTTTGATATCAGATGAATTAACTTTGCTTTAGTTGTTGTTTTTACAATCATTTTCTCTAAATTTCATATAGTTTACTTGATCTACTTTTGATTCATGCTTGTGATTGTGTAACTCTTTTGTGATACTGCACATAAATATGAATGAGGGAGCATGAGTAAGGAATTTTCCTTGATCCGAACAATAAACAATAGTAGGCGTAAATAGCATTGTTTCGCTTGATCTTACATAAGTTTTTAGGAATTATCTTTCAACAATTGGAAGTACTAAGTAGTTTATCTCAAATTGACATGTGCTTTGAATCCACTTTAGGGCAAAATGAGTTTTTGATGCTTAACAAAGATGGTAAAGATTACCATCTCTGTCGTCACAAATCAGTCTTTTTAATTTTGAAATGTATGACGCTCTGCTTTTGCTTTCGATAATATTTAGGTTTGAATGCCATTCCTTCTAAAATTGTTAGATTCTTTTATTACACTTTTTACTTGTTGGTATAATTAGTCGTATATCATTAACTTGTGTTTGGATCAACTTTTCATCCTTTAATAGAGTAATTAATATTTGTAACTATAATAAGAAAACACTATAACTCAAAACTTCTACTTGAATTACTTTTATCATATTTAGTATGGATTGGAAATCAAGTTTTTTGAGTATAAGTGAATGAGTGTTTCCCTTTAACTGAAATTGTTAAACTCTATATTTTACAGTTTTTTTAGTTGGTGAAACTCGTATGGATTTTAAATTACTTTTAGAAGTTTATTAATTGCACTAGTTTCTAAAATATATAATCATAGAATTTGCATAATTCTTCCAATCGTAAGAGAACTTAGTTTGGTTGCACAAACAACAGGTATTGGAACTATTTTTCTTAGTGAGGAATTTAAAGCTTTTGTTGGACAACTTAGAGTCAGAACATCACATTACATCGAGATAGAGTATGGTGCACAAAAAATTGGCTTGGAGACTCCTTGGTTTTCCTGAGAACCAGTGACAATAGCACCATCCACGCTATTTGTCATTGCAACCAAGACTACAAACGAGGCATGGTCAAACTCCTTTACACCACCATTTTCTGTTTCATATATGTTGTTATAAAATTTTAATTATTAGGCTTTTGGTTGAAAACAGTGTTTGCTTGTCCTACAAAGTTTGCAAAACATGCATTGATCTTTACAAACGTTCCAAAGTCGAGGATGAAGGTTTGGGTTCTAAAATGCAATGATAGGAAGATAAAATTGATTGGAACATCAGTATGCACGTGTTATAAAGGAGATGAATTTTTGAGACCGCACAATCAAGTTTCTCATCATGACGTGTTCTTGAGCTTTAATGCATGCAACAAAGTCCGCTGCTTTGAACTTAAGTTGAATTTCCCATTATTTCAATGGGAAATAAATAAATCTTTCATTAACATGGTACCCGACAGGTAAATTGAGGCAACCTTAACTTGATTGTTCTCTAGATGTTTTCTGCGCTTTGTGCCCAAACTATTTTAATAATATCCACTTTTGTGCCCATACAGTTTATTAATCCGTTGCCTTAGTCCATTCTTTATTACCTATTTGTATTAGGCATTAATAAGTATACTTCCTACATTATAATGCATTAAGAGATGTCATTCTAAACTGGTTTCAATTAAGAGGTTCTCAATGTATGTATCTATTCACCATCTTCATTGATTATATGATGTAACTTAGTGGATATTGATTACAATAAACTGTTTGAAGAAGTCTATTAGATTGTGGCATACCATTTGGTTAATTGATTGTGTGCCATTTGAGCCATCCACATTATATAGTCTGTGTCTTATATTTATATGAATATTAAAAAGCTTGAAGTGGCCACTTTTATCTGTGTTTTAAGTTCTCTCTTTATCTTTGAATTGAACATATAATATGGTAACGTATGCTTCAAGTTTTCACTTACAATTTTATGAATAGAAGAGTTTGATTCATGTGGATTCATGTCTTATGAGTTTTGTTCCCTTTCATCCTCGACTGCTGTTTGTTAGATTCAAATTTATTTCCTTATTTTAACAATTCTTACTGATTTGGAAAATATTAATGAAGGTAATTTTAACCCAATCTCAAGGTTTCATTTGTTCTTACCATATATTTCAGTTCTTTATTTTCTGCATTCTAACATTATATTTGTTCATATAACCTGAAGTGTCAATGCTAGCTAGCTACCATTTCAAAGCCACCTCTTAGTTTAGGTTCTTCATCCAAAAGACTTCTCATGTTCTGTTTAGGTACATTTCATTTGTTTAGATGCAATCATGATTTTTAATGTCTTTTAGTGGCACAATAGGTAAAGTTGCTGGAGTATCTTTATTACTTATTTCATTGACATGCTTGATTGTTTAATCAATTGCATGCAGCTAATAAGTAAAAAGGTGTAATCCCTGTTCTATTCATTTGGGTATTCAATGATTTTAGCATAAGTTCATAAACTGGAAAGTAACAAGCTAGGTTGCTGATATGCTTTGTTTAAGTTTGGTTTAGAGAAGTCTACATGGTATTCTATCTTTGTCTAACGTAAAGGGCTTCTTAAGAGAGTTGATTCGGTAGAAACACAAGTGAGTGAGTGAGTGACAAAGCGTTAACTTAAGAGAGTTGACTGTAACTTTAGCCATCAATTAATTTCTATAAATGCTGAAGGGTGAGATTTGGGCGTTCATTCATAAGCCGAAGTCTCCCTGAACACAAGTGCAAGGTATCGCATTACGTATGGCCCAGGGTAAAGAAAATTTATCTCCATCTTTCTTTTTTGAAATTCATCAATTGTTACAAAACGTGTTTAATTTAGCAAATTGAAGTTAATGTTTGGGGCTATATGTGTTCAATTTTGATTTTTGATGCATTAAAATTGCTTGAGTTGCTATATATGCTTCAAATCAATCAGTGCTTTTAAGATCACTTTGAATTCTAAATCGATTGATTGGATCTACTTGCGACTAATGATTATGATATAGGTGCCTGAAATGAAATCCAGATGAATTAAAATTGCTTAAGTTTTTATTTATGTTTCGTTCGTTGATGTTTTTACAATCAAATCTCTAAATTTCAATCATTTCACTAGATCTACTTTGGACTAATGCTTGTGATTGTGTAATTAATAACCGGTCTGATGATCGATGGACGATTTACTAAAAATGTAACTCTTTTGTAATATTTTGGGGATTATCTTTCAACAAGTGGGATTTGTTTATCACAAATCAACTCAAGCTTTGAATCCAATCTATGTAGTCACAAATCAGTCTTTTTTTAATTTTGAAACGTAAGACACTGTTCTTTTGCTTTTGATAATATTTAGGTATGAATATCATTCCTCCAAAAATTGTTAGATTCTTTTATTATAGTTTTTTGTTGGTCAAAGTCGTATGCCACTAACTTGTGTTTTATTAACTTTCCATCTTTTTATAGAGTAATAAATGTTTGTAACTTATATATTATGTAACTTCTTTAATCTGTCATAAGATAACATTATAACTCAAAAACTTCAACGTATATGCTCTAGGTTTTTGCATGGGCATTGTTATGAACTTTCAAGTAGATTTTTTTATTATTATCATGGGTTATGCTTATATGTATACTTGAATTACTTTCATTATAGTACTATGAACTGAAACTTAAATGTTTGAATATACCTTTGTGATTGTTTTCCCTTCAAATGAATTTCTTAGATTCTCTTATTACGGTTATCATATCCTAGTTGGTAAAACTTGTATGGATTATAGAATGTTATCACTTGCAATATGTAGTTATCAAAATATTTAAATCACAATTTGGTTGCACAAACAACAGGAACCGAGACTATTTTCTCCTTTGAGGAATATATTAAATGCCTTTGTTTGGCAAATCATAGCAAGAACGCCGCATTACATTGAAACTGCGTGCGGTTGTACAAACAATAGGCTTGGAGACTCCTTGGGCATCTTGAGAATCGGTGACGATGGCACCATCCGTGCTACTTGCCATTGCAACCAAGACTGCAAATGAGCCATGATCAAACTCCTTTACACACCCACATCCTGTTCTCGTAATATTTGTTATATAAACTGATAAGGTACTTTTGGCTGAAAACGGTGTTTACTTGTCCTGCAAAGTTTGCAAAACATGCGTCGAGTAGTACAAACATGTCAAACTGGAGGACCAAGGTTTGGGTTCTTAACTGTAATGGCGAGAAGATAAAATTAGGTGAAACATGTCCTCTCCGTCACTACAAAGGAGATAAATACATGCGACCACGCAATCACGTCTCCCACCGTGATGAGTTCCTTACCTGCAGCGCTTGCCACAATGTGCGCTGCTTTGAACTTAGGTCAAGGGACACTTGCAGGTTTTACCATGATGCAGCTGCAAGGCAAAACCGAACCTGCAATGACATGATACCTGGCAAGTAAGATGTTCTGTCTATTTAAAACTTAAATTTAGTTAACTTGATTTGTTCGGATTTCTGAACCCGTTTTATATGTATGTTGGTTAAGGTGGACATGTGAAGACCTTGAGGAGAGGAGTTCAAGATCGCACAGCGGATGTCACAAGAAAACAAACTGCAAAGGCTGCATGTACTGCGTCTGTTTCGGATGTGGCATGTGCAGGTTTGAGGACTGTGGGTGTCAAGTGTGTACTGATTTTTATGCAAATGCGCCTCATATCAACCAGGCGTCTGTCTTTTACTTGTTCTTGGTTGGGTTCATGGTACGTGTCCTCCGGAAGTCGCGTCTAGGGGTGCCTGTTTTCTGTTGGTAAGTCCATATGGGGATACGGATCAGCTGCACAATGTGATTAGTGGCTGAGTGGGACAGTTTAGGGCAGTTATTTTTCTTGTTAGTAGTTCTATTTAATAGTTTTATGACTGATGTTTTTGGGATTCTTTGAATTATCTGTTGTGTATGACCTTTGGAGAGTTTTGCCCCTCTCGAATCGGGCTAAATGTTTATCAATTTCAGTGAATTTTGCTCCAGGTTATCTCATCTGTTGCAGGTTCTATTAGTTTATCGTTTTAAACAACATACATGGTTTTAAGTTTTGTATTGCAAAAGCAAATGCTGCAAATATTATCTATATTTTCTTGAAGTCATGCAGTAAAAAAAATATGTTGGTTTAATTATTATTCTCTTTTGCTTAAAATCATTTACCTTAGGTAGGTTTAGTACATATGTTGATTAGATTTAAGTGATGTTTAGTTGGTAATTAAGATTTGGAGGAGCAAATGAACTAATTAATCTTGTTTATTCATTAATTTCAATCTAATGACACTCTAGTTGAGTGGAGTTTAACACTTGCAAGTAAATATCAACGCTTCGTCAAAAATAAACATTTCTTTAAAATACTTTTTGGGTCATTTACAAATTTGCTTTGGTGTAAACTAGCACCGTTAATTCACGCAATATTTCCTATATTTTTGTTTGGTAAAACAATATAAATTCACATTTTACACTACATTTTGGTTTATGGTTAATAATGAATGTTGATTCTTGTATATATTTATCTTGGTGCACACATTTTACCTCTTTAAGTTAGAGTTAACATGTTACGTTCTAATTTTGAAAGATGGTGTCTTGTTTTTGACAGATCACGACCCTCCAGTTTTACCACCTTTAATCAGAGTCAAGTCATGTTACATACTTTATTCTAACTGAATAAAGAGAGTAAGCAAAGCAACAAAAACTTAAACCCTTAACACAATTTACAGGACAAACTAGTAGTGAAATATCAATTATGAAAAGGACAATATATCTAAAACAAACGAAACATGACTCAATCTTAAACCATATATCATAGAGTAGTACATGTGCCCAAATCATCAAACCTTTGGCACGTAATATTAAACAACTGCAAAGAACAATTTAACAAAATACAATTATGATAGACCTTCTAATAGATATTTTTCAAGGCTATTGAGGTAATGGAACGTCGCTTTTATAGTCTCTCCGGGAGTATGATTATGTTCTGGTTTCGTCTCATACAAAACCTTGATGTCGATAAGTGTCTTTGCTTCTGATACTTGAGTCAACTTAAACGCAGTTGTGTACGAAGAAAACCCATGATCCAGATGCCCTCCTTCCAGTATTTCAAGAGCGATCTGATACACCGATTCATCATACTCCACAATCTTCTCTAATTGGTACCTCACTTTTGGTACATCTAACACAAAAAGAGAAAATTAATCAAGAAGATATAATGTTTTCATAACAGAAGATTTAACGAACATGTGTCCTTACCGGTCCACCGGTCATATTGATTTCAAAAATTGGATTAGGTTCTAACATTGTTGCAATAAATTTTTATACTTTTTTCATAATAAGCATTCAAGTTTTATTGTTGTTTCATAAGTGTGGGGTAAGACTACATACAAGATTGTTGCCCCTCCCCAACCCCTGTGCAACCGTGAGCTAATTAAGTTAAGTACCGGTGTGTCCATCTTTGTGAAAGTTTTTATGATTTTTGAACAATGGAACAATTAGGATACTTGGTTATTACTTAGTGACTTTTTACTTCAAAATTGCCTCCAGATTAAACTTTGAGAAAGTTAAATACTAAATAGCAACCAAGTTTAATATTTGTTCTATTTAGATCACTTGATTTTAATATTTGTCACAATTTATGAAATTTTTTTACAACAATTGAAGAATATATTAAACTTGAGTGATTTCTTTAGTTAGAAAAAGAAAATGAGTTACTTCACCGTTGGGTACGTGAGATGCTCTATAGAACATGGAACTAGTTGACGTAGCCCGCACGTCACAACAGGGCGTTGATGCAGCTATGTATTTGTAGTGTTAGGTTTTAGAAAATAAATCACAAAACACTAATAAAAGAAAAAAACGTTTAATTAATTTTAAAAAATTAAGTTGATAAAGATATTTTGAATAACAATAAATTGATAAAGCTATATTATAAGTTTAATTAAAGTTGTGGTTGACCAAAAATCGAAAGTCAGGAAAGTTTTATGGTCAATTTATATAACATACAAACTATGTTGTTAATATTCTCTTGGCCTAATGGTTAAGGGGAGATGTGAGATTTTACCTCTCTTGGAGGTCCAAGGTTCAATCATTGACATGAATGAATATTACTAACTTGGTGATACTAACAAATAACAACTAACCAGCTGTTAAAAAAAACTATGTTCATCCACCAAACTTTTATGTTCTGTTGTTGTGAAAATAGGCGTTCAAGCACACGAAGCTAATCTTAGAACAAACAATCACGATCAGTTTTACAACATACCTGGGTATTAGGTATAAAAGTAAAATGAAATATATATAATTAGAAACTTAAAATAAAACAAAATTACAAAAGCAAAATCAAATAAATAAAATACAATAATCATGGCTCAAGTAAATTCAGGACCGTCCTCGAGAATTCTCAAAAAATTTTGAGCTATGGATGAGTAGAAAAAATGAGACCTTATAATATAAAATCAATAATCTGTATGTAAAAGTATATAATACTACAACGATTGTTAAACCAATAAACAAATCATGAGTATTATAGTAAAATAATCTAATTTACTTATTTAAGCAAAGCAGAGGAGCCGATCAATCTTCTGCCAATAGGTACCTTAGTTGCCTTGAGCAGTCGCCCACTCCGCCCTCCCTCGGACCCGCAAATTAATATACAAAATATGGAAGACAGTTTATCTTAAGATTTGGATCAATATTGTTAATAAACTATCAAGCTTATAATAAACAAAATATGAAACCACGAGTTCTAATAGATAAATTAATAAATAAGATTAATTTTAAAAGAAAACAATAAAAGAAATAAAATCCATTTGAAAATATGTTCCAACCACAAGTCCGATTCGCCGGTTCAACCTATAACCGGTCGGTTCGACCGTTGGTGGTTCAAAAGCACTCTCCAGAGGCTTTATATCCAACCAACTAGATGGTCCGGTTCTGAGAACATTGATCCTCTTTTCATATAAAAACACAAACCGAACAAGATACTAAGACTCACCAGGGCAGAACTTGAAGAGCAACATGCTTCCATAGCCACCATCTCCTTCAAGCAACTCGACCTCGGCCACAATATCCGGTAACACCTTGGGCACAACGTGCCTCATGTCACTCGCCATCGCCTTCCATAAGTCTTTGATCGGTACAGAAACCGTCACTTGCGCTATATCTTCCTTCATCTTTCACCTTGCGGTTGATCTAATTAAGTGATTAGTTGCATAGACTACATTGATCTCGTAGGTTTATATGAATATAAAAGGAGGTAGGTGAGGAGATTAAATAAACCTTAAACATCTCGAATCTTTTCTTGTATAAGACAGAAAGCAACCACTAGCTTAATTAGTCTAATTAAGCATATTTTGACTGTGGACACAACTATTGGCCTATATTTAATTTATGTATATGTTTACTGACTGTGAAGGCATTGACTCATCTTTTGTAATGTTTTGTGATATTTGTTAAAGTCTTTAATAAATAATTGTATGATTACAAATTAGAAGGTTACAACTTTGTAATGATGATAATAATAAGTAGAAATATTATTATGTTACTTGATAATTGATATGAGTTGATAAAAAGTAATAATATAAAAGCATGATAAACATACATAGGGCAAATAAAATTATATGTAATGGAAAATATTTTAGGTTTCATTAAGATACAAATATGATTTACTTAAACAAAACTAAATATGCATGAAAAATAATAATATGATGTTAGTAATTCATAGTATTATAAATATAATTGTAATGATTATTGTTTAAATTCTAGAATTATAAGTGTTCACTTTTGATGTTAGTTCCAACTAGAGGCCACCATTGTACATTACTATCATATATCATTCTCGTTCATCCTATCTCAAATTATGTTTCTTGAGTATGAACATGGTACATGTGAGGAACTTGAAATAAACAAGCTGGATAATTTAAAAGCCATGAAGATCACCTTCAGATCAAAATTATTCGATGGTTCATCTGAATAAATTAATCGGATACAACTTAAACGGTATCAAGAACAAGTATGATCAATTGTATCATTTTCGAACCAGATAATTGTGTCTAGAAATCGAGATTGTATATTGCAGAGAATGAGTAAACGTATGTTGCAGGGAAAAATAGGATCTCAGCCTTTGAGAAACTGCCTTTGTGGTTGTTTTCATTTAAATTTAAAATCCATTAAATTGAAGCCAATTTTTGTTTAAAATTTCACATGTGAAACTTTAAAAAATTCAAGTTCTAAAGACTTTTTAGTTAAGGAATCTTAATCAAAATAAGCATCTCACTAGTATCACCTGACCAACACCAAACATCCTTTGATTCTAATTTTTAACAAATTGATTGTATCTAAAAGACCCATACAATCTTACAACCCCCTTAACTCTTCATTACTACTTGAAGAATGCCCCCAGCTCCTAATCCAAGACACAAGTGATCCTCCCCTCTTCTTGCATTTTGAACACGACAACAACTTCTATATGCTTCAAGATGAAATAAAGAAGGGAATAGGTTCTTGTTGAAACACACGCATCCAACCAAAATTTGATTGTGTTTTCGCTACCACTAAGCATTCAATTATTACTTTTTTTAAGATCAACATTGGGTACAACTAATCAATCTTTGAAATATTAGTCCACACACCCGATCCATCTTGTAGAGTTATCATGTAGTCTATAGAGCTATATTTACTTTACGCAATAGATGTTTTGCGGTCATAACTCGCCACCACCAATTGATAAGTAAGGCAAGGTTGGTGTCTTTGGTTCCCCCAATACCAAGCCCACCCAACTCCTTAGGTGCAACTACACGATCCCAAGCCACCCAATGTACTTTGTGTTTCTCATTATTGCCACCCTTAAAAAATCTCATTTTAACACTTTCAAATTATTTATTGTCTTACTAGAGGAGCTTTATACAAGGTGAAGTAATAGATTGACAAACTGTCGATAACTGATTGTCTGATTATATTAATATAACCCGACCTGTGATAGATAACATTTTAAACTTTCCAAATTGATACTTTTGATTCGAAGAATGTGATCACTTGTCTTCAATTGTTGATGAGGTGCATCTTAGCTCCTACTTTCAAGCCTGTGTATATAAAAGGTAGATCACCTATTTTGCATCTAAGCACAAAAGCCCAATATCAACTACAAACATATCAGATTTATGTAAATCGACATTTAGCTGTATGACTAAATAGAAGCATCTCAATAGTCTCACAATATTTAAGGCATTTGTTACCGACCACTAGGGATGAGCATTTGGTGCCCAGTACCCGTACCGGTACCCATACCGTACCGGTACCGGTACCCAGCTGGTACCGAAAATATGTATAAGGTACCGGTACCGGTACTTGATTTTCTTGTATTTCGGGATCGGTACTCGCCGGTACCGGTACCGGTACTTTACCCAAAAGTCCCGTATGGTACCCGATAGTACCTAAATACGAATAGTCTATTTTGAAAAATAGGAACAACATAGTGATCAAATCAAAGATTATCTTACTTTGGTATTTTAACACTTTTGGTATTGGTATTGATTGTATTGGTGTTTATTATTTTTGAGTGAAACTCATCACTATGAAGCAAAAACAATTTACTATTTTTGTCAATGTTGTTTCACAATTGATAAGTAGTAAGCATGTGTGGAATTTTTTATATTTAGAATGCATGATCAAATCTATGTACTATTTTTGTTGGACATGTGAATCATTTTTTGATATTTTATTTTTGTTTAGTTATTATAAACTTGTAGAGATATTGGGTACCAAACATGTACTGGGTAACGGGCACAAAAACAGGTACTATGTACCGTAACTAAACATGATTCATGCAACAAGCCTAAAAAATAATGTTGTGGATGTAACGGGTACCAAAGAGGTATTGAGTACCGAAATACCGGTACCGTACCGGTACCGATACCTGTACCCATATACCAAAATCGGTACCGGTACCGGTACTCGTTTTTTATAAAATTCGGGACCGGGTACTTTCGGTATCGGTACCGGTTCGGTACAGGTACGGTACCGAGCTCATCCCTACCGACCACTCCCCCATAAGATTGCTTCATTGGCATATAGTAAATGCACGAGGTGTGGACCGTTGTTAGGGAGTTTACCAATCAATTAAGCTGATTTTGTTTATGATCCCAAGAGGGCTTTCATCATGAATATAAAAAGAAACGACGACAACGAATCACCTTGTCAGACCCCCTAAATGCTAAAGGGTGAGATTTAGGCGTTCATTCGTAAACCGAAGTCTCTCTGAACACAAATGCAAGGTATCACATGAGCAAATTGAAGTTATTGCTTGGGGCTATATGTGCTCAATTTTGACTTTAGATTCATTTAGATTTCTTAAGTTGCTATATATGCTTAATATCACCTAGTTCTTTTAGGATCGCTTTGAATTCCAAATCG
This sequence comes from Flaveria ramosissima, assembly GCA_025215565.1. Classification (NCBI taxonomy): domain Eukaryota; kingdom Viridiplantae; phylum Streptophyta; class Magnoliopsida; order Asterales; family Asteraceae; genus Flaveria; species Flaveria ramosissima. The sequence continues at coordinate 39,742,423 of CM046044.1, read as the reverse complement.
ATTGATTGGATCTACTTGCGACTAATGATTGTGATATATGTGCTTGATTTTGATTTCAGATTAACTAAATTTGCTTAAGTTTTATTTATGCTTAAATTCGTTGATGTATTTACAATCAAATCTCTCTAACTTCAATAATTTCAATAGATCTACTTTGGGCTAATGCTTGTGATTGTGTGATTGATAACTCGTCTGATGATTGACGGACTATTTACTAAAAGTGTAACTCTTTTGTGATACTCCACATGAATATTAATCAAGGTGCATTAGTAAGTAGTTTTCCCCGATCCAGACAATAAACAATAGTAGGCGCAAATAGCATTATTTCACTTGATTTTACATTAATGTTTAGGTATTATCTTTCAACAAGCGGAATTTGTTAATCACAAATCAACACAAGATTTGAATCCAATCTATGTCGTCACAAATCAGTCTCTTCAATTTTGAAACGTATGACATTATGCTATTGCTTTTGATTATATTTAGGTATGAATATCATTCCTTCTAATTGTTAGACTATTTTATTATAGTGTTTTTGTTCGTCAAAGTTGTATGTCACTAACTTGTGTTGTGATCAATGTTTTCAGAACCGGATCGGACGTCGAACCGGACGTCTTACTGGTTTGATGGTCGGACCGGTCGGACCGGTTGGACCGGATTTAACTATATTTTAATTATATTTATATATGTAATTAAATATTTGTTGGAAATAACTAATAAGGGTGTGAAAGGGAGTCTCTCTAACACCTTTGTCCCACATTGGTGTGACAAATGAACCATTATGTGTTTATATGTGATAACAAGGTGAAAGGTATTGAATGTCTTTATGATACCTTTTACACCATGACCTACCCGCGCGCAGGGGGTGCAAAAACGGGTTTCTGGCTGGAAAATTTGGGTCGCCCACGCACGACATGCGGACACGAATGCCGTTCGAAATAAACCGGGTCCGCGTGAAGCCATTAAAACAAAAACCAAAAAAAAAAATTAAGGAAATCCGGACCGACCACCGGCTCGGGACGAACCGGACGGTTCAACGTCCCAAAAACGAATCCTCCCTGACTGGACCGGACCAGGCACCAAATCCCGGCTCCGATCCGATCTTAACAACATTGGTTGTGATCAACTTTCTATCTTTTAATTGAGTAAATAAAAATTTGTAAATGCCACATCTATTATGTAATTTTTTTAAATCTGTCATGAGAAAACGTTATAACTCAAAAACTTCAACGTGTATGCTGTGGGTTTTTGCGTGGCCATTGTTATGAACTTTAAGCCAAGTAGATTTTTTCATCATGAGTTTCACTATGAATTGTAAATTTAATGTTTGAATAGAACTGAATGAATGTTTTCCCTTTAAATGAAAATGTTAAATTCTTTTATTACAGTTTTCCCTAGTTGGTAAAAGTTGTAAGGATTATAACTTACTTTTAGATTTTTTATTAATTGCAATAGTTTCTTAAATATTAAATCCTACCGTGTGTATAATTCTTTCAATTTGTAACTGAATTTAGTTGTTGCACAAACAACAGGAATTGAGACTATTTTTTCAAGTGAGGAATTGAGTGCCTTTGTTGGGCAAATCACAACAAGAACAACACATTACATAGAAATAGCATATGGTTGCACAAACAGCAGGCTTGGAAACTCGTTGGGCATCTTGAAAATCAGTGATGATGGCACCATCCGTGCTACTTGCCATTGCAACCAAGATTGCAAACGAGGCATGATCAAATTCCCTTACACACCCACTTCATGTTTTCATATCTTTTGTTATATAAACTGAATTATGGTATGATTGAAAACAGTGTTTACTTGTCCTGCAAAGTTTGCAAAACATGCATCAAGTAGTACAAACATGCCAAACTGGAGGACCAAGGTTTGGGTTCTCAACTACATTGGTGAGAAAATAAAATTGGGTGAAACATGTCTTTTGCGTCACTACAAAGGAGATGAATACGTGAGACCACGCAACCAGGTCTCCCACCGTGATGAGTTCCTTACCTGCAACGCCTGCCACAAGGTGCGCTGCTTTGAACTTAGGTCAAGGGACGCTTGCAGGTTTTACCAAGATGCGGCTGCAAGGCAAAACCGAACTACTAATGACATGATACCTGGCAAGTAAGATGTTCTATCTATTTAAAAAGTTAAATTTAGTTAACTTGATTTGTTCGGATTCTAAGACCCGTTTTGTATGTATATTGGTTAAGGTGGACATGTGAAGACCTCGAGGAGAGGAGTTCAAGATCACACAGCGGATGCCACAAGAAAACAAACTGCAAAGGCTGCAGGTACTGCGTCTGTTTCGGATGTGGCATGTGCAGGTTTGAGGACTGTGGGTGTCAAGTGTGTACTGATTTTTATGCAAATGCGCCTCATATTAACTAGGCATCTGTTTTTACTTTGTTCTTGGCGGGAGTCGGGTCAAGGAAGACCTGTTTTCTGTTGGTAAATCCTGATGGGGATATGGGTCAGCTGCATAATGTGATTAGTGGCTGAGTGGGTTAGTTTTGGGTAAGTTATTTTTCTTGTTAGTAGCTCTATTTAATAGTTTTATGATTGATTTTCTTTAGAGAGTTTTGCCCCTCTTAAATCGGGCTGAATGTTTATCAATTTCAGCGAATTTTTCGGTTTATCTCATCAATCGCAAGTTCTATCAGTATCTTTTGAAACATATTCATTAGACAACTTATGTTCTAAGTTTTGTATTGCAAAAACAGATGCTGCAAATATTATCTATATTTTCTTGAAGGTATGCTTGACTGCATATTTCATTTTCAAATGGTGAAAGAGTATTGAATTAAAAAAAGTAATATAAAAAATTCCTTTGGTTTGAATCAATACTCTCTTTTGCTTTAAAACATCTACTTTTAGTCGGTTTAGTACTTAAGTTGATTAGATTTAGTGATGTTTGGTTTATAAATAAGATCGGGAGGAGCAAATAATAAATCTTGTTTATCCATTAATTTTAAGTGGAATATAACACTTATGCGTAAATTAGCAAGAAAAACTTAACCATTTACTCCAGTTAACAGAAGGAACAAAGCAGCAGTGGAATCAACTGTGAAAAAGAAAATACATCTAAAACGAACAAAACATGTTTCTTAAAGTTAATAGTAAACAATATCATCTCAGAGTAACACGTCAATATGTCATTACAAACATTAAGCAACTCGAGTTTTCATTTAAGCAAATAATCAAAACGGCGTGCAACATAATACACACAACTTGACAATATACAACTATGATACAACTTTCAACAGATATTTTTCGAGGCTATTGATGTAACGGAATGTTGCTTTTATAGTCTCTCCCGGAATATGATTATGTTCTGGTTTCGTTTCATACAACACTTTGATGTCAATCAGTGTTTCCGCTTCTGATACTTGAGTTAACTTAAATGCAGTTGTATATGAAGAAAACCCGTGATCGAGATGCCCTCCTTCCAGTATTTCAAGAGCAATCTGATACACCGATTCATCATACTCCACAATCTTCTCTAACTGGTACTTAACTTTTGGTACATCTAACCCAAAACGAGAACAAATTTAAGAGGTTATGTTGTTTGTGTTGTTGAACCGCTTCTCATGGACCGGGTTTAAATTTTTTTCAAAAACAATATAATTAACTTAAAATGGAGATAACAATATCATGAAGTACTAATAGTGTCAATATTGTTTTGAACGTCACCCGTACTTTTTTAATAATTATAAAATTACCAATCAAGTTTTATTATTGTTATATTCTTTTGACTTTTTTATTATTGTTTAAATTGAATGACAATGGTACAATGAGGAATCTTGATTTTATTTGGTGACTTTTTTCTTTCATAATTAACTTCTACTTTAAGTTAAAACTTAAAAAACTTAAATAGTAAATGTATATTTCATTAAGATCACTTAGTTTTAAAGTTTTTAAGGATATGAGTTGTTTTAGTGAAACACATAAAAAATTTGATTTTTATCAGGTGAAACGTGAAATATTTCCATTTAAAACATAATATAAGGCTACTTTAGTTATTAGCGTGGTTTTATTAATGTTAACAAAAACAGAAAAAACAGAAAAAGAAATAAAATTCAAATCCTTTTAAATATCCTAACCAACCCAAAATGAAGACAAATTAAAATGTACTCAAGTACACTAGTTGTATTGTTGGTTTCTAGTCTGACCTTTAATCCGATTCGGTTTTAAAAACAGTGATCGTCTGTTAATATAAAAAGCACAAACCGCGCAAGAAACCAAGACTCACCAGGGCAGAACTTGAAGAGCAACAAGCTTCCATAGCCACCATCTCCTTCAAGCAACTCGACCTCGGCCACAATATCCGGTAACACCTTGGGCGCAACGTGCCTCAAGTCACTCGCCATTGCCTTCCATAAGTCTTTGATCGGCACAGAAACCGTCACTTGTGCTATATCTTCCTTCATCTTTCGCCTTTCGATCGATCTAAGCGATTAGTTGCATAGACTACATTGATCTCGTCTGTTTATATGAATATGAATATAAAAGGAGGTCGGTGAGAAGATATAATAAACTTTATATATGTAGAATCTTTTCTTGTATGAGACAGAAAGCAACCACTTAATTAGATCTAAGCATCTTTTGACTGTACGTGAACCCAACTATTGGCCTATATTTATTTATGTATTGATTTACTGATTGTGAAGCCATTGACTCATCTTTTGTAAAATTTCGAATCATTTGCTAAAGTCCTGAAAAAATTAATTATATATTTACCGGTTAGTAAGTTACAATTATGTAATAATAATCATAATAAGTAATATTATTATGTTACTTGATATGAGTAGATATAATTTTTTCCAAGCTAGTAAGTTACGACTATGTGATAATAATAATAATTAGAAATATTAGTAATAATAATAATAATAATAATAATAATAATAATAATAATAATAATAATAATAATAATAATAATAATAATAATAATAATAATATAATAATAATAATAATAATAATAATAATAATAATAATAATAATAATTATTATTATTATTATTATTATTATTATTATTATTATTACTATTACTATAATTATTATTATTATTATTATTATTATTATTATTATTATTATTATTATTATTATTATTATTATTATTATTATTATTATTATTATTATTATTATTATTATTATTATATAATATAATATTAGGACGTTTGAAAGTATAAATGGAGTGATAAACGTATATAGGGTAAATAAAATTATATGTATATTCTTTTAATTAGTTTCAGATTTAATTAAAATTCAAATATGATTTAGTTAAAATTAATACAAAATGGACGGAAATTAATAATTTGGTGTTTAGTAATTCATATTTTAATTTTTGATAATTATAATTATAATGTTAGGTGTTTAAATTGTAGATTAATAAATATGTTTCTATATCTCACGCTCTCACTGTCACTCACTCTCTGCCAACCTCTGACACTCTCACATTCTAACAACAAAGGACATTAACGTAACACCAAGGCCACCACACCCAACCATCAAGATCAAACAGTAAACATCATTAAAATATAAAGTTCCGCTAGCCATGTATCATGTGACGGCCATAAGCATGCATCTTGTCTCCTAAAGGCACTTTTGCAAATCTTTTCGTTTTCGCTTGGTTTTTTCATGAATCTTCACAAGCCTTCGAGCCTCTAAATCCTAGAAAAATCATAATATGAACAATTAAGCAGCAATCAAGTGTCCTTTAACATAACTAATACTAAAAAGACAATAAACGCGTGTGAAAAAAAAACATGTATAATTTAAACACATTATGACCTCAACCATACTGCCTCCACAAAAAGACAAGAGTTGCACATGATCTAAAGTGATGGTTCCCCCTCATACATTGGTTTGGCTTAATAAACAAGACTACTATTAAAATCTTATAAAAAAACTAAAAACTTATGTTTGTGATATAATAATAACTAGGGGTGTTTTCTCGCGCATTGCATTAGGACATTCCGATATATTAACATTTACAGATAAAAAACAAAAAAAGGGTATTATCAACCTAAAGCTTCCACAGTTACAAACTTTAATTATATAAAAAAAATTTGAAAAAATAAAAATTCAAATAGACTAGGTCAACCTTGCTAATTGTATAAACAAATAAGATCAGACCTGGTAGCCTTTATGACAATATGACTGGTCGGTTAAAATAGTAAACAAAAATAATAAATGATTAAACCTTAAAATATCATAAACATAAATCAATATTTCATTCAACGACGTGAACTCAATTATAGGTACTAAAGTTATGGTTTCTTTGTTGAAATTTAATGAAAATTAAGTGTACAGTGGATGGAATTTAAATAAAAAAAAAAGCATATTGATTATTCTTGTTGAAGTATCTGTTATTTTGTTGGAATATAAATTGTAAAGTATCCTACATGTAAAGGAATGTGAAGACTGTTGAAGGCCCACGGTTGTGCTTGAAACTGAAGCCCAACCGAATACAAAGCAATTAAAAGAGGAAATTATCTCCTTTACTCTAATAAAAAAGTTATCTAATAAAACACATGTTAACATTATATTGCTACTCAATAATTTTTACTTGCTTCTCTTTCCTATTTAATAATCATATTAATTACTAATAATATTTTTTAATTTTAAACTAAAATAGTATTTTAATAAATTAAGCAAGGGATATTTTTACTAATGTTATTTCTAAGAAAATATTTTTTCATAAATTTTAAAACTTTTTAGAACATCAAACTTTTTTAAAAATACAAAATATTTTATAATTGGTGTTTTTAAAATGTAAAACTTTTATAAACAAAAAATAATTAAAATTGAGAGTTATAGAAGAAAGTTTTCAAGTATGACATTTATTAAACGTTTGTTTTAAAATAAATTTTTTTTATTTATTATAAGAAAGATTTCAGTCATATCTTATTTTAGAATATCGATTTATAATTAATACATTTCATTCTATTTAATATTTTTTTATTCAACCCGTGTAATACACGAGTTTACTAAAGCTAGTATATCTATATAATTATATATCTATGCAAACTTATATAATTTGAAACTTATAGATTTTGTGTTTTGGCCATAAAAATTATTTGGTTTTCATATTTGGTCTTTTTTTATTTGTCTTGCCTTATGACATGTATTTAGATTTATATAAAAAGTGAATGTAGTGATTAAAAATTATTTTAATTACCTATTTATTTAATTTGCATCATAAAAGACAAGCGGAGGGAACGAGCATAAATTATCATTTATAAATATTAGTGTGCATTAATGATTTATTATTTTTTGATCCACCAAGTTATTTGATGTATTTGGGTTCTAAGTCGCAGTGATAGCTGTTAAGATATTTTTTTGTATTCTAGCTTTCATATTTAAGTTTGTGATGCAATTACCCGCGCAACGCGCGTGGAGATATTTCTAGTTAGTACAAAATGCAAATTATATGTACAGTGGATGGAATTCAAACTACTGTTCTATAAGAGCACTCACAGCCCGTTCTCTATATTTATATGAGTGTGTTTTTTTATATTATATGGTATGGTTATAAGTTTTTGTGAGTGAAAGATATGGTAAATTTACTGTTCAATCTGTATTTTTGAAAAACATTATTCAAAACCCTATAATGTTTTTAATATATTGTAAGTGGTTGTGAGTGAATGAGAGAGAAAAAGTAATGATAAAGTTAAAAATAAGAGAGAAAAATTAATGATTTTTAGTGTTATTATATGGATAAAGATGAGATCTGGGTTGTGAATGCTCTAAACAGCTCTCCCAACTTATATCAAATGCAACAAAAGTTGTATGTTACCATTCATTTGCATTGTATTTTAATAATAGAGTTAATTTGTACAAAATACAGTAAAAGTTGTAAGCTATTATTTATTTGCATTGTAATTATATAGGGTAATACAACTGCATGAAAATTTGTGTTCAGATAAAAAACAAAAAAAAATTATGTAAACTAATAAAACAAATCTTTCATAATGATATATTAAGATTAGTGGCTCATATTTTTCTATCTTTTGTACACATGATCACAAGAATACAAACTTTTCTTTTTTCTTTAAAAAATATTAGCCATTGATTTTATACATCCATTGTGAAGATTTGATTTATTGATTTTCATAATTTCTATAGGTTTTCATTTGAACCCAACCCCTGCATCAATTATATGGTTTCATCATTTTCTTTATAGAAAAGGTAGAACATATATATTTATAAAATTTTGATAAGTTAAGTTTATTAACAATTTATTATCTCAGTCGGTGTATGCTTATAAATGCAATTTAAAACTAAAAATATATAGATTTTAGATCTAATGTTATTCGGGTACTAGGAAAAGGTACAGTACCATAAGTGATGGATTCGGTGGATTTAGACTTCAATAAATATTGATGCTACGGCAATAACCAACATGCAACAACCAAATGTGTTGCATTAATTTTGAACATGTAAGCTTTTTTAGGCGGGTGTAAACCGGTTAAGATGCTCGTTACTCAGTTAAGTATGATTGATACAATATTTGAATTGAGTCGATTTTGAATGAGGTCGAATCTAAAAATAAACTTATTTAATAAATAAGCTTGAGCCCAATCTTTACTTACGAAGACGTAAAACTACAAGATATTATATTGTGATGACGATATCTTTAAAATAACTTCACACAACTACAAAATGTCCAAACCTAGTTATGTCATACAATCTAATATTATTAGTGGACCGGGGAAAAGATTTATTCTTCTTTCATATATGATCGAAACATGATCATATATAATCACCTTATATGCAAGTATATGAGTAATATTATGGTTATGTAGTAACAATTGATTTTAACACCACATCCGTACTACCCTAGCTAAGAATAAATTATGTTAAAATGTCTATCTCAAAGTTCAATTTATTAGTAATATGTCTCATTTGTAATGATTTACTTATGTTATCTATTTTTTATTGTGGTTACAATTCTAGGATTGTCAAGGGGTGCAGATTGTCATTTGGCATAACTTCAAGGGGCTGTCCTGCGTTCCAGTTGTCTAAGAATATAAACGGTTGCTGTTCCTAGGGCTTCTCATTCGATCATCTTCATCCGTCTCTTGGTTCTCTCTGGCGAAGTACTTTCGCTCTTTCTCTCGATCGTCTGAGTTCTGTTTCTCCATTGTTGAATCTGCACAATCTTTGTGCAGATTCCCTGTGTTGTTAAAATCATTGTTATAGTCTTTTGTTCATCTGTATTTGTTTCTTCTTGTTCTTATTACTCTCATACATTGTGGTTGTAATCTAGATAATCTTGTGATTACTTTCGTTCCTGGTTGAATATATCTTTACCATTCTTTACATGGTATCAGAGCTTTAGGCTCTGATATTTGTGTGATCTTCCGCTGCTGTCGCTGATTTGTTCTAGGGTTTCTCCGACTCGGAGACTCTATCGTTGATATCTGTGTTCTTGGGTTGTATTCGGATATTATTGGTTTTCATCTCAAACCTGGGTGTCCTTCGAAGGAAGAACTCTCGACTAGGGCATAAATCCTAGTTTGCCTGAATTTGGTAAATCTTCTTCTCGGTCTTGGTGGTTCGCTGCATCTCCATTGAAGAATCTAGGGAAAAACAAACCCTAGATGTTATTGCTGTCTTGCTGATATCTCTACTTGCTTGCACGAAGAATCTAGGGCAAGAACCCTAGATTTTGTTGCTGATCTTCTTCTTCTGCCGTAGACTCTCAACCCTAAGTGAAGGTTGTTGAGTCTAAGGCTCATCTGGAGAACCCTAACTTGGGCCTATTTGGTGAGATCGTTCCATCTCTTTCTCTGCACTTTATATTTCTAGCTTTAGGCTGTGATTGGCTGGGTTAGGGGTACCAGCATCTGTTGAGATATCTGTGTTATTGTTTTTTGTTGTGGCTGAATATCTGTGCATCACTTGTGTGATTTTTTTTTGTTTGTGTGCCTGCATCATAAACAGCTAATCTAATCCTTGATCTGCCGCTATAAGCGGTGTGAAATCCTGGCTCTGGTTTAGCTGTTTCTTTGTGCGTGTGCTTGTGTGTTATTCATTCATTTCTTGACTATCAAAATGACTGAACCTGAGAAATCTGTTACTGTTACCACCCCGAGTGAGACGCTTATCAGCAAACTTGATATTAGTAACCCTCTTTATCTCCACGCTAATGATACAAATACTCTTTCCATAATAACAATTAAACTAAAAGGAACAGAAAATTATACGGTTTGGAGTAACTCTATGAAGTTAGCGTTGGAAGTTAAAAATAAATCTGGGTTTATTGATGGCAAGTGTTCTAGACCTAGTGATGAAATAATGGGAAGGCAATGGGATAGGTGTAATTCTGTAGTTCTTTCATGGATCTTAAATTCAATTTCTGAGGAGTTGTACGTTGGCCAAGTGTTCTCTAAACTTGCTAAAGAAGTATGGGATGATCTTAAGGAAACATATAATAAAATTGATGGTTCTGTAGTCTATAACCTTTATCAAAAAATAAACTCTCTATCACAAAATGGAACCTCTGTTGCTGAGTATTATCATAAGTTGAACACCATGTGGAAACAAATTGATGCCATCGTACAACTCCCTTCATGTACTTGTCAAGCCTCTAAGGAATTCAATGATTTCAATCATTTAATAAAACTTATGCAATTCCTTATGGGACTTGATGATGTATATCAACCTATCCGGTCTAACCTGTTGACTAAAGATCCTCTTCCAAGTGTCAAAGAAGCCTTTTCCATAGTTTCAAGAGAAGAATCACACCGAGGTGGTAGTGGTTCTTCTGCAAAAAATCAATCCATGGGTTTTTTCTCAAATAAACCTCAAAATATTGATCAATCTAGTAAAAGAAAAACTGGAAGAGGACCTAATCCAAATCTTAAATGTACCCACTGCAATATGTTAGGACACACTGTTGATAGGTGTTATGAATTGGTTGGCTATCCAGCCAACTATAAAAAGAAAACCACTAATCAACCAAGTAAAATGGGTTCCTCTAACAATTCTGTTGCTAACTCATCTAAAACTGGACCTTCTTCTAGTTCTTCAGGATCATTTCCTTTCACTCCTGAACAGATCTCAAGACTAATTGGTTTAGTTAGTGACAATCAAGGTTCTGACCCCCAAAATTCAGGAGGTAAAACCTTTGGTCTATCCAGTAGTATCAACTCTGAGTCTAACTTTTACACTGGTACTAGTTCTCTATGTGAGATTCTTAACTCGGGCTGGGTAATTGATTCAGGTGCTAACCAACATATGGTGAAATCTGATAAGCATATGTTTGATTGTGTTGATGTTTCTAAACTCAACATGACTGTTAGTCACCCAAATGGCACCCATGCTAAAGTTACAAAAATTGGAAACATTAATATTACAAAGAACATCACTCTAAAAAATGTGTTTTATGTCCCTGACTATTGTGTCAATCTCTTATCTGTCCATAAACTTACCCATGACAGTAATCTTGAAGTATTGTTTAACTCTAAAAACTGTTATATCCAGGATTCCAAGTCAAAGAGTGTCCTGGTGACTGGTAGTCAATGTGATGGGCTGTACTTGTTTAAGAATAGTGCTAAGGTGTGTACTAGCAAATCTGATTCTGCTGATTTGTGGCATTCTAGGCTAGGGCATCCCTCTGATACTGTTTTAAACATTCTAAAACAATCACTTAAAATTGATAATTTTAAACCAAATAACTTGTGTGAAATTTGTCATAAGGCTAAACAATCCAGAGTGCCCTTTCCCTTGAGTGATCATGTGTCTAAAAATATTGGTGATCTAATCCATTTAGATGTGTGGGGACCATATAAAGTTACAAGTAAGGAAGGATTCAAATACTTCCTTACCATTGTTGACGATTTCTCAAGAGCAGTTTGGTGTTATCTGCTTAAATCTAAAGATGAAGTTTTTCCATGCTTAGTTAAGTTTTCTGACCTCATACAGAATCAATTCAATAAATCTATAAAAATATTTCGAAGTGATAATGGATCAGAATTCATCAACAGTCAAACCTCAAAATTTTTTGACTCAAAAGGAATCCTTCACCAAACTACCTGTACTTATACCCCACAACAAAATGGTATTGTTGAACGTAAACATAGACACCTTCTTAATGTTGCTAGAGCATTGTTGTTTCAGGGGGGTGTTCCCCTGAACTTTTGGTCTGAGTGTATTCTAACTGCCACATACTTGATTAACAGGATTCCCTCGTCTGTGTTACTTGGAAAAAGTCCCTATGAGGTTATGTTTGGGTTCAAACCCTCTCTAAATCATTTGAAAAACTTTGGCTGTCTTGCTTTTAGTACTGTATTAAACAATTCAAATAAATTTTCTAGTAGATCTGATAAATGTGTCCTAATTGGCTATTCACATGTTAAAAAAGGTTACAAATTGTGGAATCTTGAAACAAAATCTGTCTTTTTCTCTAGAGATGTGCACTTTTATGAACATGTTTATCCCTTCAAATCTGAGTTCAAAAATAGTGTAATCAATTCTGTTCCATCTGAAATAACAAATCTAAATTTTTTTGACACTTTTGAGCCAAATGTTTTTCATAATGATAAAGTCCCCTATGATGATAAGAGGGAATCAACTCAAGGCTCTGTTGGAAATATTCAGCAACCTAGTGTTTCAAATGATGAATCTGGCTCGGCTGCCCCCTGCAATCAGCAGCCAGTTGGCGCTACTGGCGAGGCTGAACCCAGTAGTCAGCAGCCAAACATCTTTGAAAACACTACTGGAAGGGCTGAAGACACCACTGACTCTAATGATGAGTATAACCCATCTGAGGGGCATCATGAACCTGGTAATGAGCCCAGACGGTCTTCACGGACCACCTCTCTCCCTAGAAAGTTTTCTGAGTACATAGTTGAGGGTAAAGTTAAGTACGGTATTGAGAAAGTTGTGAACTACTCTCATCTGTCTCCTGATAATTTTTGTTTCTCTACTAACCTAAATAAGTCTGTTGAGCATCGGTCCTATAAAGAGGCTATGTCTGATAAAAATTAGGTTGATGCTATGAATGCTGAAATGGAGGCATTACATAGAAATAACACGTGGGAAGTTGTTGATCTTCCCCCAAATAGAAAACCAATTGGGTGTAAATGGATTTATAAAATTAAATATAAATCCACAGGAGAGATTGAGAGATATAAAGCCCGTCTTGTAGCCAAAGGCTACAGCCAACAGGAAGGAATTGACTTTGATGAAACCTTTTCACCAGTTGTTAAAATGGTTACCATTAGATGCATTGTTAGTTTAGCCGTGCAAAATAACTGGTCTATGTTTCAACTTGATATTAACAATGCATTTCTGTATGGTAACATTAGTGAAGACGTTTACATGTCTCTGCCCGAAGGGTACTACTCTAAATCTGATAACAAAGTATGCAAACTAAATAAATCCCTATATGGCCTTAAACAAGCCCCTAGAAAATGGAATGAAAAGCTTACAAGTGTCCTTCTTGAAATAGGTTTTACTCAAAGTCTATGTGACCCATCCTTATATATTAAACAATTTGCAAGTGTGTTTATTGCTTTGTTAGTATATGTAGATGATATTATTATAACTGGCAATAATCATGCTGAAATATGTGCTATCAAACAAACATTAGGGTCTCATTTTATGATTAAAGACTTGGGTATTTTAAAATATTTTTTGGGCATTGAAGTATTGTACTCTGAGAAAGGGGTTTGTTTATCTCAACGTAAATATTGCATGGATTTATTGTCTGAATTCGGTTATCTTGGATGCAAACCTGTTAATACACCTATTGAACAAAGCTTCCTTGTGACATCTAAACTTAAACATGAAGAACCTCCTCTGTCCAATATCTCATTTTATCAAAAGTTGATTGGTAAATTGATCTATCTGTCTTTAACTAGACCTGATATCTCATATGCTGTTCAAGTATTGAGTCAATTTATGCATGCCCCATCTAACTGTCACTTGCAAATAGCATTTAGGTTACTAAGGTATCTTAAATCATCTCCTGGAAAGGGGCTGATGTTTTCAAAATCTGACCTCTTTAATGTTACTGCATACGTTGATTCTGACTGGGGGAAATGTCTATCCTCCAGGCGTTCTGTGACTGGTTTCTGTATTTTCTTGGGGTCGTCTCTGGTTTCATGGAAAAGTAAAAAACAAGGGACTGTATCTCGCTCTTCTGCTGAAGCAGAGTATCGAGCGATGTGTTCTGCCACATGTGAAATAATGTGGATATTAAATTTACTAAAAGAGCTAAATATTTCTTACTTGCTTCCAATTAACTTACACTGTGATAATACTGCTGCTGTTTCTATAGCAGCAAACCCTGTTTTTCACGAACGCACCAAACATTTTGAACTTGATCTTCATTTTCTTCGTGAAAAAGTAACAACTGGTATTATAAAAACTGTTCAAATTGGTTCAAAACTACAAAAAGCTGATATTTTGACAAAGGGGTTATCAGTTGCTCAACACTCTGTGTTATGTGAGCAACTTGGCTTGATAGACATGTTTACTAATTAAATTGAGGGGGGGTGTTAAAATGTCTATCTCAAAGTTCAATTTATTAGTAATATGTCTCAATTGTAATGATTTACTTATGTTATCTATTTTTTATTGTGGTTACAATTCTAGGATTGTCAAGGGGTGCAGATTGTCATTTGGCATAACTTCAAGGGGCTGTCCTGCGTTCCAGTTGTCTAAGAATATAAACGGTTGCTGTTCCTAGGGCTTCTCATTCGATCATCTTCATCCGTCTCTTGGTTCTCTCTGGCGAAGTACTTTCGCTCTTTCTCTCGATCGTCTGAGTTCAGTTTCTCCATTGTTGAATCTGCACAATCTTTGTGCAGATTCCCTGTGTTGTTAAAATCATTGTTATAGTCTTTTGTTCATCTGTATTTGTTTCTTCTTGTTCTTATTACTCTCATACATTGTGGTTGTAATCTAGATAATCTTGTGATTACTTTCGTTCCTGGTTGAATATACCTTTACCATTCTTTACAAATTACTCTGTCGTCTACGTAGTGCAACCATCAGTAAATACGTAACGATTATAAGTATATAGTTTTTGAACACTTAAGAGGTTAATTCCAATTAAACAGTTTCGTCGACAGTGAATTCTTAAATGTCGTGATATAAGAGAAACTTAACTAAACAAATTTGAGTAGAGAACTGTTCATTATCAAAATCCAAGATAGTACAACTGAGTTGCACCTATCCTTTTGTTTGGCAAGTATCGGATCATCGGTGTATTTAACACAAGTTCTATTAGGGAATCCAATTTTATTCTTAACTTCAAGAGCTAACTTCATAAAACTTGCCCAAATAAAGTAAATTTATGTTCCTTTTAACTTCACAGTTACAATTGTTAAAGTGATAGAATCATTTGCATGAAGACAGAGGTTTACCCACATCCAGCATACTAATAAGAGTTTCATAATTCACTAAAGCACTTGAACTAGTTGAACCACTCATGATTAACCAATTTCACAAAACAAGAAACAGTAGTCGAGGATTGTATGAGCATAAAAAACACAATCATGGTTAGAGTCAAGTTTTCACATCATTAATGTTTTCGAAACCGGACCGGACAGTGAACCGGACGTCTCATCGGTCCGTTGTTAGGACTGTTTCTACTAGTTGGACCGGATACAAGAACCAAATAAAATTATTATTATTTTAATAAATATATGTAAAAAATACTAATTATATATATAAACCAGTTCAACCGGTCCGACCCCCGTTTCAACTGATATGGTTCCCAATTCGACTGATTCAACGTCAAAACGGTTTTAAGCGCCTAATCGGATCAGATTAGAGTCCGGTTCCGATCCAACCAGTCTGACCGACCGGTTCGGTCCAGTTTTCAAAACAATGCACACCAGTAGGACTGCAAACGAACTGAAAGTTCGGCGAACAATTTGTGAACCGTTCGATGGGAGGTTCGTTTATGTTCGTTTGTTTAGTAAATGAACGAACACGAACAAGAAAATTTCGTTCGTTAAGTTAAACGAGAGAACATGAACACAAGCCGCGTTCGTTCATTTATGTTCGTGAACGTTTTGTCTGTGGATAAGAAGAGAACTTTACAATTAAGCATGCTTATATGACAACAATTTAGAATGGGTGACCCCCTGATAGTTTCATACGAACAACCAAAAGCAAATTCGTAAGCTACACGTGGATAAATCGAACAATATATGTTGTATGAAGTGTCAGATGTTACAATTAGGGGTTGGCTAAATATATCCCCTTCTTACTCAATATACCCTATACTATTTGATGTATATGTGCGGACCCGATATACACTCATATAATACAGATTCGATGCATACATACCCATATATAGTACCTAGTATACCTCATATTGGACCAGATATAGACATCAATATGCACTTGTTCGCCTTGTATACGCTAGTATTCGATCTTGTGAACCTCGCCCCGTATACACCCATATTCAAGTTTTAAAAAATATGAAGTGATTGATGGAATAAAATGATATGTTTAGCACAACCAGTATTAAAATATCCTAATACTATCATCACGTATACACCCATATTATACTAGTTTCTCAATTTCATTCCATTCCATTCCATTCTTCCAATCAAAAGCTCTCATAGAGTCTTGTTGAGAGATGTTAGGCTTAGCAGTGGGGTAGGTTAAATCTTAAAACCGAAATATTAATTCAACTTCCCACTTCTCTTTAATGCTCTTATCTTACACAAATATATTTCTTTTCTACCTTTTTCAATTACTTAATTTCTAAATTATCTAAATAGTTCTAAAGCCGTTCAAAATTTAATTTTTAAATATTCTAATTAAACGTATTTAAGATACTTAAATTCACTTCTACAAAATGCAGCTAGACTAACATAATGTAAAACTGGATAACGTTAAATTATAATATAAATTTAATGATAATTTGTATATACTAATAAAATATGAAAATAACTTCATGTTTTAATATATATATATATATATATATATATATATATATATATATATATATATATATATATATATATATATATATATATATCTGTAATTCTAAAGACTTGAATAAATAAAAATGTGATGCTTGAATACTAAAATACTCTGGAAATTAGATTTTCATATATAAAAAAACTAAAACAAAACTGAAATTCATTTTAACAAGTCGAGTCCAATTCACCGGTCCAGACAGTAACCTATCCGTTCAAAGAAAACAATTTAAATAATTAAATAAACATGACCAAACCAGTTACGCATTTGGTTTCCAGTCCCACCAATGGATCCTTTTTTTGAACGGCCAACGAATAATTATTAAGCTCGGTCACCCCAATAAACCCATTGGCAAAAGGCCATCCACGCCCCCGAATACAGACAGCGCTGGTGACCCGTCTCGCCCACTATTTCAAGGGAAACCCACCACCCAAAGGCCCACTGTGATAAAACCCTTGGCCCACTTGAAACATATTGCACCAAGTGAGACTCTAACCCATGACCTACACTTTTAAAATTCATAAGGTGGAAGCAATGGATCCTGCTAAGTCATGAAAACATTGTTTGAAATTTCATGCGTTTCCTAAGTTCTTACTCTTAAAAAACCAATATCAATCATATATCTTTACAGCAACAAGAACCACAACTTAAAGACACAAAATTCGAACCAAAAACTTCAAGATTCAATCCCCAACCAATCTTCCACTAATCATATGATTCAAGTTTCAACAATATCCAACATCAATAATAACAATATCATCGATAGCTTTATCCACTAATCATATGATTCAAGTTTCAACAGCATCCAACATCAATAATATATTAATATATATCATCGATAGCTTTTAAGAGTAGCACCACAAAACGTACATATAATCGCCTTCCAAGATCTCCAATAAAACGGGATACAACAAAATCTTGTCGCCGTTGACATATCGGCAACTTGAGCTCCCCGGCGGCACCGCGAACAAATTCCGGCAACCGGTTTCGTCCGCCGTATCCTCCGCCTCTGATCCACCAGAAAACAAAACACAACCATAAGAAATTAATGATTATATAAACTTATGGTTATATTGGTTATTGTTTGAACAACGTATGAATTGAATTGAATGAGTGATAATTTGATTTAGGATAGTTTGTAGTTTATGGTTGGAGGATTTATAAGCATAACGTACGTACGAACTACCTGCGAGTCATAAGTGGGGTTGTGTTTACAGCCGTTGGATGATTGCCACGTGGAAGGTGTATAGATAATGTACATGAGTTGTTTTATTTACACGTGTGTGGTTTCTTATAGAGGAAGGGTTTTGCGTCTCACTGGATAAAAACTTTTGTGTTTTTAGGGTTTTGCCATATAAGTTTGACTTGAGTTTCTTATAGATAAGAGCTTTTAATAGTAAACTACTAATGAATTTGCTATTTCTAAACTTTGAAATTGGTTCAACTACTAATAAAAAAATATCAAAAATATACTGCAAACTTAAAGTTTAACGTCAAACATAAAAACCATGTGATGTCTTTTTTTATTCTTAAATTTGACGTTAGGCTTTAAGTTTGCAGTATATTTTTAAAAATGTTAATAGTAGGTACTTTTTTTACAATAGCAATGCCGATTGAAGATAACACAAACTAATATAGTATTCTATACTTTTTTATAATATTAATGTCTATAGTATAGTTTTACTTTTATATTATAATTATGTATGATTTTGAGTATAGTATTATATACTTTTTTTGGTTAAAAAATCAACAATTTTATAAAAAAATAGACGAGAAACCGTCACAGTTTGGCCAAACCGTTACCTTTTGTTTCAGACCCGTGCATCTTTATTAATGTACTTTTGTCAGAAGTTAGGCAAACCGCAACACTTTGACCAAACTGTGACCTCTAGGTCTTCAAACCGTCACATTTTGGCCAAAACATGACGGTTAGGTCTGGTTTTCATCTAAAAACACTTGCGGTTTCCCTAGCAGAACCCTTTTTTATACATACAAGTAATTTATTAATAAAAACTAATATATATATATATATATATATATGTATATATATAGGGTCAGAATCATTAAAAATCACTTTTTAATTTCAGAACCAAAAGAACCATTGGTTTACATAAATGTAAATTACGAACCACTGATTTACATATATGTAAGTTAAAACTGGTGATATTTAGTTGTTTTACATAGTTTATTTTTCATGTCTGATTTAAACATATGTAAAATACTCAAGTAACGTTAGACTTAGTTTACATTTATGTAAATCAATGGTTTTGTAGTTTTGAAAATAAAAAGTGGTTGTGTTATGATCCTAATATATATATATATATATATATATATATATATATATATATATATATATATATATATATATATATATATATATATATATATATATATATATATATATATATATATAGAGAGAGAGAGAGAAAGTTTACGGTACAAAGTGTTGTTTTCGTGCGAATGGTACAAAACAACAAGGACCATCGATCTAAGAGATAAACGATTTAGATTTAAAATAAAATAATCACGCAAGGAATGTTTTTGGAGAGGTAGAATTAAACACATATAACTTTTTCATATAAAATTATTTTTTTTAAAAAAATACAATATAAAAACAGGCATTTTATTCTCTTTAATATAAGTATCGTATTGTTATACTTTTTTTAAAGAAACAACATTTTTTTAAAAAACGTCTATGTGTTGTGCGTATATCTTGCGACATTATTCATTGCGTAAGTATCAACATAACTTATGTAATTATCTTATAACATGCATAATTACAAATATAACTTGCATGATTCTTTTTTATAACGTGAGTAATTTTTGTTTGCGTAATAATAGATATAACTTGCGTAATTACAAATATAACTTGCGTAATTATGTAACTTTTATGCATAATTGTATCGCGTACGAAACTACCCCTCTACTAAAAACACGTGTCACGCTCTGATGACTTCGTAAGTTTCGCATGAATATTACACTTTGTATAGTAACGTACCGACCCTTATATATATGTGGTTATTTTGTTATAGTTATACACGAAATTTCCAATCGAATTGAACTAAGTTGGCAAATTGTATAGCAAGTGGCTTACTAACATTGAAAGTGCATGCTCGACTATGACCCTTAAAGGACAAGTAATCATGTGATATGAACATGAAGTTTGTAGGGGTGGAAATTTTGGGGTCCTCCCAACTGTCTCTAATGAATGCCTTCATTGACAAAACCATACGCAAATGCCAACCTTACCATGCCAAACACAAGGTTAGTGTGACCCATATGAAACCGATAAAATTCAACCACTTGGAATGCTAGAACACTTTATGAGTGTATTATTTATTTAATTATAAGTTTATTCTCATTCATACGGAACCACTAATGATCGATAAAGTCACATTCATGACATCTACTAAAGAAAAATGTCTCACTTTCGGTTTTAAATAACATAGTAGCTAGTATGAACGTGCATCCGCACATGAATATTTAAGGCATTTTATAGCTAAAAACATTTTAACACTATTTGAAAATAGATCTTTAGTGACGAATTGAAGTTATCAACGACGAGCGACGAGCGAGGGTCAAGACGTATGATCAAATCCATAAGAAAATGGTATCAAGCTAATAGAATTGTTGATTTGTGATGTTGAGGTCATGTATTCATCAAGCTAATAGGATTGTTGATTTGTGATATTGAGATCAGTATTCAATCTGTGGAAAATTCATACATAAAATGTAGAGTAAGTTTGCATACATTATATTGAAATGACCCGGCCTCTCTTTAGACCCTACACAAAACTAAAGTTAAGTCAAACACTAAATACACCAAACATATAAAAATATAGCATTGAGTCGATGGTTGAAGAAACTAAATTTAGTTTTTCCTTCGTAAGTTTATTTTGTCATTGACTAAATACACTAAATACACCAAGCATATAAAAATACTAAAGCGACCACAACATGAAACAAAAGTGTATAAAAGTGTTACTACTATACGTCATGTATAGGGTATAGCCTTCATTTTTGACATTGACTAGAAAAAATCGCTATTTGTCCCAAGTGAAACGTTTGTTGTTTGTTTATATGCATGCATTTGTATCAAAGCACAATAAATGAGAATGGGCTAAAGGAACGCGTCAAGTGAGTTTAATCAAAACATTAATTGTTATTGTTACAAGAAATAAACCGTGACATACGTTTCATTTAATTTATTTTGTCAGGCGTGCGACATGCCACGACCATACCTTGTCAAAATCGGTGTACGTTGACATAGTCTAACGTTGTAGGCGTTGATGTTATTTGTGATGTTTGTATGCTACAATAGTAAGTTGGTAACAAGCATTTAAACGTTTAAAGTTTTAGTTGTAAAAAACATAATTAAATTTAAAAACTTATTTGATCTTTAAGAAGACTAGATTTTACGACGTTTTCACTTTATTCGTTGATATTTTCATTTGATCCATCGACCTGTCGCAAAACTTTTTCAAATGGACCATCTAGTGGTAATCAAATCAAGTGACATGAAATTAAATCAAATTTGAGATAAAGTTTAGTGTTTTACAATGTGGCTGCTGATTTAGCCATTAAAATTTAAGATTTTAGAGTTTGACCGTTACATTATTTATAGTGAAGCTTTATTTTCGCAAGTTTGTCTATTAAATTTTAGTATTCTACAATTTGGCCATTGATTTCTTCTTTTCATTTGACCACTAAAGTTTAGCACCTTAGAGTTTGGCCACTAATTTATTTTAAGTTTGTTCACTAGAATTTTTAAAGTTTGGTCGCTAAACTATTTATAGTTAGTATTTTTGAGTTCCGCCCCAACTTCAATTTAATGGTTTCTGACAAACCGAATTGATAATGAGCAAGGTAACGCAACATTGCGTGTGAGAAAATTGGCTAGACTCCCGCCGCATAGTGCGAAGAATAAAAAATTAGTTTACAGCTATAACATCCTTTCCATATTGTATATGACGTATTCTCATATTTTGTTATAAATGTAGTTACTGAACGATAAACTTGCACTACTCTAAGGAGATTCTGGATGTTACCACCGCGCTACAACCGAAGTAGTAATTATATTGTCTATACAATCGAAAGGTGCCCAAGTTAAACATATGCTTACCTTAAAGTTTTTGTTCACCTCAAGTTGACTATTTCTCAAGCTGAACAATTTAAAGTTGAAATCCTAGCTTTCAAACTTTAGCCATATGTCAACAACTATGTGTTTCATATCTTCTAACTGGTGCTATAACTTTATTTAAATTCATTTCACTCATGGATGCTTAAAGGATAATGATGAAGATGAAGAAAGATAGGTTGATGGTTTTAATTAAGCATTATATAAAAATATGTATATATATCAAGGCACGTAGATAAGACAAACAAATCAACTAATTTAGGCATTTTGGTTAACATAAAACTTTTCAAAACACATATTATATTTATAACATTCATACTTAAGAGTTAAGATGTAGCTAAACAAGCTTTTGATTTAATTTTTATTTTACTGTAATTAATTATCAAATACCTCAAGTATTATTTATATGGTGTGGATGGTCGGCAAATCGTATTGGTGTCACGGTGGGGACGACGGTGGTGGGTAGTAGGTGGTGGATGGCGTCGGCTAGTTTTGGGAAAGATGATGGTGGTCAAAC
The DNA here is from genome assembly GCA_025215565.1 of Flaveria ramosissima. Taxonomy (NCBI): domain Eukaryota; kingdom Viridiplantae; phylum Streptophyta; class Magnoliopsida; order Asterales; family Asteraceae; genus Flaveria; species Flaveria ramosissima. The sequence continues at coordinate 39,719,819 of CM046044.1, read as the reverse complement.
GTGGATATCAAACTAGAAAATAATATTAGTAGTTAATATCATATCAGTTTTTAATTATAACTATAAAACATTAATAACTTATAAACAGATTTCGATATTTTTTAAGAAAGATTTACACAAACAAGGTAATTTTTAGTTGGGGTGGATGTTTTTACTCTAAGAAAAAAAAATAGGGTCATTTAACAGTTTATCACGCTCGATTTAGCTTTTAAGAAAAGTTAGCGAGTCAGCTCGTCGATCAACAAGTTGACTTTAGTGTTTTACAAGTTATCTCAAGCTCATATATATCTTAGTTGGACACTTAACACAATTTTAAAGCTTCTAATACTAATTTTTCCGCCTATCTTTCCTATAAAATAATTAAATTAGTTACAAATGATATTATTTAATTATTTTTTAGATTAATGATGGTTTTTTAATAACTTAAGAAAAAGTTATTTTTATAAATGTAATTTTTAAAGAACCATTTGTTTGGATAAGAAATTTTTCTAAAACATCAAACCTTTTTAAAAATATGAAATATTTAAAAATTAGTGTTTTGAAATAATAAAAATTTTTATGAACCAAAAAAATTAAAATTCAAAGTTATAATGAGTTTTTTTTAGAAATGACACTTTTTTAAAAGGTTTGTTTTGGAACAAAAAATTTTATTTTTTTCTTAAAAAGACAAAGAAATTATTATATTACTTATAATTATTACTCATAAGTAATTTCAATTGTATCCAATATCAAAATATCGTTTTATAATTAATAAGTTTTTGTTATTAATTATTTAATATTTATTTATTCAAGTCGTGTAAACACGAGATGCTAACCTAATTAGTTCGTTATAATAAACGAATAGAGCCGAGATTGCTTGTTCAGCTTAGAGCTCAACCATCTAGCTCGGCTCTGACACCCTACACGGAATGCCATATGATAAATCTCTCATTGGGCTGAATCAATTTGATGGGCCGGAAAGTACAGCTTCGATTTATACTCACTTGCGTTTGTCAGAAACAATATTTGTGCATGGTGGGCCAAAGGGTATAAGTGTTAATATTCTTTAAAGGATTTTCATGACCTATTGTGGACCTCTGGTTCACTCAAAATTATGGTTTTATGAACCTTTAATGGGCCATGGGCCTTTCTAAGTAACTTAATTTCAAAGCCCAATTTCCCTCAAACAACGTTGTTAGTTGTCCTAAGTCATTGAGTAGAATACGCCATTGCTATTTAACCCTTTCCGAGTTTTCCATAGTTTTTGGGATATAAAAAAGTTGAAATCACATAAATGAGTGATTATAAACTTTAATTAGTAGTTTTTGACCTTTAGCATCATTAAGTTCAAGTAGATAACTTGGTAACTTTTGGGTAATGAGTTTCGTAAAGAACGTATCAGATTCAAGTTTTCTATTTATAACCGGAACAACCATTGTATCTTGTATATCAATTTCCTTCTAAGTTTAGAGGTCTTTTAATACTGTTTATTCTGACTTCAACTTTCTAGAAGTAAAACTGCTATTTTAAACCCATAAGGGTTATTGAATCAGACATTATATCAGTTCACTTCATTACACAAAATATAAAGCAAACCGAAATTAAAAAGATAGAAAAGTATACATGGTTTTCTTACATGTAAACTGAATAAAATATATGAAATCAAGTAATATATATACATTTTGAGTATATATATAAAAAAAACTCTTAAACTATAAAAGGGGAAGCTTGGTATCTTGTTTTTGAAATCGGCTTAAACTAATAAAACCGGATCAACCCAACCAGAACCGGTTCAACAGAGATTTCACAAAAACCAACTGAGTGTTGAGTTTCGGTTTGGTAGACAGAAGATTAGCCGGTGCCCCAACCGGCACGAAAGGTTTCAACATCAGTGTGTAAGATTTTCTTTTAACATTGTAAACGTTCACTAATAAAACAATTTAAATACGTTCACTAACGAATCCAAATATCAAATTGTTTTGTTTATCTATAAAAGACTAGGCTAAAGACCCGTGTAACACACGGGTTTAATCCAAAATATTGTTGTTGTTTAAAAAGATTCGTAAGTTATAAAATGTTGTTGATAATACTTTGTATATCAGCTTTTATGTATAATTTTTAACATTAGCTTCATCTAATATTAGTAGGTTTTCTTTCATAATATTTATACGTCTAAATAATGTATAATATGGAATGAAATAAACTTATAAATAAGAACTTTAAGTAATAAAAAACTAAATTAAACATGAAAAAACAATATTTCAAATTCATAAACATCCAAAAATTTATTTGTATACAACATTTGATGTTTTGTTGGTGATTTTTCCATCACTATCTATATTAATAATTTTAATTTTTATCTACTTTTAACTCGAGATAATGCAACATAGAGCTGACCATGATCCCTGTTTAAAAACAAACCAACCTTATATAACGATTGTCCTTGGCTCTTGTTTATTGTCATTGCAAAACACACTGCTAACAGAAACTGTCTTCTTTGAAATTTAAAAGAAATCATTTTGTCTGAATGTGTCAAAGTCTATCGTGGAATAAAAGTGTGATTTTCATTATTACTTCTAGATACATCAAAATAATTTGCACATATCAAACGAATTATAATCAAACATAATAATAATATGGTAGCACACATAAAAATAAATAAAGAAGTTTAAAAAGTAGAAGCATGTAATAACTCTTTACAAATGGATTGTTGAAAAAGATCACCTTCAAATCAAAAAATTGAAAATAAATAATATTAATCCAAAAACACAATTGAAGACAATGATAGGTTAAATCATAATCACAGAGGATGAAAGCTCAAATATAACAAAAAAAGTACCTTTTGTTGAAGAAAACTTGACGAAACCGAAGCCAAATGAGAACGTTGATGAAGTCTGTCGAAGGCGATATCATCAGACTTTATAAAGACAAATCACGAGGGTCGTAAAGCTGGGATGATTGAGAAATATTTTAAAAGCGGGTATGGTTTCATATCCAAAAAAGATACCCATGAATTCCTTCAAATTGGAGAGGAGTTAATGAAAAAAATCCCGTAACTTTTATCAATATTCGAATATAAACCAAGGATTTAATGAAAACACACAATCAAGGAATCAATTTCATAGATGAAGAAAACATAGATGATTTTTACAGCTTTTGTTGATGAATTATTTGAAGAAAGAAGAAATATCAGGTATGATTTAATTTCCAAAAAAAGATGTGCTCTAATTTAGGGTTAAATTTTCAAATTTTCCATAAATATCTCTTGTATCAGAAGTTGACTTTTAGTCAAATGAACCTAGACTAACACTAAGAACAAATACATAATTAGGCGGGAAATGAGGAAAATAGAGCCCTAAGAGAATGACATGTGGCACCAAAGTTATTGTTTTATTAATAAGTATAGATTATTCAAGACAAGATTATAGAATGCATTAGTAAAAATTTACACTAATATAAAAAGATATAGATGTTTACGCCATTTGACATTTTTACACCAAACAATACTCAAAAACGCAAGTTTGAGCTCTTGACTTATCCCTAGTGTTTCATTAGGATGTAACGAAGCACAACCTCGTTTAACTTAACTGAGATCAGTCTTGACTCATTCAAGCTCTATACTTAAAACTTAAGCACAACTCATGAGACGTTTTCAAGCTCGAGCATGGCATTGGCTTTGCTTATTTTTTATTTTTAAATTATTTAAATATTTTATTTATGCATGTATTATTAATTTCAATATGTAATTATAGTTTTTATGTATATACTATTTAGTTATTTTTATCATATATATACATAAACAATATTTAGCATGTAATATATATTCATGCTTTTAATTCAAACTTTATTTTTCTATAAAAAATGCTCATCTAGACTCGCAAGCCTCGTCAGGCTCGATATATGAAGCTCTAGCCTTGGTTCACTTATCAAACCGGCTTCATTGTAAGCTCGTAGTCATTTGAACTCGGTAAGATTCAAACTTTAAATGAATTAATATCGAGTGCCTCACAAACAGCTTGGTTTGTATACAACCATTTTGCTAACACCGTCTCTAAACAGATAATCCTTGGAGTTAATGTAATCAAAACATAAAAGGAAACCGAAACTACCATGGAATAATCAAGATTAACAACCCGTTTAACACTTATTAAACTGATCGTACGCTACTCTTTACAGGAGTCTTGAACATAAAGAACATGTGAAAAATAACTCTCAATAGACTACTCGCTTTCGGCTATAAGCCGTCTAGCTAAGACATCCTTACAAAATTTCAACATGAAACCGTACCCAAAGAAAGTCTTACGTACGGCTTGGACAGATATATCAAATATGCCACTAAAGTCAATTGATTAGGTCAAATGCAACAAATCACACTTAGATTAAAATACTAAAAAGGTTTATAACTGGCTCTAGAACACCTTTGAATACGTAAACAAAAAATGATGGTGGACATAGCAAATTAGCAAGTTGTGGTATTTTATTTGTAAAATTGATATGGCTTTTGACAATTCTAGTAGATCATACACCGTATTATTTAAAATTCAAGATCTTTTAATTAATTATGTATTTATTTAAAGATATAATGTTATATAATTAATGAAAATAAGACAATTAGGGGTCCATGATTGAAAGAGACTAGTATTGTTAATGAGAGTTAGGTAGTATCGGGCGACATGTTGATTTCGAGCATTTAATACGAGGAAGATAATATATGGATTATGTGGATTGTGGATTTCCCAAGTGGACCTATCCCTAAACATATCGAATTTTCTCAAAATATCAATTTTTTTTCTCCAAAGAATATAAATATTTTTCGTTCAATTAAATTTAGTTAGATATAAAATATTAAAATAAGTAAGTTTGAAGTTTGAACATCTAACATTTACAAAAGTGATAGAACAGTGAAAAACTACTTTTGCTAGGTATTTAGTACTTGTCATGCTTGTTTTTCAGCTCATTAGTTCCACATGTGTCGACGTACAATCTCTCATCAATTCATCACTTTCGAAAGCAAACACACTTTCACTTGATTACAAGTGTTCAGATTTAGAAAGGAAATCAAGGGATATAGATTGAAATGTAAGCGGAGAAGAGTGGTGTTGGTGATGATGGTGTTTTAGGATTTAGAATGGAGGCAACACCTTCTGATCATCATACTGAGATATCAAGATGGAGAAGCTAAGGTCATCGATGATGTTTGTACAATGTTGATGGCAAATGTGTCATTAATTCGTATTGTGTCTTTCTCATTTAACTGATTTTCTTTGTTTACTTATAATATGGTTAATGTATGTTCAAATAAAATTATTAAAGATATATATTAGAATTTAACCTAATATATATATATATATATATATATATATATATATATATATATATATATATATATATATATATTCTTCTTCGAAGGTGCGAACGAAGCGGAGCGAAGTGAAGCAATTAGAGACGCTTCGTTCGTTCGAAGTTCCGCTATTCGCCTTGATGCCCTATCCGTGGCTGGGGGGAACTACGGGAGACGGCGACAGGTGGTTAGGCAATATTCTAACTTCTGGCTCATCGCAATTCAATTTCTTAAAGTGCAAGTCCAGTTTTTTTCGGTATGCCGCTCCGCGAGCTAGGATAAAATGATCAGATGTCCCTTTCGTTTATGCCTACCGTATGGGAGATCGACCTGTGAGGCAAAGGTGCTTTTTAGCTGAAAAACATTTTTGAAAGGTGAATTTATGGTCGTTCTATCACGAAGTTGGCCAAAAGCACCAAAGCGCATGCCATATATATATATATATATAAAATATGTTTTTGATGATGTGCGAGTTAAAATAGATTTTTATTTAGGTAATAAAATAGGAAAAGGAGTGATGCTAAGTTTCAACCATTTTGAGTAATATTAATCAAACAAGTTTTCCACCTCTAACTCATCCATATATCTTGCAAGTTGTGACTTGTCAACCATATTAGTCTTACTAAACATAGAAATATCATACCATAAAAACTTAGTGGTTTGTTAACTTAACTACAAATGCACCCATAATGCATCACTTTTGTATATGTTATAAACAATAATTCATGTAACCATTTAAGACATTGCAGTATCAAGTTACCATGGTATAGAATAACTATTAAGTTTATGTTTATTACATGAAATGGTAAATAAAAGGTGCATTGTATAACAACTTTTTCATAAAATATTCCAAGATTCTTCATTTGTTTTGTTTATGATTTTAATATGTTTTTATACAAAATTAAATTTGAAATTGTTCTAGACGAATTGAACTAATTAATAAATTCAATAAGTATAATACTATAATTGATCATAAAGAAATAAGAAAAGGAATTGATAAAAGGAACAAACGCGTAAGAGGATACGTCATGTGCCACCCTTGTTTCCAACTACTACTTTGACTTATGGACTAACCCGAAAATAATATTTTAGAAAATGTTAACTTTTAACTTTGTTATATCACCATATATAAAGTCAATTACATGGAGAGAGAACCATTAGAGTTCATGACACAGAAAGATAAAGGTAGTTGTTTTTAGAGATTGTTTGACGATTTCTGAATAATAAATGTTGAACCAATAATAGGTCTGAATCATTAAGTGTTGAACCATTAAGAGTTCTGAATCATTAATAACTAGTATATCGCTTAACTATCAAAGACAAATGTCTGACCAATTCAGATAAGAGGTCTTAACCATTCAGCATTAGTATAATGCTTAACCATTCAGATGCAAATGTCTAAACCATTCAGACATTTGCTCCCAAAACCAACAATCTAAATCATTAAATGCTGAAGCATTCAGAAATCTAAACCATTAATAGGCTGAAACAAACACCCCCTTAGTCTGATTTACTAAACCTGATTGATTTATGTCTGATCTTTAAATTTGACATCATAAAATTAGAGTAAATGGTTCTTGGATATCTAGTCGATGTGGTCTGGTTTTGAAAAGAGCACTCAAAAGTATACGTTAACATTCACTATAATGTACTCTTTAAGATTTTTATTTGCATGCATGTTCATCCGGTGTTAATTAAATTACTGTTAAGAAATACGTTTTTTTTTGTAATTGTTCAAATCCTTTAATTATAAAATAGTAAATGTTGACATGCTAACTAACTTAATGTGATACTTATTTTTATATTTATTTTTTTTTGAACGGAAGTTAATGTGACACTTATAATAAGGAAAAAGACTATTTAAAAGTATTAAAGTTTTCTGCTATTCTCTTAAAGTTAGGCAAAGTATTTAAAATAAAAGCACTCAACTATCCTTTACTATATCTAATCTTGTGAACCTTTTTTAAATGCGTCAAATTATAAAAAAAAAAATCAATTGATACTAATGAAACATTTATAAATTTTGGTTACTATTTGATGATTACTTTTTCTAAATTTGTCTACATTGAATAATTATAAAAGTTGATTGTTATTGGGGTGAATTACCTCCTATTTCAAGTTAACTTTAAAATGATAATCACAAAAAACTAATCAAGATTCATTTATGTTTATTTAGATAACGTAATTTAAGAAAAGGTTAAAATTATAAAAGAAATATCATAAGAATGCTTTAGTGAAACAGTCAAGGAACATTACTATTATATAACTTCTTTTTTATAATGGCCATCTAAGAATAGTTTATAGTTGATAAAAAACATAATAAATGTTTAAATTAAAATAACATGTTTAAAGAATATTATATTCTTTTCAAAATACAAGTCAATTTAGAAAGGGTATCTTCGACAATTTACATCTAGAACCCGTACGAATTAATATTCAGAGAAAATTACAAAAATAGTCCCCATGGTTTGATCATATTGCAAGTTTGGTCCCCAGATTTTAAAAATTGCAAATTTAGTCCAAACTTTTGGAAGTTTGTTGCAAATTTAGTCCCCACCGTTAGTGTTCGTTAGTTTTTAACGATCTGGGGACTAAATATGCAATATGATCAAACCATAGGGACTAATTGTGCAATTTGCTCAAAAAAATTAAAACTAAAAAAAATTTGAAAATCAAATAAAATCAAACATAATAAATTCAAATAAACATCAATAATAAATTTCAGTAATTTTAAAAAAATAAAATAAAGGTTAAAAATCAAATCAAATTCAAAACTAAATAAAAGTAAAAATAAAACGTATGTAAAAAGAGAAAGCGAAAAGTATTGAAAAAAAGTATGTGATTATAGTAAAAAATTAAATAAAACCAATAAAAATTAAAAATACAATCGAATAAACATTTATAAAATTTAAAATAAATATTAAAAAATCGTATTAAAGTAAAAAAAATTAAAAAATGGTTCGATTTCATTTTTCGTTTTTTGGATTTATACTTTCACAAGGTTTTTGTATTTTTCGATTAAAAACGTGACATATGAACTTTTAAATTTTAATTTTTTAATTTTTATATGATTTTTTAGTTTTTTTAAATTTTTTGACAAAATTGCGCAATTGGTCCTTTGGTTTGACCATATTGCATATTTAGTCCCTAGATCGTTAAAAACTAACTGACACTAACGGTGGGGACTAAATTTGCAACAAACTTTCAAATGTTTGGACTAAATTTGCAATTTTTAAAATTTGGGGACCAAACTTGCAATATGATCAAACCACAGGGACTATTTTTGCAATTTTCTCTAATATTCATGACAAGGATTTTCTTCATTGCCCACTAATTTCCAATAAAATTGAATTATATGATTTAAACAAAAAACTAAACTAGTTCTTGATAACACCGTCACGACCTTCAAATTTTATATATATATATATATATATATATATATATATATATATATATATATATATATATATATATATATATATATATATATATTACTTCTTCTTCTTTTTTTCTTTAATCAATTTGTACGTTCTTTTGCATATAAATAAACTAATTTTAGGGTTGCCGTCGTTGCCGACTTTGACGGCATCGGCTCCAAGCTAGCAAATCCATGTTAACCAACTAATATTGGATTTACGAAATATTATTCTCACTCTCATATTTAATTATAAAATAATGTCTTACACACATGTTTATAGAGTTTTTGTTCCTCAAAACCGTTGGATAAGCATGTTTACCTTATGATATTATGTATTCGTTTATGATCTTATGTTGTTAAAAAATGATCCACCTAGAGATCCAAGAAGTGAAACCCGATCTTACATATACGTCAACAACCAGCTTAAAGTATTAAAAACTTAACTATACTTTTAGCAATTTCTCATTATATATTATAGATTTTTTCTTTTAAAATCAAAATTTTCTTATTCGTTTTATTATCCGATAAGTCATATTTTATTTTCTTTAAATCTTTATATTATGTTATTAATGCAATTTTACACTAAAACATAAAGTATTTTATATTTAATTTTGTAACTAATATATTTATATTTTTAAAAATAAAGTATTTTATATTAATTTTGTAACTGATATATGTATATATTTTTAAAATTTTATACTATTTATAAAATCATTCGATTTTTAAATCTGGATGGACCAGTGAACCTAGTAATGCAATCGGTTCGCAACATGTAATCGATGTATCATTGTGTGTGTGAGTGGATGCCCAAAATCAAAAGTTTCTTATTCATTTAATATCCGATAAGTCATATTTTATTTTCTTCAAATCTTTATATTTTGTTATAAATATAATTTTACAATGAAACATTTAGCATATTATATATATACTAATTATCAATTTTTTTATGTATTTTGAGTTGTACAACATGCTTTAAGGGTTGTACTCATATTTTGTTTTATTTCTTTTTAATCTTTAATTTGTTTATTTCAACCCAATATTTTTACACCATTTCCAATATAGCTAAAACATTGTTTTACTTTTAAATTTGGTCCCTATACTTTTTATATTTTATAAACATTTTCGTTTTATGTTTCGGTCTATATTTTGCGAGTTAACACGCCGCAACGTGCGTGAGTGGTTCAATGTTTTTACTCTTATTTTTCCGTTTAACGCCCCATTGCAACGCGTTGGTCCAAGATCGACATAATTATTGTTTTATATGTTTTACATTTCGCCTAACGGTAATGTGTCCTTGATGTTAGTTGATATGGTTGTACGCCCCCTCGGCAACGCGAGGGGGCTTAATTCTAGTTATATTTTATTTTGTAACTAATATATGTATATATTTTTAAATTTTATACAAATATAATATAATCTATTCTTAAAGGATAGACCAATGAACCTAGTAATATATTTTCCTCGTGTTACATATATAAATGCAATCGATGTATCTGTGTGTGAGTGGATACTAACGAGCCAACAGAAACGTACCCTTGATTTCTTCCTTTTTTTTTGCCGGTGACCCAATACTAATAAGTAATTAAGTATGGATAAATTACCTATGAGTCTTCAACTTTTTTTCCTTTAGTTTTTAGTCTTTTCTTATTTCTGCCAACATGTACGTCTATGAGTAAAATTTTCATCGGTTAAGGTCTTTTTCTAGTAGCGTTTACTTTTTAATATGTACGTATGTTTATACCCTTTAAACCGGATATTAATTAATTTATATTTCAAAACAAGAATAACTATACCAAATTTAGTATATTTTAAATTTTCTTCCAGTACTAACTGTTTTGCTCCGGTGGTCTTGCACTAAGGGTCTGTCTGATTTGCTTCTGACCCGGTCAAAATGTCTGACCCACTGACCCGGTCAGACATTTTGGCCGGTCAGCGTGTTTGATTATCACATTTTCGCGTCTGACCCGGTCCGACGTCACTGACACATGCCTATTTTCTCTCTTACCAGGTCAGTTTTGAAACAAGCTCTTACCCGGTCATCACCTTCTGACCGAGTAAGAGAAATCAAACAGCCCCTAAGTCGAACGCAAGTTGGTCTAGTGACCGTATGCCTAACAATCTCATGAAAATGAGTACAACCAATGTATTTGATATCAATTAATCCATTGATGCCAAGTTGTAAAATGAAGTTTGGTGACATCGGTTAAATTAGCTAAATAGGGGATGTTTGTGTGGAAAATGAATACTACTTAACGAGGCAAGGTTCCCAAGTTTATTGATTTTTTTTAATGATACGGTTTGATCCTTTTATTTGTCTTTTCCAAAAAACTCGTTTGATCCTTTTATTTTTCTTTTCCAAAAAAATCGTTTGATTGATCCAGATAAAATTTTAAGAAGTGTAAATTGATACATTGATTATCAAAAACTAAGTCTCTATGAGATGTATTGTTGTTGTGTGAAGGTAAAATGATACGAAATTTAAAACTTAAGGCCCCACTACATAAAAACATTAGGTAAATCGTATTTTGCATGACCATGCGAAGTTCAAAATGTTATGGTAAGAAACCAAACAATATTCAAATCTGATATCTTTGTCAAAAGTGAATCAAACACGCTGGCAGTTTCTTTTTTCCCTATTTAACACATCAAATTTTTCATTTTTCTCTGGTTTTGCAAGGTGTCATCCTAGTTTTTTATTGTTTATTTGTTTTTATGCAAAACGGTATAAATGAGGGTGGTGTGGAGTTTGGTGGTGTTTTTCAACGGGTGGGGTGTTTCGGGGGTCACCAGGTTCTACCCGGGGGCGGGGGTTGAGGCAACCTCTCCTGGTGCCAACTCCGTACGTCCCGATTAAAGCGCATCCATTTTACCGGTCTTTCAAAAAAAAACTTTATCTACCCAAATATTAAAAATCTTTTTTTTTTCATTATCTAATATGTTTCCGGGTGTAAAATCATCATCATAAAGCTAGCTTTCATTACTACTAGTGTAAAGAATTTCATTTTGATTAAAGTGTGAAAAGGGTCTTCTTTCTTTTGAGATTATGCTAGAAAAAGAATGGTTTTGCAAGTTGTATAAAGTGATAAGATGGGTAGGTATAGTGTTACAAAAAAATGTCCCCTTTATTGAAAGTTTAAGACCATTGTATCTTTGGGAATTATTATTGGAATTTCTCTTTTAAAATGTAAACTTCATACCAACATAATTTATTTAGTAATTTTCAAAGTTTGAATAAGAACTTTATTTTAGTATTGATAATTTTATGTTACAAAACTAATAAAAAATCACAAAACTATATTGGAAATTCTCTTTGTTTTACTAAAAATCGCTCAACCTAATTTTTGTATACCGAATTGAAGTCCATCAACTAATAAAAAGTACATGAAAAAGTCACAAAACTTTATTTTTATATCTTAAAATCCTAAAGTTATATGTAATGCACGTAATTGGAATATTCTTTTCTAAATAAAGACTTATTTATGATATTGTTTAAAAAAGTCATTATTTAAAAAAATCAAATAACTTGTATTTTACATAAGTTTAAAAGCTTTAATATACAAACTAGTTTAGTGATTTTATCATTTATTTTTTGTAAGTTGAGTGACTTTTAATAATGAAAAATTAAATAAAAATATATATATTGGCTTTTTATAATGTTAAGACTTAAGACATAAAAATATGGATGTCTTGATAGATCTAAAACTAATCCGTTGGTGTAGATAAATTTCTATTTAAATAAATAGAAATAACTCCTCAAATCATTAACTTTTGAAACAAATTCCGTAATTAAAATTTTCATTTACTCTTTCTTTTTGACTAGTTTGAAAGTTTTTTCATATCACAACAGTCTTTTGTTCAACATAGTTTTATTTTAGGAAATCAGCAACCTTTAAATGCAAAATTTAAATTCAAAAACTTATTTGAAAATGAATATGATCTCGTCAGTTTGATTTTGAAATCTTTTACCACCAAAATTTCATACGAACAGTTAGATTTTTAAAATGTTGGCCAAACCACAGGATAAACTCCGGAAGTAAAAATTATAAAAACAATTATATGTTAATACAAATATTATACTTGAGTTTATAATAGTGTTTTAAAAACCAATCCAGAAAAATGAAATGATTTCAAATGAGTTTTTTTTCCTCCTAAAAATAACTAACATCATTTACCACTAACCCATTAGTAAAAACAAACATTAAAAAGATAATTGTCCACTACTATGACCACTAGTACTTCAAACCAAATTAAAAAGGACAACTGCTAGTCGATCGAGTTAACTTATATGTGTTGTGCCTTGAATATGATCTAAAAAAATTAATTTTATCATGAAATGAGCTATTATTTATTACATTTGAATGTAACATGTAACTGATGTAAGAGGTCAAATTAAGCTGAATAAAATAAAGATTGGCGAGGGAATGCATGTCAAAATGAACCCCAAAACAACCTCGCATGTTGGTCAATGCTGAACGCACATCTACCATGTTTAAAATGTCAAACAAGCCTTAAATAGGAGCTTGCACGCATTTGGAGACTAGTCAATATTCGATGGGCACTAGTTAGACCCGAATAAAAAACGTCTCTTTTGATGTCATTAAAAAAAGAAAAACGACTAGGGTTTTCGAGGATCTTGATTTCCAACATTTGGCTTTGGGCCATTAAAGGGATTCGTAAAAGCTCTCAAACACCTAGAAACTCCTTCATCACTCCTAAATCTCATATAGAAATATAAAGATACAAGATTGCATTGCTCTCAAGGGCCATGGGTTAAGATTTGAATAAGTATTGATGACATATGTTCTCATTCTTGCGATTCCTTTGTGTAGAATGGTTGAAAGATATCTTACCATCATGCTTGTCACCTAATAATCCTCCATGTTCGAATAACACTTTGTGATCATGATCGGGATTATGACTTGCTTAATTATGTTTGTTTACTTTGATTGATGATTGTATTCGACTTTTGGATTTATATTAAACTATGACACATGCATCCATAACACAGTTTGCATTTCTATGTTAAAACTAGATAATTCTATCATAATCGAGTTAACAAGTGGTAACATACACAACTTTATTGAATCATATTAATATTTAAACATATAAATAGTTGTAATCATTATCATATGAATGCTATTTTATGTGTGTTTGATTTTATGTTAATACGATAGACGGTCTATTATACGCCATATGTCCGTGCCTAGTACAACTAGAGTTTGCTTATTTAAAGAACAAACGTTTTATAATGAATAGATTATTTTCTAGGTTAGATGTAAAATTAAACTATGTGACATCTATGTAGTCAAATCAGCATTATTAATATCAATTAAGTTTCAAAATCCATAGCCATACCTAAAACTAAAAATGGTCGTTTGTTTCTCGTGTTTCCAATTCATTGTTTCATTATTCCGTTCTTATATTTCTCTTTTGTTTCATTCCTTCTTAAATTTAGTATTTAAATCAATATTCAATCAAACTTTTTGGATCAATTGATTTAATAATCATAATGTGTTAGACTAAGAGTTATATTGGTTTATGTTTGGAAGGATCTCAATAAAAATGTTTCAAAACATTTTTTAGGAATACCATTCATTTGAAAAACTAAAAGTTAAAAAAACTTAAATAGTTAAATTACAACACTTGTACTATAAATATGTGACCATCAAATCACAATCAACACTTCAATTGGAATATGCAACATAAAAAATAATCAATAGAAATTCATAATAAACACATTTAAAAAAACATGATGTCTTGATTTGTATCCGCATGAAGCAACGATACAGGAATTGCACAACAAAAGTTGTTAATCCGTAAAAGACAATTCGTAAGTAGCATCTCTTCAATTGGGGGTATCTTTTAAATGAACTTTTAGAAATAATTATAGAATGATAAATTGGCAATGAGTTAATGGAAAAATAATATTTGGCTTTTAAATTAAATAACAGAGTTAATAGATTTAATATAAAAATAAACTTAATTGGCTATTAGCTTTTAAGATTATTAAGTTTGTCAAAAACGAGCTTTCAATTTGATTGTTAGTGGAACAAAGATTTAGAAAAAAATAATAATTTGGGTTTAGGGGTCGTAAAGTTTTTCCTAGGGGTTGACATATAAAAAACACGGGGTCAAATAAAAAATCGTTAAAACATGTGACATATAAAAAAAATTCAACGGGGTAGGTTGACTCTTTCCTCTCCTTACTATGTCTGCCCTTGACGATGCGCCCTAAAACCCTAACGGTCTAGTGGGCTTCGTAACATAGAACTCCCGAGGTTCTTAGGTGCCAAAATCATAATGGTACTGAACATGTGTTATGCGTCCACTTTAACTCGTATCAATGAATTCAATTAAATTAAAATGGCTCCATGACAAATCACATAAAGAGGAAGCAGTTGCATTCTCCTTCTTAAGTTTTAATTTTATTTAACAGTTGTAGCTAGTCTCGTTCTAATTCCTTTTAAAGCTTTTCTTTTGGTTAAATCAAAATTCAAAACATACACCACAATTAACTTTTGTTTTATATTCATCAAATATTTAGCTCTAGTTTTGTTTGACTAAACGGCCGTTGATAACTATATAATAAACTCCCCCAGAAGATAATGTTCCTATTTCTTGCAAACGATAACGTCGGATGCACGTCTTTGTATAACCATGGTTCTTTCAAGAAAACATAAGTATAGTAATATTGTTGTCATCCAAAGTATAACATAGAAAACTGAGCAAACATATAGAGAAGATAACAAGTTATGTTTTAAAGTTACTTATTTGTAACTCGTACCCAATTTATTTTCAAAATCAATTGCATGAAACTCAAGAACATCTCGTATATCGAACCAGACAAATTTTCAGATTTTCGGGTGACAAATTTGTATTCCCTTGATTTGAACTCTAGTGACCTTAACACGAGCTCGGACATATTGTTACTATTTAAGTTTTAAGCGTCTATCTCATATTATTAAAGACTTATATTATACTATATCATGTGCGCTAAGACACACAAAGCTCTATTCTTTTAACATTATAAACCTCTAACGCTAAATAAAAAACAAAAACCAGGTCTATGTGATGGTAACCATAGATGCACTATTGAGTATTGACTATCGAGGAAATTGCCGATTTCACATTGGCGACTTTGTAAAAGCTTTATAAATTGAATGGAAAATGCCAACCCACGTACTCTACTATATTAACATATTACATATTGTTAATTATATAATTAGATTAGTATTAAATATTGGACTACCTAAAGTTCACATATTAGTATTACATACATTAAATTGTTTTTATATTATATAATTATCTTCCAATTTTTAGAACAACTTTCTCTGTCTTCTCCTACGGTGATATATATAATGTGGGCCACCTTTGGAAGTCAACTCATGTTCGAACTTTTGTATAGATAAACCCGAATGAGAGAAAGTTTATTATAGTTTTGATCAAAACAAAATTTGTTTAATTAAAGAAGAAGAATACTAAATAAAACTAGTGTGACAACAATGATTTGAATAATATGCGTTACCTTCACATGTGATATAACAAATTGAGGTCACAAATTCTCAGATTCAAAGGTGTTAAAGAGTTAAAAGCATGCCCGGCCTACGCTGGAAAAAAATCACTATCTTTTTCAAAACTCGTTGCAAAAGTTTTGCACTTTGAATTTGTGTCAAGTTTTGGTGTGTGCGGGGAGGGGGAGGTTTGGAGTCACCTCATGGCAGAACGAGATTGTAGACGTCAAGCAACACCCAAGACGAAAGCCAAAAAGTTATGCACATTCTAACAAATGTTTAGATAACCCCAGATGAAACAAAGCTTATTATCATATATCAAAAAGTAATCTCCAATATCACAAAAGAGTTTGTGTTTATTTGTTTAAAATGATCTATTCTAGTAAAGCCATATATTGAGTTTGATCAAAGTACGTAACAAGCATGTTAACTATGAGTCAACTATTCGATATATTAATCCCTCATCATTCTCCCTTGTTAGAAAAGAACTCGTCCAATGAGTTATTGGAGTATAGAGTTTCAGTTGACCCGTTATTTAGTTTATCTATTTCCATTTATCTTTCAGAAACAAGGCTTGTTTTTTCACTTGTCTGTTAATACGTTGCTTCACTGTATGCTTGTTAGAAGGGGTACCGAGAACAAATATCATGAGTAGTATAGTGGCAAATGTATATGTCTCTCATCCAAGAGGTGCTGGATTATATTATCATTTGATGCGTGAAGTAGATTTATATTGAACCGAAGTAGGATTATGTAAGGGTCGTTGGAAAAAAGAGAGGGGAGCGAGCAACTGACATATTGACGAAATAAATATGGAAAATTATAAAGCACGTTTGTTTTTAGGACTATTTTCTCTTACAAAATTTAAAGAAACTTTTTTTATAATTATTTAAGTATAAAATTGACAGTGATGTTTATATAGACAACTAATGATTTGAATGTGTATCACTATGTAAGTCTATGTAACCAATTTTGTGAGACAACACATTTCGGTTGATATTCTAGTGTCCCATCTATTCTTTTGCTAAAAATCTTATGATAGGTGCGGAATAATTTTGAAGTAGTTTGCTTTTTAAAGTAATCATTAGCATATTGCTTCGTATTTGTGTAAAGTGATCACTTTGTATTAACTTTGTCTTTCTTGGTCATCATACACTTAATAACATATGTATTATCATATTAAATTAACAACATAACATTTAAAATAGTTTTAGTGTTTCTACTACTTTGTTATGAACCTTTTTCGGTTTATCAAAGTGACATCTTCCATCTTTTTAATTCAAGAGATCTATACCAAATATATGATAATTGAAAAAATTCTTACAAGCCCACCTTTATTAGTTATTAAGAGTACTCAAAACTCAATTGGGAGAAATTATTTATGGATCACTTACTACAATCAATTGAAAGAACAACATCTCACTAAATGAGAAGATTGTATATGTAAAGCTCACCCTCTCTTTGTGTATGAATTCTAAAGGTGATTTCATGTGTATTTATAGTGTGACAAGGAAAATATCTTTATTCTCGAGGTAACTAATTAAGATTGGCGTCTTTTCTCCATTGGTGAGAATTCCTCACCTATTGTGTATTTTGCCACGTTACCTCTTGGTCTCACTTGGATCGGATTTTCTCTAATGGAGGATCGATCTGAATTAGGTCCTTCTTATCCAACGTCTTCAAGTCTGCTAGTCTGGTTTGTTGCAGGTGCTTTTAACAACACATCAACAAATAATGATATAAACTTTACAAATTGATATAGATGATAATTCATTTTTCTATAATTTAGTAATTACATTTTGGTACATCTTACATGAAACCGAATAATTATTATGATCATAGATACATATATTTTATATGAAATTGATAATTAAATATGATTATAAACAAATTAATTTTTATGGAATTTTTATAAGAAGATATTAGAAGTATTACAATCATGCTTATACTTATGGTTGCCAGATAAAATACAAATGCATGAATGCACCTATCATTTTCATTAACAAAATGTGACCTTAGATGCAATCGTACCAAATTATCTAGAAAAGATAAGAAAACACATTCACCTAGTGAAGTATGAACTACAATTAGGTGTGGATTGAAATTTGCAAACAATAGAAAACAACTCATCTTTTTAGTTGCTTATTTTACTTTTATTCATTGATGGTATTTGACCAACCTTATACTAGCATTTGTGAGATTTTCCATGTTAAGAAAAAAGAACGCATCTCATGTTAAGAAAATAGTGTGTATACATAATAGTTTGATATAAATCAACTGTAACAAGAAAATTACAAGAATTATAAAAAAATTGTATATAATAATACTTTAAATGAGATAGATAAAACAATTATATAATATCTATTTCTCTACCTCTCACTCACTTTTTTAGTTATCTTTCATGCATTGGATACAAATATTTATGTGGTTGTCGTAGTTTTTTACTTTAAACTGGTTATATATAAGTCGTTTTAAAATGTTAAGTCTTCTTTTCTCAATCGATGTAATTTTTTAACGGCTTCTAATCTACTTCATTATCAATCACTTATAGAATTTAAACATTTAACATCTAGTATAAAGAGAATACAACTTAACACTTGAGCTATCCCTTTGAGACTTCTCAATAGTATATATTTAACCTACTATTAACCGCAATATCACCACCAAATATAAGTTTTCCTGCTGTAGATACAATCAAAGGCTGAACTTCCTGTTTACCTTTTCTTAAATATTTTTTTAATGATAAATCTCCTAATGTAAAGATAAGTGTTTGTTTAATTCAAATGATTATAATATAAAACCTACATTCTAAATTACTATTTTGAATTATTCTTGTAAACCAAATGAACGAGTCTCTTAATCATAACTTATAATATCCATTAACTGGATATAAAACATAAATAAATCACAAACGACAAACGTTGTCATGGTCAAATAATCTCATCAAACGAAAATCAACAGCTCATTTTGAGTAACTTTCACAAAAACCATGCCTAGAAACTATTTTTTCTATAGTTAAATGTTATTTATAAAATTGAATTGTTAAAAAACAAAGCTTCGTTAAATGTAAATAATAGTCTCCAAATTTTATTTAGTATGTCAAAACCAATTAGTAATCATATATAAGTCAACAAAATAATACAAACAATGATTTTATTTAAGTGGTAACCGTGTAAAATAGTAATCAAGTTTCAGGAATGTTCTAATTAGGTCACTCATAAATTTTTTTGTTCCATTCAGATCACTCGTAAAATTTTTGTTCCAATTAGATCACTAAAGTTTCAGGATTGTTTTCATTAGGTCATTAATAAGTTGCAACAAGTTTTTAAAAATTGAAATTTTTAAAAAAATAAATATTTATAAAAAACTGAATTATTTTAAACATTTATGAATGATTTAAAACAATTAAAAAACTAATTATAACACTTCTAAAAACTTTAATTACCTTATTGGAACAAATAAAAATATTAGTAACCCAATTGGAACACTTTTAAAACTTTAGTGACCTGATTGAAACAAATAAAAATATTAATTACCCAATTGGAACACTTATAAAACTTGCTTATTATTCTATGAAGTTTTTCCTTTTATTTAAATAGAAATCTGTTAAATATCATAAAAGACAAAAACTTGTTAGGTTTTTTACATCAAATATATTCTTTACATATATCAACGTACGATATTTTTCATTCTTTTGGAATTTCTTAAACTATTTTCTTCCACACATCGTTTATAAATAAACATCATCAAAATTCGAGTAATATTCATCAACAAAAGTGAAATAACAATAAGAAAAAAACTAGCTACTAATATATTTGTCGTTCAAAATAAAGCTAATAATAAAATACTTATATGATTATATCTATTAAACAATACAAAAGAAAAGAAGTTATGATTCCATTTTGGGACAAAAACAGTAATCGCAATAAATCAAAGGACGATTCATGTAACTCACAAAGCTCTTCGATTTATCTATTTAAAGACATCAACCACCGTCTCTCTCTGTTCAATAATTCTCATTCGTTCTTTAAAGATTTCATAAATCCAAAAGCAAAACGCGTATAAATTGTTAAAGATCTTCACAATTTCACTACAAAAGATCATCTGCACCAGAAGATTTCACCATTAATGCCATCAATTTCGATTCACAGTTTCTTCATCATCATCATCTTCTTCATCATGCTCTGAACTCTGCACTGAACACTCTGCTTTCCGATTAACAAATTGTTACTGCAAGATTCAAATTCATCCCATGTAAGTTCATACCCTTTTACAGATTTGGTGTTTTGAATGTTTTTTTATTCAAATCGGTTGAAAAAAATGCGATTTTTATCGGAGTAATGTTGACTGTGTGTTCTGTGAAACTTCAGAAAACAGAGTCGCCGGAGAATCTTTGAAAAAATGGGGAAAACATCACGAGATTGGACTCAGATCTACGCAATATACGGGATGGATGATTGGCAAACACCAGTGTTCTTATTAATTCACGCGATCATCTTCTCAATATCATCAATTCTCTTTCTAATCTACTTCGATCGAGTATGTTACACCTTCAATTTGCTTCTTCCGGCGGCATTCTCCACCGGATTCGCAAGATTCGCCGCCGGGTTCACCGGCTCCGTCACCGCCCTCTCCGGCGTATGCCTGTTTTACGCCGCCGGCAACATCTTCTACTCCTCCGTCGCACTCCGGTGGGAAATGGCCCAACGCATGGTCGCCGCCGTGCACGATTGGTCCGCCGTGAAGACCGCCCTGGACGTCGGCTGCGGCCGCGGCGTCCTCCTTAACGCCGTCGCGATGCAGCTGAAGAAGGCGGGCAGCTCCGGTCGGGTCGTCGGGTTGGATCGGAAAGACACCACTTTCTCCACCCTCAGAACCGCCGGACTCGAGGGGGTGCAGGAG
The DNA here is from genome assembly GCA_025215565.1 of Flaveria ramosissima. Lineage (NCBI taxonomy): Eukaryota > Viridiplantae > Streptophyta > Magnoliopsida > Asterales > Asteraceae > Flaveria > Flaveria ramosissima. Next base: position 39,698,668 of record CM046044.1, on the reverse strand, counting down.
TACGTCACGTTCCGAGAAGGTACTGTTGATTATATCTCGAAACATGAGTTGAAATAATATAACAAATAGTATAATAGAAAAACTTATTAAGGGTGTTTTAGAGTGTTCATAAGAAATTATTAGGGGAGGGGGAATGGGACGTTGTAGAAGTCGGAAAGATCTCGGGAAAAACCGGAGCCGACTGAGAATACCGCACCTTCGGTGTGCAAACTCACTGATCCGGTGAATTCTTACCGGCCTTCATCGGTCCACACACCAACTTTTTAAAGTTTTTTTTAATTAATGGGAAACATAATAAACAGAAAAAACTTGGATGATATCATGTAAAACAAGAAAAAACTAAGAAAATGTAAGAACGTAGAAAAATCTGATGTGACGTTACCATGTCATACATAAAAAAACAAGAAAATTAAGACGGTTGCAAGTGATCTTATAGATCACTGGTAATTATTACATGAACTTATTAGTTCCTATAACTTTTTTATACAATAAACATTTAAAGGGAAATCACAAAGTCACTTTTAATTATTAGAGTTACTTTCATCAAGTAAACGTTAGGGACTTGTGATTATGTCATTTTGATAAACTTATTGATCATGATGGTCATATTTTTAACAGGCGACGCTCGTCGACTGCCGTTTGGTGATAACTACTTCGACGTGGTGGTGTCGGCGGGGTTTGTGCATACAGTGGGGAAGGAATTCGGGCAGAAGTCGGCTGCAGCGGCGGCGGAGCGAATGAGGGTGATCGGAGAAGTTGTTAGGGTGGTGAAATGCGGAGGCGTAGGGGTGGTGTGGGATATGGTGCACGTGCCAGAGTATGTTCATCGGTTGCAAGAGTTGAAGATGGAGGATATTAGAGTGTCGGAGAGTGTAACGGCGTTTATGGTTAGTAGCCACGTAGTATCGTTTCGGAAGCCACGTCAGCATGTTGTGGGTCCCAGTGAAGTGAGGTTGGATTGGAGATTTAACAATGTGTGTTGAAACATGAAACTTGAATGTTTATATTTATTATTTTTAAGAAAATATATACATGATAAAAGTTAAGACACAATAGAGAAAAGGTCTTGTGACAATGAGTATAGATGTCACTCTTTAATTGTTTATATGTGAGATCATAATGAATACTAAGTTTATAGTTTTGAATATAAAGTGTTTAGCTTTTATGTTTTATATTTCTTTTTTGTTTATGATTACATCTAAGGTTGTAAATGATTTGTGATGAGATTGAGTGGAGAATGTTAAAATGAGTCCACGAACTTACATTTGTTTTTTTTTTTTCATATAGTATTATCTTTTATGTTATGCTAGTGTTTTTGGAAAATTAAATTCAACGAACTTGTTTGAAATACACAAGCCAATGAAACAATGATAAGTGTCGGTTATTGGTATCGTTACCTGTCTCGATGTTACATTAGGTGATTTTCTATTAACATGAATGTAAGCGAAACTCTTTTGTTAACGACTAACACTGTTTCATCAAAGCTTTTAGTGTTTTAAATAAAAATATAGAAGAGTGTTAGACCACTTAATCTTAATTTACACATCTCTTTTAGGATATCAATAAAAAAAGATTGTTTTCATAACTCAGAAACTCTTATGTCTATATCGCTTACCATTTCTCACTTTATTTAATAAAGTTTAACAACTTTGACATAGTAAAATTGACTTCACCGGCTTCGCTTACAATATAAAATAAAAATATAATGATTTAACAATTACTATATTTTAAATATTAAATGTTTAGTGACTTATAATCGTATTTAAAATTACAAAACATTTAACAATTATTTTATTTAAGGTACCACGAAAATTGTGTTTGTGCCGGTTACATGTCTCCACTTTAAGTGAATTTCTCGTTTCTGTCCAAATTACTTTTCCGTTTTGTATGTACATAAAAATATTTTTTAATTAAAGTAGATTCTATTTAAAATTTAAATTTCAAACGCTAAAACGAATTATATAACACAAAAAGACACATATGTTTGAAATAAGTAGATTGAATGCCACTTTTGACAACAAAACTTTAAATTTGATATTATGAGGAGACAAAATTCATCTAGAAGCATAATATATATTTATTCTAGCCATATGTTCATGATTGAAGCATGATCCTAATATTATACTCCATATAAATCTACAATTTGTAGTTTAAACTAAATATAAATATAAATACATATATAAATATAAATATAAATATAAATATAAATATAAATATAATTATAAATATAAATATAAATATAAATATAAATATAATACATATAATCTTATTTATAAATTTACAAACAATTTTTATATTATCACGCAACTTAGAAGCATCGAGACTCAATTAGCATCAAGACTATGTTACTAACAAGCTGTGCACGATTTATTGTTTTAAAAAAGGGATAAAAATGATAATTTACACTAAAAGCTCAATTAAACTACACATAACCGGTCTATACATAACTATTTTTGCTACAAAACTCGACAACTTATATACAAATTCCTAAGTATTACTCATTGTATTCGAGAAAAAGATGAGAAACAATTTATGTAATTGCATAACATATGTTATGGGTATATTATCATATTGAAATCTAACTTAATATCATGTTCCATATGACTATAGTTTATGTCATACGTGTAAATATCACTTCCATAATATTTGTTTGTGCAATAGGGTAAATAAATTATTTAAAATGCAAGAAATGTTAGGTGAATAATTAATGTGGGATGTGAGGTCAATTCGTGGTACCAATTGATAGTGTGCAAAGTACTCATTAGATCTTGGTGATATTTAATTTTCAATCTCATTTATTTCTTCTATAGTATGATCCTACCAATCACACACACACAACGATTATATTTATTTAAGATTAAAATTACAATTATCATTCTATATTAATATATTTAGCTATTGGCATATTTTAATGATCTAGAATTTTAATTTAGTGACACAACAACACTTGTTATCATAAAATAAGATCAAAACATTGAATCAGATGAACATATGAAATGGAAGTGTGTCAGATTGGGAAGAGAAGTGTTGGAATTGAGGCATGTGTCATCACATGACATTGGTTCATCACATGACTAGAATTTAATGAACTCTCTCTCCACACAAAGCAAACTTTTGCTTTGTCTTGCATCAAACTTCTCAAAATCCCATTCAACCATACGCTTTTTAAGGTTGTTTTATAACTAAATTACAAAATATAACCAGAAAAGATAACTTTACCTCAGTTTTAAAATGTTAACTTTAATTCACAACAAATTACATTTGAAACACTAAAGTTATTTTTCTTTTATCCGAACATTACTAGAAAAATAACTATTTTTCGTGAATATGTTGGTACTAAGTGACGGGGACATATTACAGATTGTAGTACAAATTTCAAAATAAAACCACAAAATTCTTTTAAATATTAGCCATTATAATACCATAGCATGATAAATAATATTAGAGTATCAATATCTATTTATATAAAAAAACATAATAAGAAAATAAAAATATAATATTATAAGACAAAAAACTTGATGATATAAAAAAGTAAAAGAAGCATAATAAAATAATCCTGAAATGAAAGATGGGGCAAATAAGATATGTTAACAAGCGGATGTTATAATTGGAGTATTTTCACTATAAAAGTTATGAATTCTACTCATGTAACATGTGAAATGTGATGATTTTATTTTAAAGAAGCTAAACTGTTGTTAAAAAGTTCTAGTAAATATCTTAAGATAAAAAATGTCATCATATAATTGTCATATGTGAATTCGATGCTTGTCCTTGCGAGTTGCGACCATTTAGTATCTTATCGCAACGAGAACAATACTAATTAAAATGTGCCTTCATGTGCAGAAAATCTAACGCCATCACCCCCTAAGGCCTACACCGTTAAATATGTAAAATGGGTTCAAGTCTTACAAATGAACAATAAATACATTTAAAAGTAGATTTTAACTAATGGCACTTTATTAAGAAAATGGTTATATTTGGGGTATACTAAAACAAACTTAAGAGTAAAAACAGAAACATTAACAACAGACAACAATTATATAGACACATTAAAGAATATTCAACGATGTTTTATAGCTTTGATTCGAAAAATTATCCAGCATACTTTGAAACATAGATACCGAATGCAAAGCACATAGGGATTGTAGTTATTAATATTATATTATATAAAACGCCACAAGTGGTCCTATGGTCTAGTGGTTAGGACATTGGACTCTGAATCCAGTAACCCGAGTTCAAATCTCGGTAGGACCTTTATTTTTTATTGTTTTTTATAATGTAATTTGGTGTTACTTCCTCCATTGCACTCTTGTAAGCCTTTCGGCCCTGAAACCGATTTTTTGGCCCAAAGTCACCAACTTATTAATCTCTAAAAGAGGTTTGGGTTTGGGCTCAATTCTTACTTTGACCCAATTGATATGTTTTCTCAATTTGTCATTTCAAAATTCAAAACAATGACTAGCAAAGTACCAAAGGTTTGTGGTCAAAATCGTGTTGGTTCAAGCCGGATTGGAAGCGGTTCTTGAAGGGTTTAACCGGTTTAAAAATCGTGTTGGTTTAAACCGGTTTCACCCTACAAAGACAAATCGATTTCAACCTTACGAGTTCAAATCGGTTCCTGACCAGTTCTTTAAACGGTTTCCAAATCGATTCACCTTCTGGACCTGAAAGCATAACCGCTACCCCCCAAATTAAATCGGAGCAAGCAGACCCATTGATTTTGCGGTGAACAATGGCCATGTTTGGGATTGCTTGTTTTAGTTGAAAATGACTTTTGATAAAAATTGCTTATTAACTTATGATTTTTCAAAAAGATTACAGATGACTTTGACTAAAAAGATTTTTCAACGTAAGTAACTTGTGGGTATCTTATATTTATAGATGTGGATTTAGTTTAGATAATATTAACTGAGATGAATTCGCCTTTTATACAGCTTATCGAATGAGAAATCCGAAGCAAAGATTTCAGATGAACCCGAAGACCCAGACCCTATTCCATCTTTTGAATCTTCTAAGGTTTGTTGACTCAGACTCGCAACAAATAGAAGTAAAACACACACGACGCATATAGAGGAAATATTATATTTCGGAATATATCTATGAATTATTCTTAATAGAGGTGGTAAACTGCATTGGAAGAGCGGGTCAGGTAACGGGTCAAAATAAACAATTTTATTGCAATAGTATCCAAATCGTTGAATAAACGACTTGGAGTCCTGTTTGCATCAAAAACAGATTTTAGACCACTTTCAACCCGTTTGACATGACTAAACCTTTTGGTTTGACCCGTTTGAGGTAAAAACACAACCCAAATGACCCGTTTACAAGTAATGGATCGAGATTTCCACATCTAAATCACAGTATGATCATAGTAACCGATCATATCCTTAGTGATTGTAATCAAGATTGTAATCAAGATTCATGAAAACACTTTAAAAGCATTACATGTTTAGCAATTTGATAGATTTCCCACATGATATATCAAGGATCTTGAATGGAGGTGCATAATCACAAGTTCACAACACAAAGATATGATCTAAATCGATTTAATTCGATTACATTGATCAAGAAAATACAAACAGACATCTAAACAGCCATGGACATAACTGAAAGCCGACTAGGCGTCGGCCTGAAGTCAAACCACCGCCAGGTAAGTCTACGAGCCCGTGGACTCAACGCCCTCCTCACCATCTCCTTGCTGGCACGCTGCCGCCTGTCTGGCGCCATCTGTGCACGTGTGATCATCCTTTCTGGAGCCAAAGGGGCTGCATCTTTGAGCAAAGTTTGATGCTTTTTGTAGGAAAGCGATGATCTTTTCGCCGAAGAAGGGTGGTGCAGCCTGGTGGTGGTGGTGATTTCTTTCTTGATGATCATATTTGTGATTAGTTATGAAAAAAAAGTATAAGATTAGATGTTCTTAAGGTGATGAGGTGGGTGGATGGCATCTTCTGGTTGGCTATGACTTGTTCTTTGTTGGTTTTCACAGATTTGACTTTTGAATTTTGACTTAAACAGACGTTGACTTTTGACTTCAACAGAAGGTTTAATCTTTGGACACGTTAATGTTTCTAATAGTTACTTGGGATGATGGTACAAGTGAATTTAGGGGCATATGATCATATTTTGTTATTTTAATATTATAGATCATATTTGATGAGCTACCTCTGTTTCTTATCGGTATTATAATTACAAATGTTGATGATTGTTAATACTGCTTATTTAAGATTTGACCACGACTATTGTGGAAGATTAAATTTTCTTTTAGGATATGCTTCTTTATGTAAAAAATAAGTTTCTCCACTAATCTTTTGAAATTCATATCATGAAATATACATATTTTAAGAACCTCAAATAATTTTTATGGTGACATTGGTATGTATGTAATGTATTATAATTTAATATTATACTTGTTATATACTTAAAACTTTATAAACATTAGAATAGTGAAAACAAAATGTACGTGAAACTCTCATTGAGTATTTTCTTTTAACAAACTAACGGGGATACCTGATATTTATGAGTATGCTTCATCACGATTCACGACATGTAACTACCAAATAAATATTTAACTGATATTAGTTAGTTGGGTATCATATAAGATTTTACAACTGAATATAAAAACAAGATTATCAAGACTCAACCCATTGCCATACTTATAATCATCGTTAAAAGGAAATAAAATTTGATAAAATTTTGTTATTATTATAACTATATACATCTTACATTGGGGTGAACAGTTATTAGTTGTCCTTTTTTCCTTTTAATTAAAATTTTGTTATTTTTTTTTCTTTTTCTTTCATTTGTGAGGTTTAAGGACCAATGCATATTTTTTTCTTATTTTATTGAATATTATAAATTTTAACACTCTCGTTGTATCAACAAATTAGAACTATAAGTACATTAAAAGTTGTTAGCTCTACAACTTAACGCGGGTACAAACGCTAGTTAATTATGTACAAAAGTAATGTACATGCCAACATGTCCATCATTATGGATGTTCATAGTTACTGAAATATATCCATATTAGGAGTCTAGGTGGGCCAAGTCCAAAACCCAATATTTAAAATGGATAATTTAATTCATAAATGTTTAAAAGAACTTTTAACACTCTTATAGGCTACTCGAGACCTATATAAACAAAAAGTATACGTGGGCAAGAAAAAAACGTCCCTAATAATAAGTTTAATAGTATGGATAGAGTTATAGTAAATACGTATTTAATCTAAAAAGTTTAATAAGAATTGTGAGTTTGACAATGTCATTCTATTGTTTTAAAGAGGAAATCAATTTGATTATTGTGTCAAATACGTTATCTCATTGTTTTTTATACGTTCATTGTGATAAATATCAGTTTATTGTGTCATATATTTTACATCATTTGTTATATGTATTAATCATTGTCTTTTTTGTTTTAGATAATTTTGTGTTATTTTTGTCATTGTTTCTATAGATTATACAAAATTATTATTTATCATTGTGTTTTACAATTAAAAGTATACAATAATATATTTCATTAATGTATTTTTTAAAACTTATAATGTTGAAGATAACGAATGTGTTATTTTTATCATTGCTTTTTTATAACTTATTATCTATCATTGTGTTTTACAAATAAAAGTATACAATGATGTTATTTCAGCAATATATATTTTTCAAAACTCATAGGGTTCAAGATAAGATAATGACTATCAAAAAACACAATGAGACATTATGTTAGTTGGTCATTGTTATTAATATATTAAATTAATTAGTTGCTAATTTATTATTATGTTTTACATACTAAAGATGCATAACAATATTATTTCATCATTATATATTTTTAGAATTCATCATTTTAGAAAAACATAATAGTATTTAAAAAACACAATAACTAACAAAAAGTCACATAAAAACCTAAACACTCGTTGTCTTTTTATATAACAATATTATACTCATTTTAGAGATAAAAAACAATAATTTTTATGGTGTAATTTTCATAAAAAAATAATGTCGTATAAAAAAAGTTATTAACGTCTAAGAAATTTGAGAAATTTTGAAAAAAATAACCAAAGTGGCTATACATGAAATACCCCTCTAAGAGCATTTACAGTAGGTTCCCAGTTTTAATATGAATGTGTGTCTTATATTACGAGTGAAAATTTATAAGTGTTGTACCATGTTTCCTCATGTTTGGAGAAATACGGTACAACACCCATAATTTTTTTTTTAATATTTTGAAAAGTAGTTGTGAGTAAAGTAGATAGAAAAGTTAATGATAAAAATATAAAAAAGATTATTTAATTGGAAGAGAGAGAGAGAGACAAAATAGTGATTTAAGTGTAAATATGAGAATGAGGATGGGGAAACTAGTGTGAGAGCATTCATAACCCGTTTCCCATATATATGTGAGTGGATGTCCTATATTATTGGGGATAGTTGTAAGTGATTTTAAGTGAAATAGGTAGAAAATTTATGGGGATTGTACCGTGTTTCCCCAAATATGAGAAAACACGATACAATCCCCAAACTTTTTTTTTAATATTTTTAAAAGTGATTGTGAGTGGATGAGAGAGAAAATGTAGTGATATAAATGTACAAAAAAATACTATTTAATTGAAAAATAGAAAGAAAAAATAGTGATTTTTAGTTTAATTATAAGGATGAGGATGTGAGATAGATTGTCAATGCTCAGACAAATTTTTTTCCTGTAATCTGATCTTAACCATTAATTAAGAAGATTGATGGTTGAGATTATTATTTTTTTACACTTTTTAGTTTTAGTTGTCTTTTTATTTGAATCTTTTCATAATAATAAATATAAAAATATATGTATACTTTATATTTTATTATTTATGTAAATAAATTATAAAAAGTTAAAAAAGATAATGAGGTGTTATTGTTCTAGTACTGTCACACAATCAATGAGGATTTGAGATTTTAATTTGCTCTAATCGGATTGTAGTGAGGCTTACATCGCTAGACATCAGTATTTGTTTATTAATTCATACTTCTACGAATCTAAATTTATATATTTCTATATGTATACGTATATTCATCACATACGTACTGTCACACAATTATTTTAAATTTAAGATTGTAATTTTGCTATAATCATATTGGTGTGAGTCTCATACATCATTAGAAATCGATAATTGTTATTAATTCATACTTTTACGTATTTACCTATCATACAATATTTCCAAACATATATGTATACTCATCGCATACGTACCTATACGTAAGGTATAAATAAATAATATTCTTTATAGACAATTTAATTGGGTAGTGGACGATTTCTTGTGGTATTGTTGTTAACGGAGTATCAAATCCTCCATTATAGAAAAAATATATAGTCCATATTAACGTTATACCAAAATAAGCTACTAAGAACACTAAATGCATTAAAGTTGATTTGTCATGTTTACTTACAAAGGGAAAACATATTAGTGTGATTTAATTTATGTGGTGTTAAGATGATGATTCTTATGACGATGGTCCCACTAAGTATACCAAACAAAAGTTAAAAGAAAATATAATCGAGTGGATTGCGAACATTGCCTCTTGAATTTCCAAACACACGTATATATGTGTGTGCTTATAACTTTTTTTAGTGTGATCGATACCGAAGTCTCGATCAAATAAGAAAAGTATTTGTGTGCTCTAAGTACCTAAATTATTTAGGATAACTAGAATGTCAATCTCATGAGAAGTCTATCAGTCTATGGATGATGTCATATGTAACTGATTATTAACTAAGTTATTTAACTATTGCGTCATGACTGTGAATTGAATTTGAATGGGATTAACTATAACTAGCGAACACATAAGAAATTTATTGGAAATTAAAGTTGATTTGAAAATAATGATGTAAAGGGATTTGCAAGTATGTGAATGAGATTGTATGACTTAAGTTCTACCAAAATATGAGATCACGTATACATGATTTGTTTGTTTTTTTAACGGCAAATAAATCTTACTCCTACATTACACCAAATTGCACCATTGGTTGGGTTTGAACCCAAGACCTCCCCTCTAAGAGGCAAAGCCTCTACCCCGTAGACATGATTTGTTTGTTGCTTGTATTGAAGGATGATTACTAAGTAGAGATCATGTTATGTTAATTAATTTGTGAAACGAACTAATGCCACATCGTCGATATTTGTTCACAAACATCAATTAAAGATAATTACATACCTAATCAATTTCCAATGGTTAATAATTCAAAGACTAGTAAGTAGATGGATAATCAATTGAAATAAATACTGAAAACCATTCAATCAAAACCAGATACAAAGCATGTAAACAAATATAATCAAGAAATAACCAATGTTTAGGTCTAGAATGGATAGAAACTCAAGTAGGTAAAATGGATAACTTAAATTATTTCTCTCTTCCTAGTATATGTGTATAACAAATAACACATTTTTTCTCTCATTCCATTTTTTAATGCATCTCTCACTGTATTGATGCGAACAACTATTCAAGCTCTCATAAATAATAAGAATATACAAAAACGAATTTAGTTTTTACAAAAAGAATATATATAAAATGACTTTAAATATATGGATCATACATGTGTGGGTGATGCATAAACACATTATAACAGCTGATCAACCTTGTAAAGTTGGATACACCATTGTAATGTGTGTTAAAACTAGTTAAGATAGTGAATCAAACATAAGAAGATAAAAACACCATTACAATGGATAAACACATCGTTGTAATGAGCTAGACACAATACTTTCATGGGTACCATTATATAGAATGAATAAATTATATTGTGATTTCTGTGAATACCTTCTGACAGAACGCACTTGTCGCTGATCTAGTGATAGAGTCATAGAATTTGAGTTAGATATGTGGTCACTAACTTTGCATGTTGGAGTCCACGATCAAAGGTATTTACAACATAGATTTGGTGAGATATAGTAAATCTTGAGCAAGCATTACCATACTTGATCACACATAGTTATCACAAATAAACAACTAAACAAGTAATAGTACTTGGTTGAACATAGCCAATCTTGTTTAAACATATCAAAACTTACTCAATATTCAAATATAGCCTTTTTGTTACAGCACTTGAGAAAGCAAACACCGAATGAATGCATTGTCATGTTTCATATGCTATCTCTTTGAACTTCATCCATCTTTCAAACCAAAATTTTCTGATTCTTCTCCTCGGTTTTGTTATTTTTGTCTTACTTGTTTTCAGTTTTAGCTTATCCTGCAACATAGTCTATACCTTGTTCATAAATGAGAACCTATAATAATTTTGGTGTATAATTATTAACTAGTAGTATTTTTCAGAGAAATAATCGTAATTATTCGACATATCAACTATAATATTTTGATACTCTATGTAGGTTTCGTTGTAGGTATATGAGTTCCTAGATGCTTTTTAATTGCATGAATCATTATCAGATTAAAGTATTTTGATGATACCGAATAAAATATTTAAAAAAAGTCAAGAAATAGCAATTGTTGTTCGTTGTAGTTAGTAATGAGCATCGATTGGCTAATCATAATTGTTGCTCATCATGATTCCTGATAATACTCAATTACTACTGATCGATAATCCAATTCTACTTATTATCAATTCCCATGTAAATTCTATCAACCAAGAAGATTAGCGTCAACTTTAAAAGGTTTTCAGAAAAGGTGATCACATTCTCGCTCGTTGTGGGCAACACCACAGGCTCAGTCTCTTGGAATTAGCCTGGGGAGTTGCCCCCTTGAAACCACCCGTCAAGGAGAAGCCCCTGGAACCCTTGAGGTATCTTGGTGACTAGAATTAAAATAATCTTAAACAAGTGTACTCAATACTTCTAAACTTGCGTTGATCGATGTTTATTTGAATTTTTCAATTGTCTTAAGCAAACTTTTTAAAAAGACAAGTTTAATAAGTAAAATTTCTTGAAGGCTGGCCTCAACAACAACAAAAAAGGGTTGCGGGTCATAATAGAGAAAAAGGGAATGTGGATGTCGGATCACATCGTGGGAGGATGCGGGCCGCAACGTACAGGTTAAGTAATTAACCAGTGTTGACACGTGTCGTGATGACACGTCCCAATGGATTAACACGTGGATGGTGACTCAACAATGATGCGGACTGTAATGTAAAGTTGTTGTGGGCCACAATGGATGTGATGGTTTAGAGATGATTACGAAGTTTATATGTGTCAGCTATGGTCGCTCTAAGGCGTTGCGGACCGCAACGAATACTTGTTGCGGGCCACAACGGGTCCCAGTCTAGTCCCATGAATAGAAACCCGATTTTAACTCTTTTATTCACAACATCTCATTACTCTCACTCTAGAAACGATCTTTGGAGCCCTTTGAACATTCCTGAAGCTTCGGTTCACGTCTAGTGCATCCTGGTAAGGTTTAAGTTCGGTTTATTTATTATTTTTGGTTGCAGAACAAGGTTGGGAGGTTATAATAAGGTTATGTATTGGGTAACGTGGTCCTAGCTTATGCATTGCCTGATAACTATACTTAAATTATGACAAGTCACCCAAAGCTAACTTCGATAATGATTAACAATTTCTCTATCCTATTTCTAGTTCATCATCTAAGCATGTCTTGATAATCAATAAGATCAAGGATTACTATTTCTCTCATATCCAAGACCAGACTTATAACTCATGTGAGTTATCATGATTGTTTTACAAAGTACAATATACTCGTCTGATCAATTTATATATATGAATATGTCATGATACGCAGTATGTTGGTGGGGAGTATAATTGAATCCTTATATTTAATGGAGTGTTAAAAAAACTCAAGGGGGAGTTTCAGAACGCAAAGGGGGGTGAGTTTCTTTGCATTTAAGGAGGGATTCATTAGACATGTATGCCTAGGGGGTGAATGGCCCCATAGGATGGGTATGTCCACATAACACACCCATACTCCGCCTATTGACTGAGGGAACATAATCCATGCGCCGTGAGTTGTTATGAAAGCCATGAAAGGCAAGAACCTCTAGCCGATATATAACCCATGTTGTGACACATATCAATCTGATAATTTATAAATAGTGTCTCATGAGTTCACCAGCATTAGCTGACATCATGTTAAGTATACTTGTCTAGATAGATAATTGATAAGCATGCAATGGGAATAGTTAACTTTGGTGGGTCTTGGGAAGCATAGAAATCTTGATACTTGTTATTTTGTAAACTCGAATGCAAATAATGTTTTGAATATTAATGAAATTACTAGTTGTTGCATTTCGTGATTATCAGTTATGCATTTCACGCGATTCAGTAGGTGGGCTGTTATAAATCGAAAATCACAAATTCATAATTCGATAAAAAACTGCGAATAAAATCGAAATTTGAATTGGTGATTTTGAAATCTAATCAAATTTCAAGTTTTTTGAACCGATTCGAATATTGAATAACACTATTTGTAATTAAAAGTAAGAAAGACTTAGAGTTTAAGAAATAAGCGATTGTATAATCGAAAAAAGAGGTCTCATGTATATAATAACTTAATCTACAATCTATAAGCAATTGTCAAACAATAAATAAGATGTAGCAAAAACCAAATACAATAATAAATAAGCATTGGAAATTTTACACTTGTGAAATAGAGAAGTGACACTCGTCCGTCACTTAATTTTAGTTTACTCTTTATTTAAAACAATCATAAGTTAAATAGTTTATAATATAAAAGTTTCTTTTTTACATATCACATATTTATTATTTCTTTTGGTCCAAAGATAACATTAATCTTACTAAACTAACGTGGTAATTAATAATTATCACGAAGCGTTTTGGTCTAGGGGTAGTAGCCTAATGACTTTTCAAATTATAGGTTGTGAGTTCAAGTCTCATTCGGTCTGGCCTGAGCCAGAGGGTTCTTCTAGTTGTGAGTATCCTTCTAAGCGGGATGAGAGTGCGGTTCGAACCAGAGAACAGATTTATAGACCAAATTAAGATAACACTTATTCTTAGAAGTAGTATTATATAATTTTCATTAAAAAAGTGTGATAATTATGAAGGAATATTAGGCCACTAGAGATTAAGTTATAGATAATATGTGAATAAATTAATCATCAAATATTTGGAAGGTTGGTGTACGTAAAAGATATCTACATCAAACTTTGAGTAAATATTTTTTCTTCTTTTCAATAAAAATATCAATTCTTTACAACCTTTTGCTTTTTCTTGACACTCGAAAGCGATCGAGTATAACATATGAATACACACATATTTTTATGCATTATTCATACACTTTCAACTTTCCATTTCTTTTTGCAGAAATATTTCGCATTCAACTTTGAATTAAATCGATCATCAAAGGGTAAGTAAACGTGTAAAAAAGATTTTACAAGCATTCATCTTTTTAACATCTTTTAATTTTTGCATGTCATCAAATTATTACCTTTGATATGATGATTATTGATCATTAACGTAATGTCTGTTTTTATAAAATTATATATAATAAAGATGACTTTTGATATTTTATAATAATAACAATACTTAGCCGGTAATAAAAGTAAATTGTGGAGTTGTCACTCTATATTCTCGGGTTTACATGTTTAAGTTATCTGGTTAAATTTGATAAACCACACGAGATCCATATGTATTTTATCCCGGATACATTTAATAAGTTGTAGTCGTCGGGTTCTAATATATTAGTTGTAATGAACATTAAATAGGTTGGCGGGTTGTCAACGAGTTGTGATAATGTTATAAACATGTAAAAATGAGACATAAATAGGTTGACTAATTGAACTTATTAATTATAAATTCAATGGTTTACATATCAATTTAAACACGGTCTATTGATAGAGTTAAATGGATCAATCTAAATACTAATAAACTTTATGTTGTTTTAAGTAAGTTAAAACCAAACTAAAAGTAAGTTAATAACATTATATCTTCATTCCTTTTGATAATAAAACATCAAATATAAACATGAATGTGCTACGAGTGTGGAAGGATCAAGCAATGTGCATATGAATGCTACAACTAGAAGAAAATAGGTACAAGTTATGATTAATGGAGATAATAAAGGTTTAATCTGAATTGAATGATGTAAACAATAATTGAAGAAGAGAAAGAGGATAAAAGGTGGCTTAATTTAATTTGAAAAGACAATTAGAATCAATTAGTTTATGTTTATCTGAGTTGTTTAAAGTTGCCTATTAGTATGAGTTTTAGTGTTGGTAGGAGCCTTGTTTTTCCAAGTTGAGTTTAGTATTAATAGCACTTTGTAATTAGGCATTATGTGTGTTGTTTGATCAATAGATAAAAAAAGTTATGGTTGAGTTTGTTCACAAATTTATTGTGTTTTTATGTGTTGCTCGAACAAATTATAGGCAACAATTGGTATGATCAGATAGCTTGGTGTAGCTCATACATGGAAACGAACACCAAAGACCGAAGCCCATGAGAAAGACCAAAAGGGTTTGAGCGAGCCAAAGACCCAAACCACCAAAGAGTTTTCACTTGAGCCAAAGAGACCAAGGTTCTATGTGATCCAGGAAGACTAAGGGAAGAAGAGTTTCGTGCGATCTTTGCAAATGATCGAGATATAGGAGAGACTTGAATATGAATGCCAAGGGAGCTGGAACAATGACACTAGTAAGAGAGCAAGGTAATGTATCACTATAATGTCCCAAACTGACAACGACAAGCTACATAACATTGGCAATCATGGTGGAATAGATTCAAAGAGCTAAAGGTCTTTAGGATGCCATTAACTCTATAACGGGAGCGATGGTTGAGGCAAGGTGCTATTATCATTCAATCATTATCAGAAGATATTTTGATTCAAGTAACAAAATATAATGATGCGAAAGGTGTTTGGAAGGTGATTAGAGTTGGAGTAAAAGAAGTGCAATTAAAAATCTCGTTAGGAAATGCTTAGGAACGAGTTGAAGCTCATGAAGATGAAAGATAACAAAGCCATCGATGACTTCACTATGGTAGGTTATGTGGAACATGTGCCAAATTCAAGCATCTTGGTTCAAGTTTTGATGATGAGATAATAGTGAGAAAATTGTTAAACTTGATCCTAAGGAAGTACCTCTAGATTGTTGCTTCCACTAATAAAATTCTAAATCAAGTCCACACCATTTGAAGAATCCGTTGGGATGTTGAAAGCATACAAGAAATGAATCATAAGCCATGATGTGAAAGAAGAAAATCAAGGTAAACTTTTGCTTGATAGTTCAAATGATTAAAGGGGAGGTAATTATGGGGATAAGCAATGAGGATAGGGTTGTGGCTACAATAACCAAGGACGTAACGTTGGACCTCATTTTAGCTAGATGATGGAGGTGATAATCAAGAACCTCACAAGGTTAGGGATGTGACTTTCGTGGTAGAGCAAACTAGGGGAGTTAGATGTGAAAGAGGATATGGACAAGGGAATTTCAGGAGTAACTTAAGATGCTACAAGTGTAGAAGGATTGTGCACTTTGCATATGAATCCCCAACTGGAAAGAAATGGACAAAGTGACAAACCTAGCTCAAGCTTAAGAAGACGAGGCGCTGTTATTATGATATGAAAGAGGGTCCATAGGGAACATGGAGATCGATATTCAAGGAAATGAAAAAATGATAAGTTTAGTTTGAACTTTATTAATTAGTAGCGATAATTAGAATTAACTAGTCTATGTTAATCGAGTTGTTTAAAGTTGCCCTTTAGTAGAAGTTTGAGTTTTAGTAAGATTTTTGTTTCCCTAAGTTATGTTTATTATAATTATGGCTTTCTAATTGGGTTTACGTGTGGTGTTCCATCAATAGTACTCAGAATGTTAGTGTCGTGGCCAATTTGGTCACTAATCCTTTATGTTTTTATGTGTTGCTCGATCAAGTTAAACCCAACATTTCCAACATGCAAGCACCCTCCTCGTCAATCTTGGTCGCCAACTCGATCCTTCCAACATTGATAACCAATCATCGCATTCATCTTCTTAACATCCTCCAATCACATGTTTGTAAATAGATTTTAAAGATGTACGACCATGGTCAAGAACACAAACCTTAGTTTCTAACCCTAAGTTTATATATTAATTAAGAAAATCATTATTAATGTATTTGATTCAATGTTGTAAAAATCGTTAGGCGTTAGTCGGGCGATGAGGTACCGACTAGGGATTAATTGGGATAAATCGTTTTGGAGATTTTATATGTAATTATTTTAAATTGTATATATATTAAGATTAGTATACTTCAAGCATAAGTATTTAAAAGTAAAAATAATAATCAAGTACTTCAAAGTTCAAATAGTTCAGAACCTAGTAGTTCAAATACTTCAATGATTAGGTAGTTTAAAATTAAGTAGACGGGTCAGATTTATAAGTTAATGTAAAGGATGGTCGCAGGTGGAGGTCGACTTTTAGGGGTTGATCGATGTGTTGTCAATGTCGGCAAGGTTTAGAATTGAGTAAATGGATTAGAATTATAAGTTAAAAGGCACAAATATTTGCGTTTGACCGATTAATGCCGCCTAGGACCGACTACCGGTTTTTTGTACCGATTAGCTGAAATCAACAAGGTAGTGGGTTGACTACCGATTAATTCCTGATTAATTGGCTGCATAGGCCGATTTTTACAACACTGATTTGATTTAATAACGTCAACAATAATCATGATACATATTTATCATTTTAATAATGATAACCGTAATCCTTAATATATATCTCGGAACAATACAAATAACATAAACGTAGTGTTATTCAAGAAAATTTATAAAAGACAAATAAATTGTAGATGACGATAACTTTTTCGATATTATTCTAATTCAATAATTTGGTATCGTGTATTATCTCATATAAGAAAAGTAGAAATTTACCTAATTCAAAACTAAAGTTTAGTGTATCCTAAATTAAATTGCAAAATCCCATTGATCGAAAACCCTAATTTTGGTTTATAGTTTAAACTTTTCTTGTATAATATATGTCATGCTTAATATACAAGTTATTTTTTTCAAGTTTCAAATATTTAATGCAACAAGAAATGATGATTAACATTATTAGATCGATTTTTAAATCTGAACAACCAGAGTAATTGACTAGAATAAATCAACTGTTAGAAGATTAAAGAAAATAAATAAAATAAATTACATTCATATATGGTAATGATGATTTATTGAATCAAAAAGGTCTATGTGACCATTAACATATAGAGATGTATACTATTATTAATATAATAGGGACGTTACATCAGTTTTTGCATAATTTAATAGATTAAAAAGCCATAAAATAAAAAGATATAATCATATTTTACCTGTTAGGGTTTGTATAGTGATCGAATGGATGGAAAAATACATAAAAAGATAATGAATGCTTTTACTTTAAAGAATACTCCAAAAAACTATGCATTTTATTTAAAAAAATTATAAACTAAATAAAACACAAACCAAAAATTTCGCAAACATCAATATGAATATGATTTATACATGATATATACAATAAAAGAAAATCAAATTAAAACTTAGAGTATCTCTAAGGCTACCATTATTCATCATCTGTGGTTGATATAACGTATAAATTACAACTATAATTTATTCTAAGCATAATAATAACATCGATTAATCAATTCATTATTAAGAACACTCATAATTAGAGATTATAAGAATTTCAAGATATGAAGAAAAGATGTAACGAATTTAACTTACTTTATAATAAAAACACAAATTAAAGTATAAATTACATCTATGATTTATTCTAAGCATAATAATAACAATAACAATAACAAAAAGTATAATTTCCATTCAATTAATTATTGCATCTCTCTACATATCACCTAAAATTGGCAGCTGATTACAGACCATTAATTAGCGTCACTAAAGCTCATATCCCCAATCAAATCCGTCACTAAACATCGAACCACTCACTATCCATAATCAAGTAATTGCATCTAACTTCAAGTTTCTCCATCAGAACCATTTACATACTTTTATAAACATATACACACACATCTATAATCTATAATAATAATAATAATAATATCATAAATAAGATCAACCAGTATAACTTATCATTTTCAGTTCATAACCACCTCAACAAAAATGATCTAGGAGTACCAGTTCATACCCGGCAACTGATACGGTTGTCGGTAAACACCGTCTCCGATCGAGCCTAACATTGTCTGCTCCTGCTGTTGTTGCTGGTGCTCGTGCTGCTGATGGTGCATTAATGGTAACTGACTCAGGAGGCTGGCGACAGAACCGCCAGTTTCTTCGGCGGTTCTTGTCGCCAGTATGCCTCCGTCGCAGTTACCATCTGAAATAAATCTTTTTGTGTATGGTGAATTACTTGCACGACCTTCGTCCTGCCAGAAGATCCCTGGGAGGGATCTTTTGGCAGGAAGAAGACTCGAGGCACTTGTGATGTTGATGTTGTCGTTAGAATTCGAGGTTAACGACATGGTGTCGAATACAACGTTGTGTTCATGATTCTCGAGCATTACATTGAAGCCTGTTGGTCTAGTGACACCTAGTGATATCGACGGTGGTATCGACGACAACATCCCCGTCATCGGGTGGTCGCCCCCACCGTCGCTATCCACCGGCCGTTGCATATTGTTCTTCTTGTATATTCGACATAACACCCAATCATCCAACTACAACAAACATCAAAATCAACCAAAAAACAATCAAGAAACTAATCAAGAACCAATTTCCCGCCAAAATAATAATATTATTACCCGTAAAGAAGCTTTTTTATTAATCGGATCGCATCCGGGAGGCTTCGATGTAGTTTTATTATCAGCAAGACGATATTCATGCATGATCCAATTCGTTTTCGCCCCTTTCGGCGGTTTACCACCGTAAAACACCAGTGCTTTCTTCACACCAACTTTCTGCGTCCCACCGGAGGTCAACACCGGCTTATCGGTTCCGGTTGCTTTCCAGTACCCCGAAGTCGCGGCCCGGTTCGGCCGCGCTCCGTTCGGGTACTTCCGGTCCCTCGGGCTGAAGAAATACCACTCTTCTTCCCCGAACGTCGCCTTAGCTAAAACCAAAAACTAATTCAGAAACCAAAATAATAGTAACAGTAATAGTAATACTAATAGTAATAATAATATAAAATCAGAACAGCTGAAGAAATGATAGTAAAATAAATGATAATTTAATAATATTAATAATAATAGTAATAATAATAGTAATAGTAATAATGATCGGTACAGATAGAAGAAATGATAATTAAACTGACCGGGGAGTTCCCATGGGTCGAACTTGTAGAGATCAACCTCGGCGATGATGGCGACGGGCAGCGGGGCGGAGGCGGCTTTCTTCTTGAGGTAGTGAACCACCAGCTCTTCGTCGGTGGGGTGGAACCGGAACCCCGGTGGTAGCTGTGGTTGTTTTGAAGAAGATGATGAATCTGTACTAATCTCCATGTTTATGATAATAATAATAATAATAATCAAGTTTGATTATTATATATTTATATGTTTAGAAGTAATCAGAGAATTGAGAGAGATAGAGATCAGAGAGAGAGAGAGAGAGAGTATTGTAAGATGAAATTAGAGAAGCTTATCTTTATATGGTTATACGGACCATCGTATGAACATGGGTATGACCGTATATGATAATCGTATTAGTTATTGCTAACTAGATATTTATGAATAACTTTACACCAGAAAGCTAAATATCTTTTGACTGTGGTTAGCATGATTTAGAGGTGTAAATTGTGTCGGGTTGGTAGATTTACGAGTTGAATTATTTAACCCGAACATTACTGTATATTTGTTATTGTCAAAAACACAATATTAACCCGCACAAGTTTAAAATTGTGTAATTATAACATGACCTTATTAATTCTTTTATCTATGTTTGGTAAATGGGTTGGCGGGTTGATAGGTAATAATCGAGTCGTATATATGGTAATTAAATCGGCAGTACGTTAAAAACTGTGTTAAAATGGTTAGCGGGTTGACATGTTTAACTAAACGGGTTAAACAACTCAACACGAACACGACCCAATTAAAGATTAAACTAGTTAAATATGCCAACCTTAAACATGGTTTCTATGTGTTGTGCTTGTCTTGTTAGAAATTAACACAATTGCAACTTTGTGAAAAAAAAAATAGTTAAAGAAGTAATTTGCTGAAAATGAATGAAGAGCATAAAATGAAAATTGTGATTAAGGTGAAGCTAAAGTGATTATTTATCTATGTAATTTTCAAGTATGCTATGTGATAATTAAGAAACTAAATTAATTTTTAATATACAAAAGTCTATCGAGAATAGAAAATATATATAAATAAATGAATCTTGTCATACTGATTAAGATTTAACATTTGAATGAGAGGTTGCTTTCCTAATTAATGTATGTGACATGTGAACCCTGACTAATTATATTATTATGATTAATTAATTGTACTTATTTCTTATGTATTTTTTTAAACAGGTTAGTATTAGTGGTTAAAAGTTAGTAAAATTAGTTTAGTAATAATTTGTCAATGTTAATGCGTGTTTGAACTTTGTACCTTTAAGAAAACAAAGTTATCCACCTCCCTTTTGAATAATTAGATTAAAAGATCATTGGTTTTATTTCTTATGTACTTATATAATATATATGAAAAACTTAATTTGAAATTAACAATTAGTAATTTCTTCTTCAGTTACTATTATTTCTAAATATTAAGGGTAATTAGTATACCGGTGCTCAGGTGTTCAAAATCCTTAAGGGTGGGAGGGGCGCACCCGTCATGAGGGCACGACGACCCTCCACACCACGCGGCAACATCGCCACCACCCCCACACCGCCTTTTTTTGTTTGGCACGACATTGTCTTGCCATGCTTCTTCCTCTATTTTTTATTGTTGCAAAGAGTCATTAGGCTGGCCTTTGCCTCCGCCACCCACCTCTGCCGTCGAGTTCGTCAGATCGGACATACTCCTACCACCCTCAAATGGAGTAATTAAAAAATTTTGTGGCATGGAGTGACATAAACGATCCCTCTAAAGATTGTGGTATGTATGTGATATGATATTATATGACAAAATATGATTAGTAAGTATGTGGTATGCTGCAATGTGATGTGAGCACCCTTCCCCTCCGATTTTAGTTCTCATGATATAATAGATTGATGTTAAAAAGTATTTATTAATCGTTATTGATATCTGAAATTTTAAAGATTTGACTTAGTATTAACATTTTGATTAGAATATATGTTGACCCATATATGCATTCTCAAGAAGAAAATATTATACTATTTAATACAGATCATTTTAAAACTATTTATTTAAGTATAATCATTGCTACCACTTATTTAGACTATCAACTTTTTTGAATCCCAGCAACTCGGTGGAAACCTCAACAATAACAAAACTTTTAAGCCTTCGTGTTAGTAAATATAACGAAAATTATAAAAGCCTTCGTGTTAGAACAAGTACTACGAGAAAATTACCATGAGTTCTCTATATACACATTGCAATTCTAGAAACAAACACTATATTTTCGTGGCTATAGTCGTCATGTAATGTACATATATAACAAATAATTTTTTAAAACCTTAAAAAATAAGATCATATCTATAAAAAAAACGCTAACATTTCAATGCATAAACATGAACAAATTCACAAGAACACATACACTAAAACAATTGCACATGAACACCAGTAAAAATACATACCGATCTATTATAAGAAACATGTTAAATCTACTTCGATACTCAATAAGTATGTAATACAAGAAACCTCTTAAAATTTCTATCATTAACCTTGTTTTTGAATAATAAGACATTAATTTCAAACTCAGTTTTTTTTATAATTTTCCCATAAATATTTTAACAAATTTTATTCACTATTTATTTTAAATAGATAGTAGTAAATCCATAAATTGTAACCTCAGGTGTACCTTTGTTGTAGGGCATGAGGACCTCCATCTTTAAAAGCAGATGACTTTTGGTCTCATGTATATTAAAAGCGAGATTCATTTTCAAAAAGCTAAGATAAATAATTTCATAACATAAAAATGTTTGTACATTGATAAGCTAATTAAATGAACTAAAACCAAATTAATAATCAAAAGCACACAACATGTTTGAAAACATATTCTTTTAACTTTAAAATATAAAAAAATAAAAGAAAAGAGGGTTAAAAGGGTAATTTAGCAAGATGAGTTGGTGGAAGGAGATTAGAGGATAACAGAGTAAGTATGAAACTGAAAGCTACACAAATCACAAGCTGACACGTGTAATGATGACGTGGCAGAGTGGGCCCATTTGTAGGGAACTTGAGGCAACAAAAGGTTAGATCGACGATTAAGGGTTTAAAGACGTATGTTATGCTTTTGCGACGCTAATGGCATAAAAAACGTCATATTTGGTGCTGTTTTTTAGCGACAGTATTTCACGCCCCGTCATATCATCTCTAATCGTATTCTTAATCTTGATCTTAATCTACCCACTATTCTTTTAACTTAATTTATTGTTTTGACGAGTGTTTCAACTTTAAAGATATTTAAGGCAACATGTGGGCCTGTTTGATTAGCTATATTGTTTGTTGTGGCTGCGGGTTAACAACGTGCGCGTAAATTTTTTTACTGGTGTCGTCATGTTTCGTATTTGGATGTTTGAGAAAAATCTTTTTATCGACTCAACCTAGCTATGGTAAAAGACTAAAGCGATAGCGTGTTATTTTTAAAGTTAGATATATTGATCGAACTTGAGGCGCTTTGTTGGTTTATTGATTATTTGATTTATGAGTAATTATTATTGTAGGTTTATTAACATTTGCTGAACACTTATTAGAGTTTTATTTAGTTTTTATATATCATGATGTTTAGTTTTGTATTTAATTATAATCACTATTACTGTTATAAAAGATCCTTAAAAATATTGCAAAATATATAATATTTATACAATTTATTAATTATGAATAATTTTCACAAATATTGTATATAAACATAACTTAAGACGGGGTATTGGTTTGGAAAAGATGTTTGAGAGAACTTGTAGCTAGGAGGATGGACCAAATTTAATAAAATAAGGTTGATGTTTGTGTATGTAAATTACTGTTTTCGTCCCTGAGGTTTGACGAAAATCACGGGTTCAGTCCAATAGTTCATTTATTACACTGACGGTCCAATAGTTTTAAGGTTTGTTTCAATTGAGTCCACACCACTAACACCGTTAGTGTTTATTCTGTTAAATGATGTAAAAAGACATTTTTGCCCCTGAATTTAATAAACACACATCCCCATCCTCACCCAACCCATTTCCCCATCTCTCTTTCTCGCCACCACCGTCTAAAACCGCCGCCTGCACCACCCTCCCCTACCGCCGCCTGCACCACCCTCCCCGACGGCCGCCTGCACCACCCTCCCCAACCGCCGGTGCAACACCCTCCCGGACCGCCACCTGCACCACCATCCTCAACAGCCGTCTGCACCACCCTCCCCGGCCGCCACCTCCACCAGGACCACCACCACCACCCTAGCAACCCTTCCCTCCACCGCCGTCGACCTCACCACCGATAACAACCGCCGCCGCTGCCTGAAATGTATTTTTCTTTTTACTTTATTCATTTATGCTCGTGCGTGGCCTCGTTAGTAAAGTTTAATTCATTAGTAATAATAATAGTGGTAACAATATTAATAATAATAACAATTTTAATAACAAAATAATAATAATAATAATAATAATAATAATAATAATAATAATAATAATAATAGTAATATTAATAATAATAATAATAATAATAATAATAATAATAAGTAACACCAATAATAATAATAATTATAATAATTATAGTATTACTAATAATAATAATAATAATTATAATAATTACAATAATACTAATAATAATAATAACAATAATAATAGTGTTTAAAAGTGAAAATCCTTAAACCAAAGTTCAAGGGGGTATTCTGCCAAAGTTCAAACTTAAAATCAATATAAAACATTTTAATCAACAGCCCAAACCTCAGGGACTAAATGTGTAATATACGGGTTTTTCTTGAACTACAGTCCGGCGGCTTCGACCGGAGCTCCGGCAGAGCTCCGGCGAAGCTACAACCGTGCGATTTTCATGGTTTTGACCCAAACAAACCGCCCAACCCCGCTCGGCCCCATGATTCGAACCCGAACCACAATTCAATTTTTGTTATCACGCGTTTAACCTTTCCAAACCAAACCTCGAATCAACCGAGTCAATCACCGCAATCGAATCCTGCCTAAAACTACAATTCAATCAAATTAATCATCCTAAATCACAGTACGCGGCTTTACCAATCTGTAATCAATTAGAATTGTCAATTAACAGCGCGAATATATTAATTTTGGTAACTTTTCAAACGCGGATTCAAACCGAGAATGTTGAGCTCAAAACCGTGTAATTGAAACTATATATTGAAGGTTTCGGATTCGTTTTGAAGTTCCTCAACTCACTGAACACTCAATTGCACAGAAGAATCACCAAGTCGTAAACCCCCAAAATTCTGAAACCTTCGAAGCAAACCGAACTCGGAATCCCTCAAAATCTCACTTAAACAGGTAATTAAAACCTGTTATATGCTCGATTTGATTCAAAGATCAAAAACCCCATGATGATTCGAGTGTTTAACACCGAATCGAGGGTTGATTTCGGATCAGATGAACCTAGGGTTCATCAGGATTTGGGGAAAACTGGGAAACCATGTTTAAAAACAAAGCAAACCAAAAGTGAACCAAGGCCATGGCCCTGGTTCACTGGTTCCCGCACTACCATTCCCCAAGGGAGACCCGGGTTCGACCCCGGGCAACCCCTTTCCCTTTTTGTGTTATTTTCTTTTCTTTTCCCTTTTTCTTTTACCTTATGTCTTATTTTTATTTATTAATTAATTTCTTTTTTCTGAAAATTAATTCTGAATAAATTCTAAAATGAATTTATAAATTCAGAATTTATTTAAATTAGTTATTTATTTTGTTTATCAAAGTTTTATTTAAATTCAAAATACATCTTTGATATTTTCTTTAAATTATTTAAAACAATGTTGTGTGATTATTTATAACATATGCATGTATATATATATATGTATATATATATATATACATGTAACTATTAACAAATAATTTAAATAATTTATTTATACATCTATTCTTAACTTACATTGTAAAATATATTCATATATTCATATGCATACATTTATATATACTCATTATACATATACATTGTCAAATAATAAAAATGATTAAGTACTTACATATATATATTCATATATTCATACATTTATATATTCATTGTAAAATATATACATATACATTGTCAAATAAATGATTAAGTACTTACATATATATATATATATATATATATAATTATTACTTGATTTATCACAATCAATAAAACATACATAGACCGGTTTAATGTACGATTAATTTTCCCTTACATTAGACAATCGCCTTCGCGCAATAAATTAATTATCATCATTCCATTAAACTCAATTCACCTTAATAACACAAAATAAATAGATGTTAATCTCTATTTCAATCCATTATAACTAAACATCAAACCAATTATAACGCGTTACCTTATTCTTATTTAGGTGCCTTGTGACGTTTGTGTTGGAAATATTATTCGTGGTTATTCGTATTTCATCTTCAAGTCTTCTTATTATCATGTGAGTTCTTATGCCCCATTTACATATACTTTACACCTTTCGGGGTGAAACATGTTGGTTATACAAACAAACTTATACACGCTTTGATACTTATTACGCACGTGCAATTCTTTACATAGTCGTGGTTATTTGAATATGTTAAGTTGTATATGAGATGTGACATACGTGTGCAATCATTAACTATAACTAGCCTGGCGAAGTCTTAGATCTTTGGGCCTGACAAGCCTATTTGGTGCTAAAGCCGAGGGATTGCCGGCTCCTAGGAGCCGTATGCTTGTGCACTAGGGAACCAAATACACTTAGCTAATCATGCTTATTCATATTATTCAGTCAAGGTTTGATTGTAACTATGCATGTTCTATATACTTACTATCTTGTGACCATTGACTAGAATTGCCACATTCTTTCTCATGATATATACTTATTGTACTTTAAAACCATGAGAACTCACCAACTTGTTAGTTGACTTTATTTTCAACATGTTTCAGGTAATGTGCAAGCTTAATGATGATTGAAGAAATGCTTAAGCTTAGGATATGGACCTAGACTTAAATAAACATTTGGATTCATTTTCTTGTTTATTGTTTTCTTGTAAGACGTGGTTGGTTGTGATGTTTGAAAAACAATTGGTTAATGGCATTTATATTTTAACTTAGCGTTATGTGGCTGTGAACAATCTTAACCCTCACACTTCGACGTTTCCGCCGTCATGGTTGGGGTGTGACAGATTGGTATCAGAGCCCATAACTATAGGGATTTAGGTTATTAGAAATGGTGACCTAGACTATAGTTTATGCATGATCCTTATAGAAAAGTATTCTTATGAATACATACATATTGTTTGCATGCTGCCTAACGCTATGCCTTATTATGTGCAATGTGATGCCTTAGCATAGATGCCTTTCTGCATGATTACATATTGTTACTCGTCTCCCTAGACTTATATTAAACGATGATTCTCCCCGACAATTGCTAATACTTAAATCCTTCCTCGTCTCTAAGTAGAACTTATTGATAGAAAAATTTCTTAGACTTAGGGTCTAATCCTATAAATATCTCATCAAGATTTTTGATTCCACGAACCATAGAACTAGTGTGGTACATAGACACCTGTATTCTGGTTTTCCTGGCAAAAGGCCCTCGGGCTAAGGTAAGCATTTCGTATAAATCCTACGGGACCAGTCATGCTTACCTGGGGAATTCCGGGATGAGTGATAAACTATGGCCAACATACACCAGTTTCTAAGGTGAATGGGTCAATTCATCTTGACGTGTCAACGATTCCAAATGATGATGTGTCATCCAATGGAATCACCCCGTACAACCTATGATTCTTACTTTAACTGTCCATCCTTAATACCCTTTTAACCGATCTTAATTCAATTTATATTTTCCAGCATGTCTCGTTACCAAGGAACCCGAGGAAGATCTGGCCGTAAGCTTGCCGCCCTAATTGCCCGGCAAATGGCTGCGGTCATCCCGACTATGGTGGCTGAACTCAGCAGCACCATGATCGCCAACGTCGCAAGCAACAGCAACGGCCAAGGCGAAAATAGTGCAAACCAAGGTCGTAACAACCAGAAGTGCACTTTCAAGCACTTTAGCTCATGCAAGCCTCCCAATTTCAGTGGCAAGGAAGGTGCCACCGGCTCCTAGAATGGTTTGAAGGGATGGAAAACACCTTCGTCAACTGTGAGTGCCCCGAAGCACTTAAGGTGAGGTATGCCACCAGTATGCTGCAACAAAGGGCCTTAACTTGGTGGAACAGTGAAAAGCGAAACCGAGGTCCCGACGCGATCTTGGCTTTAACTTGGGAGGAGTTCAAGAACATAGCCATCGCCAAGTTTTGCCCGAGAAGTGAGATCCAGAAGCTAGAAGAAGAATTCTGGAATTTGAAACAGGATGGCGGGAACCATCTAGCCTATTCTACCCGCCATCACGAGCTGAGCATACTGTTGCCCCACATGGTGGATACTGTTGCCCGTAATGTGGAAAAATTTATCAAGGGGGTGCCGCCTCAGATTCAGGATGCCGTTGTGGGTAGCCGACCCGCAACCCTAGAAGAAGCTATTACAATTACTGCACAGCTGACAGAAAACCACATCCGGGCAGGCACCATGTCTGCAAAGGGGACCAAGAAGACTGAGAAGACGGTTCCCGAGGAGAGCAAGGAGGCTAAGGTGGATAACAGGAAAAGGAAGTTTGTACCGGCACGAAACTACGCAGTGGCCGCTCCTAAGCCATCCCAGAGGCAATGTGTTCCCGGGGCTGCACCGGCGACACAAGTGCCCGTGGCAAGGGCTTATGCAGGTCCTCTACCGCTGTGCAACACATGTAAGTACCATCATCCGGGGAATCTCCCGTGTCGCATCTGCACACTATGCGGCAAGTATGGGCATCTCGTGGCAACGTGTCGCCGAGCACTGGGGAACGCAGTGACGGAACCAAACCGGGCATGCTACAACTGTGGAGAACCAGGTCACTACCGACCCCAATGCCCTCGCCTTGTGGGCAATGTTCCACCAGCTCGTGGACGTGCCTTCAACATCAACGCAAACCAAGCCCAAGCGAACAACGACGTGGTGAACGGTATGTAATTTTCAACTCCATCTCCGTAGAAATCCTCTAAAAATTCCTGATTTATGCCTAAGTGCCTTTTTAAACCTACACAGGTATGTTTCTTATTAATGATACCTATGCTTACGTACTATTTGATTCGGGTGCCGATAGGAGTTTCGTTTCCTTAGAATTCGAACCGATACTTGCGAAACCTCGTACGAATTTGGGAAGACCTCTCACTGTTGAAGTTGCCGATGGAGAACCGATCACCGTCGACGTGGTCATTCGTGATTGCCTATTGTGCCTCGACGATCATAGATTTCCTATCGACCTTATTCCTATGAAGCTCGGGAGTTTCGACGTTATTATTGGCATGGATTGGTTATCGAAGAATCATGCTGAGATCGTTTGTTTTGAGAAGTGCATTCGCATACCCTTACCGACCGGAGACACGTTGAAGGTGTTCGGTGAACGGTCTTCCAAAAGACTCAAGCTTATGACATGCACTCAAGCTCGAAAGTGCCTGAGTAAGAATTATCCAGCATTCTTGGCTTACGTAGTCAACACTAAAGTCAAAGGGAAGGAACTCAAGGATGTTCCAATTGTACGAGAATTCCCTGAAGTATTTCCCGATGACCTTAGTGGGTTACCTCCTGTACGGGAAGTTGAATTCAAAATCGACTTGATCCCGGGAGCGAGCCCCGTGGCCAAATCACCTTACCGACTAGCACCATCTGAAATGCAAGAACTCTCTAGCCAACTCCAGGAATTATCCGAGAAGGGTTTTATCCGCCCTAGTTCTTCTCCTTGGGGTGCACCTGTCTTATTTGTGAAGAAGAAAGACGGGTCATTTCGCATGTGCATCGATTACCGGGAGCTCAACAAGTTAACCGTCAAGAACCGGTATCCCCTTCCTCGTATCGACGACCTCTTCGATCAACTTCAAGGAGCCGCAATCTTTTCAAAAATCGACTTGCGTTCGGGTTATCACCAACTGCGAGTCCACGACGACGACATCCCAAAAACTGCTTTCCGCACTCGGTACGGACATTACGAGTTTATGGTTATGCCTTTCGGCTTAACCAATGCTCCTGCGGTCTTCATGGACCTTATGAACCGAGTGTGCAAGCCATACCTAGATAAATTTGTCATTGTGTTCATCGATGACATTCTTATCTATTCCAAGTCTCACTCTGATCACGAACTCCACCTTCGTCAAATCCTCAATCTGTTGAAGAAGGAACAACTGTTCGCGAAGTTTTCGAAATGCGAGTTCTGGCTGGAAGAAGTACAATTCTTGGGACACGTTGTGAATAGCCAAGGAATTCACGTCGACCCGGCGAAGGTTGAAGCCGTTAGAAATTGGAGTGCTCCCACGACTCCAACAGAAATTCGATCGTTCCTTGGTCTAGCCGGGTATTACCGACGATTCATTGCCAATTTCTCAAAAATCGCAAAGCCACTCACGTTCCTGACCCAGAAACACCAGCCCTTCGTGTGGAAAGCCGAACAAGAAGAGGCGTTCGAGACATTAAAGCATAAGTTATGTAATGCTCCTATCCTGGCTCTACCGGATGGAAATGACGACTTCACGGTATACTGCGATGCGTCGAAACAAGGCCTTGGTTGTGTCCTCATGCAACGAGGAAAGGTCATAGCTTATGCCTCGAGACAATTGAAGGTTCATGAGGTAAACTACACGACGCACGATCTCGAGCTCGGAGCGGTGGTCTTTGCCTTAAAAATCTGGAGGCATTATCTATACGGCACGCAATGTATAGTATACACGGACCACAAGAGCCTTCAACATGTCTTCAATCAGAAGGATCTCAATATGAGGCAACGTCGCTGGGTGGAACTAATTAGTGACTACGACTGCGACATCCGATACCACCCCGGCAAGGCAAATGTCGTAGCCGATGCATTGAGTAGGAAGACACACCAAAAGATGGTCTCCGTTCAAGAAATTCGCGACCGTCGGCAGTGGTTCGATACATTGGGAGAGTTTGATACAGAAGTCCGACTTGATGTTCACAATACTACAGTGTTGCTACAAAACTTGAGGATCGAGTGTGACATAGAGTCAAGCATTCGAGAAGCCCAGCAAGCAGTACAAAGTGAGGAGAGTATGAAAGATGAACTTGAGCCCAATCTTGTGGCCCAACTGGAAGCAAGAGCCAATGGGTTGATATATTTCGCGAACCGAATCTGGATCCCCAAACACAATAACCTTCGAGCTATTATCATGAATGAAGCACATCAGACTCGCTATTCAATTCACCCGGGCTCCGATAAGATGTACATGGACTTGCGGAGTCAATATTGGTGGCCCGGAATGAAACGGGACATAGCAACGTACGTCGCTAAATGTCTTACATGCACGAAGGTTAAAGCGGAGCACCAACGCCCAAGTGGATTGCTCGAACAGCCCGAAATTCCCATGTGGAAATGGGAACATATATCCATGGACTTCATAACCAAACTACCTCGGACACCTCGTGGGCACGATAGCATATGGGTAATCGTCGACCGATTGACCAAGTCGGCACATTTCATACCCATACGCGACACGTATAAGACATCAAGACTAGCTCGGATTTATATCGACGAGATCGTAAGCCGTCATGGTGTGCCCCTTCATATCATATCCGACCGAGACGCTCGTTTCACTTCTCACTTCTGGTCTTCTATGCAAGAACTTCTGGGTACGCAATTGGATTTAAGTACGGCTTACCATCCCCAAACCGATGGTCAAACCGAGCGGACGATCCAAACTCTGGAAGACTTGTTGCGTCTCTGTGTTCTCGATTTTGGTGGTGACTGGGATACACACCTACCACTCGCAGAATTCTCCTACAACAATAGTTACCATTCGAGCATCCAAATGGCACCGTTTGAAGCACTTTATGGTCGTAAATGTCGTTCACCGATTTGCTGGACCGACATGGGCGAAAATCTTATCACCGGTCCCGAACTCATACAAGAGACGACCGATAAGGTTGCTATTATCCGCAAGAACTTGGAAACGGCTAGGAGTCGACAGAAGAGCTATGCCGATAAACGTCGCAAGCCGCTAGAATTCCAAGTTGGGGAGATGGTCCTTCTCAAGGTCTCGCCGTGGAAGGGTGTGGTTCGCTTTGGAAGGAAAGGTAAGTTAGCTCCGAGGTTTGTAGGACCTTTCAGGGTTCTGAAAAGAATCGGGAAAGTGGCCTACAAACTAGAACTTCCCTCTGACCTTAGTGGAATTCACCCGGTCTTCCACGTCTCGAACCTGAGGAAGTGTTTGGCCGACGATAACTTGTATGTACCATTGGAAGACATCCAGATCAACGAGTCCCTACATTTCGTTGAGAAACCCGTCGAAATCATGGATCGCATTATGAAGAAGACTAGAACCTCTACGACCCCAATAGTAAAGGTTCGGTGGGAAAACAAGCGGGGAGCGGAATTCACTTGGGAGCGCGAAGATCATATGAAGAAGACTTACCCTGAGTTATTTTTGTAACTTTCGTTATTGTAATTTCGGGACGAAATTAATTCAAGTTGGGGAGACTGTAACATCCTGTATTTTTCTTTTTACTTTATTCATTTATGCTCGTGCGTGGCCTCGTTAGTAAAGTTTAATTCATTAGTAATAATAATAGTGGTAACAATATTAATAATAATAACAATTTTAATAACAAAATAATAATAATAATAATAATAATAATAATAATAATAATAATAGTAATATTAATAATAATAATAATAATAATAATAATAAGTAACACCAATAATAATAATAATTATAATAATTATAGTATTACTAATAATAATAATAATAATTATAATAATTACAATAATACTAATAATAATAATAACAATAATAATAGTGTTTAAAAGTGAAAATCCTTAAACCAAAGTTCAAGGGGGTATTCTGCCAAAGTTCAAACTTAAAATCAATATAAAACATTTTAATCAACAGCCCAAACCTCAGGGACTAAATGTGTAATATACGGGTTTTTCTTGAACTACAGTCCGGCGGCTTCGACCGGAGCTCCGGCAGAGCTCCGGCGAAGCTACAACCGTGCGATTTTCATGGTTTTGACCCAAACAAACCGCCCAACCCCGCTCGGCCCCATGATTCGAACCCGAACCACAATTCAATTTTTGTTATCACGCGTTTAACCTTTCCAAACCAAACCTCGAATCAACCGAGTCAATCACCGCAATCGAATCCTGCCTAAAACTACAATTCAATCAAATTAATCATCCTAAATCACAGTACGCGGCTTTACCAATCTGTAATCAATTAGAATTGTCAATTAACAGCGCGAATATATTAATTTTGGTAACTTTTCAAACGCGGATTCAAACCGAGAATGTTGAGCTCAAAACCGTGTAATTGAAACTATATATTGAAGGTTTCGGATTCGTTTTGAAGTTCCTCAACTCACTGAACACTCAATTGCACAGAAGAATCACCAAGTCGTAAACCCCCAAAATTCTGAAACCTTCGAAGCAAACCGAACTCGGAATCCCTCAAAATCTCACTTAAACAGGTAATTAAAACCTGTTATATGCTCGATTTGATTCAAAGATCAAAAACCCCATGATGATTCGAGTGTTTAACACCGAATCGAGGGTTGATTTCGGATCAGATGAACCTAGGGTTCATCAGGATTTGGGGGAAACTGGGAAACCATGTTTAAAAACAAAGCAAACCAAAAGTGAACCAAGGCCATGGCTCTGGTTCACTGGTTCCCGCACTACCATTCCCCAAGGGAGACCCGGGTTCGACCCCGGGCAACCCCTTTTCCCTTTTTGTGTTATTTTCTTTTCTTTTCCCTTTTTCTTTTACCTTATGTCTTATTTTTATTTATTAATTAATTTCTTTTTTCTGAAAATTAATTCTGAATAAATTCTAAAATGAATTTATAAATTCAGAATTTATTTAAATTAGTTATTTATTTTGTTTATCAAAGTTTTATTTAAATTCAAAATACATCTTTGATATTTTCTTTAAATTATTTAAAACAATGTTGTGTGATTATTTATAACATATGCATGTATATATATATATGTATATATATATATATACATGTAACTATTAACAAATAATTTAAATAATTTATTTATACATCTATTCTTAACTTACATTGTAAAATATATTCATATATTCATATGCATACATTTATATATACTCATTATACATATACATTGTCAAATAATAAAAATGATTAAGTACTTACATATATATATTCATATATTCATACATTTATATATTCATTGTAAAATATATACATATACATTGTCAAATAAATGATTAAGTACTTACATATATATATATATATATATATAATTATTACTTGATTTATCACAATCAATAAAACATACATAGACCGGTTTAATGTACGATTAATTTTCCCTTACATTAGACAATCGCCTTCGCGCAATAAATTTAATTATCATCATTCCATTAAACTCAATTCACCTTAATAACACAAAATAAATAGATGTTAATCTCTATTTCAATCCATTATAACTAAACATCAAACCAATTATAACGCGTTACCTTATTCTTATTTAGGTGCCTTGTGACGTTTGTGTTGGAAATATTATTCGTGGTTATTCGTATTTCATCTTCAAGTCTTCTTATTATCATGTGAGTTCTTATGCCCCATTTACATATACTTTACACCTTTCGGGGTGAAACATGTTGGTTATACAAACAAACTTATACACGCTTTGATACTTATTACGCACGTGCAATTCTTTACATAGTCGTGGTTATTTGAATATGTTAAGTTGTATATGAGATGTGACATACGTGTGCAATCATTAACTATAACTAGCCTGGCGAAGTCTTAGATCTTTGGGCCTGACAAGCCTATTTGGTGCTAAAGCCGAGGGATTGCCGGCTCCTAGGAGCCGTATGCTTGTGCACTAGGGAACCAAATACACTTAGCTAATCATGCTTATTCATATTATTCAGTCAAGGTTTGATTGTAACTATGCATGTTCTATATACTTACTATCTTGTGACCATTGACTAGAATTGCCACATTCTTTCTCATGATATATACTTATTGTACTTTAAAACCATGAGAACTCACCAACTTGTTAGTTGACTTTATTTTCAACATGTTTCAGGTAATGTGCAAGCTTAATGATGATTGAAGAAATGCTTAAACTTAGGATATGGACCTAGACTTAAATAAACATTTGGATTCATTTTCTTGTTTATTGTTTTCTTGTAAGACGTGGTTGGTTGTGATGTTTGAAAAACAATTGGTTAATGGCATTTATATTTTAACTTAGCGTTATGTGGCTGTGAACAATCTTAACCCTCACACTCCGACGTTTCCGCCGTCATGGTTGGGGTGTGACAACCGGCCACCACCATGAAACCCTTATCTTCTCTCTAATCTATCTCTCTCTTTCATCTAATGTTGGATGAAGACATGAGTCAATGGTGTGGCAGCGAGAGTGGTGGTGGTGATGACCTGGCGGCGGGGAGGTGGTTGGGGATGGAGGTGGCGGCCAGAGGTGGTTTGGGGTGGCGGCGACACCGGAGATGGTTGGGGATGGAGGCGGCGGCCAGAGCTGGTAGGGGTGGCAGTGGTGGCTGAAGGTGGTTGTGGTGGTCGAAGGGTGTTGTGGTGGCGGTGGCACTGCAGGTGGTTGGGGGTGGAGGTGGTGGATGGTGTTCTTTAGGTGTGTGTGTGAGAGAGAGAGAGAGAAAGAGAGAAGAGAGAGATAGGGATGGGGGTGGGGATAGAGGAGGGGAGGGGATTTTAAAAATATCAAGGGGCATAATAGTCTTTTTATGTCATTTAACTGAACAAACATTAACGGTGTTAGTGGTGTGGACTCAATTGAAACAAACCTTAAAACTATTGGACTGTCAGTGTAATAAATGAAGTATTGGACTGAAACCGTGATTTTCGTCAAACCACAGGGACGAAAACAGTAATTTACTCTTGAATAAATAACATGTTAGTAACATAGTATGATATAAAATATATATGGTCATATGGCTGTTGATACATGATAAAAATATATACATAACAACACATGTAAACGAGATGTGTTTCACTGATTCTTTTAGGATTTAATTTAAGTTCATCTTAACTGTTAGCAAATTACATACTATACAAAATGCAACCCTATGTATAAAAAAGTACAAGAGTTTTTCCATGTTGTACATGTAACATCTTGTTTTTTGCGTTAATTGAAAGTTAGCTTTGTTAATTTTTGTATGGATTATTGTATCATTCATGAAACTTATGGTTTGCTTATGTATATTACTTTAATTGGTCTTTTAATCCTTTAATTTATAAGGTTATAATAATAGTAATAATATTAACTAAAGTAATAATAATAATAACAATAATGATAATAATAACAACAATACTAATAATAATTAATAGTAAGTTATAAAAGATAACAAGTTAGATTAATGCTAAGCTTGAAGTTAATTAAGGGGTGTTAATGTCATCTTATAAACTTTAAAAACAAGTATGTGCATAAAATAATAACAAAAGAAACTGCAAGGGGGCAAAGTGTAACATTTTTAAGACCCAAACCAACCCTCCCTTCACCCACGTTTTCCGGTCACCGACGGCCATACTCCGGTGACCACCAAACACCCAAATTAAGACGATTTAAACCATGTTAAAGGTACCAAACGACTCGGAGAAGCACCGCGAACTCGAACCCATGACCAATTGGACCATTACAATCGGAATTAAAGGGATTCGAACTAAAACAAACACCTTAATCGACATATAACCGTTAAACGTTCAAATGTTGATGGTTAATCACATTAATCGTACAGAAACGTTCGGATAATCATTGCCAAGCTTAATGTATAGTTTAATTCGAGTTAAATCATCCATTAAACATCAAATTGTAACCGAAATGATCGAACAAGAATCGGGACCCGTTCGGCATCTCAACGAACAAATCAAGGCTATATAACGGAAGGGAAATGTTTCATTCGATCCCTTTCAACTCCCTGTAGCTTCAATTTCACAAAAATTCTACTAAAATCCCGATTTCAAACTCATTCTGTTTCGCGAGAGAACCGAGGCAAAACCCGAGCACAACCACTTGTTAAACACAATTTTATGTTCATCTAAACATGGGGAACAAAAGCCCCATGGTTAATTTGGTTAACAACATCGAATTGATGTTCGATTTGATTCAAGAATAATCTAGGGTTCTTGGATTTGGGGGCGTATTAACGATTGAACTTAAAAGAAATTGGAACCGAGTATTAGCGCGGCTGAGAGCCTTGGTTCAGCGGTAATATGGGAGGAGGTTAAACAAGAGGTCCCCGGTTCGAATCCGGGGGACCCCATGTTTTACTTTTAAGGCTTTTTAGCCTTCATTTGAATCTAGTTTTTTTTCTAAAAATTATAAGAATTGGTTTTATAACTTTTGTTTATTTTTAAAGTTAATTATTCCTTTTCTGTAAATTTATTTATTATTTTTATAAATACTTTAACAAATATTTATCAACAAATATAGTGTTTAGTTATTTTTATAAATAAGATTTTAGATAACAATTTAAATCATCACATTATATTAATCATTTTAAAGGTGGATTAATCATGATATTTATAGAATTTACCTACATTTTATAATTTAAATCCACAAATTTTTATAAAAGCTTTAAATCTTTTTAAAATTTTATGAAAGATACGTTTTTCTTTTATTAGACTATAATATATGCATAATTTTCTCTAATTAGTTGTAGTTATTTATAAAGGTCCCCAAATTCCTATCAAAACCCTAGTTCGCGTTAAAACGTTAATCTCATTGTTAACTTAAAACATATATATATATATATATATATATATATATATATATATATATATATATATATAGATATATATATATATATATATATATATATATATATATATATATATATATATATATATATATATATATATATATATATATATATATATATATATATATATATATATATATATATATATATATATATATATATATATATAGGTGCCTTGTGAGAACTACGTTGGAACGTTGCTTATTATATCTCTTATTAATCGCCAATTATATACATATTGATCATGTGAGTATTTATATACCCCTTTTTCATATTTTCAAACTTTGGGGAGAAACATGTTACTTTAACCATTGCACTTGTAAATGTTTGATTCTTGTAAACTTATGCCAATTTATTTGTGTGTTGTGGTTAGTTGAACTTTGTAGCTACCATGTAATGTCGAATATATGTACAATCATTAACTATTGCTAGCCTGGCGACGTCATAGATCTATGGGCCTGACAAGCCTGCTTGGTTGATCCAAGTACACTTAGCTAATCGTATATACTTGTAAACGTTTGAGACTTGTAAAAACTGTCAAGTTTGGGGTGTGGCAGTACAATTGCTATCTAAACAACTATTAATATATGTAGTTCATCTTTTAATATAAACTTCAAAAATGTTATTTAGCGACAACCATATTTCATTTTCCTTATATGAAATTACATTTGTTATCAACACTCGGGTTCGTAGCGGTGTTTCAACGTTACTTTTTTCCAATAGTTTTGCCGTCTCCGTCGCAACGCGATGTTTCAACTTTTAATATAAGGTTCCAACTACTATCAACAATGTCCAGAATTCGTCTTTTTATATAAAGTTACGTATGTTATCAACGTTCTGTGGATTCACAACAACATTTCAATATTAGCTTTCTCATGGTTTTACGTCCACGCAACAACACAAGATCTACATACTAGTTAATATACAAAACAAAAACTTTGATTATGAATATATCGTAAAAATATTTACCTTGATATATTTTCTAGTAACAAGGAAGTTTATATTCTTTCTTGTATAAACTATATGTTTTCCAGGTTCACTACATGTGGGTCATACATCATGATGAGATAAGGGTCAATTGTAGAAATTGGTCACATCTCATTAGATAATTTTTTTAATAATAAGGTGACAGGCTTGAAAATGAGTTTGCTAGTTTCTAGAGATTCTAGAACGACTTAAAATTTTATTCCATGACTATATGTATCTATGATCGGCTAGATAGGGACCTGAAAGAGAAAGGAAATATCACAACTACAAGTGGGCGCGAGCGTGTTTCGTATAAAACGAAGGAATTAATTTCATCAGAGGTGGAAGAGAGAGGAAAAGAAAACATATTTATCGGAGATTCGGAGAGATCTACCCATGAGAAGAGGAGGAAGAATATAGCAGATCAAACAACACAATATAAACGTAGAGGCAATCGCATCCACCCATGTTGCTGATAGTCTTAGTCCAAAAAATAACAAATATGATTAAATCATTTAGAAACTCACCTCAGCTCTTTTTAGGTTGACAAATGTATCCTCGTCACTCAATGTTATTTCTCTCTATCTTTATTGAACTCAAAATAAAACAATCCAATATTATTAGTCCATTATAAAGTAAGATTAAAGCAGGTGTTACATTCACGATCCTCATATGCGATAATTGGTAAACAGTTGCAGCACTAATATGTCTATGAACTAACCCTCAATGATATGGCCCGGGACCCTGGTCATCCAACTGTAACATCCTTCTATGAAATATCTAGAGCTGATGCGTTAAAAATATTAGCCGTTGATCCACCAATGATGTTTTTACATATTCCTTGTTTCCAATGACACATTAGATTTCTAATTTGATCTCTTAGGTATTGTTGACGAACGATCAACTGATGAAAATATATTAATTTGCCATCTACATACACACTTCTACCAAAAAAATAGGTTTCTCATAGGTTAAAGTAAACAAATTGCAAGTTTGTCTTGTTTTTACTTGGTACACTTGCTTAATACGTTGATAAGTTATTTCTTTATGGTTATCACTAATAATATATAGTAAGATGTTATATGTATGAAGGGCCGTACAAAAGAAGGGATACCTTTCAAAATCCTTATATATATATTTCACCATTTCACCTATAATGATAAGAAGGGCATCATATTGGTGACAAATCAACGACAAACATACATAAGCATTTGGAAATTTTACACATTTAGTTACTTTATTTAGAGGTAAAATATAAGAGGAAGGAGGGTCATAAATCTTGAATTTGCCTTCAATTTTCAAGATACCAAACAAGATAATTAATAAAAGAGACAAAAGAACCAAGATTTGTGGCACAAGAAAAGAACAAACCCACCACCTTATCTATCATATGTAACAGAATCAGGCAATGTCACAAATTGCATGTTCCTTAAACATGTGGCTAAAATATGCATGTCAATTAATCTGTTTCACATACTTATACCTTGTGTCACACGCAATCTCTTTGATCAAATGTTTGGCCAAACCCTCTTTATCGTCAACGTTAAAACCTAACACTTATTAGTTCTTCACGAATCAATCGAAAACACTATTGGAATGTACATGTTTAACAAGCTAGATAGAGAGTATCAAAATGAAGTTGATCGGAAATATATATGAAGAACAAGATCGGGATCTTGTAAAACACGCGTCTATATCCTTTCGACAGCTTTGATATTTTTAGAATGATTTGATTTGGGAATCAAACCTAGGAGTCAGAAGTTGGATCTTTTGTTAATTCACACACCCATAGTGATCCAATATATCCTAGAGATAAAAATTGGTTTTGTTTCTATTATAGTTTTTTCCCTTTTGTTGTCTTCATTAAAAAATATATTAGATGTTAATTTGACGAATTTGTGCACCTTAATTATATGGAGTGAAAGTAATTAGTTTACTTTTTAAAGATAATTGTGCATGAAAACTAAAGGTTTGTAGCCTAGTAGTATTATGATATGTAATGAAAATATTTCTTAACAAATGACTAAAAATTCTAGTCTTACGACAAACATTGATTTAGATTTAAAATTAGTTTAAAAGAACACATGAATTGTTTCTGATTAATAAAAATTGTGTGCATGAATGTAAGAGTGAGGATATATGGTGCCAAAAGGAAAGTACAATTTTTGTGGACTAATTTTGAGCTACTTTGGTTATAAAAGAATATTAAGGTGCAGAGGACACTCATGTGATCATAAACATTTATCACATCATAAAATCCACCAATAAAATTATGTCATGTCAAAACATGTCATAATACATCACACATTCATATTTATAGTTGTGTGTGTGTAGTGATGGGGGGACCTATGCCACACCACACCATGTAAAATTTGCCGTTGAGAGAGGGGGGGCAACGGTTAGATTTTAGGAGCAAACCCACGCCGAGTACAAGCCGCGATAACACGTCATGAGAACATGCTGCAAGACTGGTGGTGGTGTTGGGGTGCCACGCCGAGGCATGCCGGGAGGCCCACGGCGAGTACAAGTCGCGATAACACATCATATAACATTTTAAGTTCAAATCATGTTATATGAACACAGTAAGCAAGCGGTTTTTGACAACCAAGGTAGTCTCATGCATATGCTAGTATAACATAATATGTGTATGTATAATATGCATATTTCTTAAGACGAGGATTAGAGTCAATTTTTTTTGAACGGCTGGTTAGTTGTTAGTTGTTAGTATCACCAAATTAGTAATATTCACACATGTCAAGGTTTGAACCTTGGACCTTCAAAAGAGTCAAAAGTCACCCACCTCTCCCTTGACTACTAGGCCAAAAGATCATTAGCAAGGATTAAAGTCAATTAACCCAATATGTCAAGTATGTATGAACTCAAACTCAAATGTCAAGTCCAAAGTTACCTCTATAGCCATAAAACTCTAATTTTCTTTTATCTTTTAAAACTTAATCTTTGACTTGTAATTTATATATTAACTTTCTAGACTTTGACTTGAAATGTCATACTAATAATAATTTTCAGGGGAATATAGTTCCCATGGTTTTAAAAAATCAACTTTACGTTAAAATTATACAATTAAAACAACTATTCCGAATCATAAATTATTGACTTTGAATGATTACCACAAAATTTGGCTGTAATTCCAAGGGAAAACGACAAGCATGAAAGGGAACAGTGAAGATAGCAAAACCATCAATTGAACTCCAAATAATAATTTATTAATATAAATATTATCATGATAAGTTAATAAAGATAACACATGAATAAATACTAACAAATTAAATATAACATGGTGCAATGCGTCATTCAATGAGTAGACCTTTAGATATAACTTTCACGATTATTAAATTAATGGCCCACTTCTGTTTATATCTAATCAGATGATTAATATTGTTGATTACACTAATGAGCTGTTAAATCTTTGTCTAATTTAAAACAACACTTTATATCTAATATTTAAATGTGATATGGTGTCTTTCCACTATTCAAGATGTAAAGGGTTTAAATTATGCAAGAGCCATGTATAGAGGTTTTTTCTAAACCAATTCCTAAATTTTTTATGATAAATTAATTAAAATCTGTACTTTGCAAGATTTGTATATTTTAATATATTGATTACTAGGTTAGTACCTCATGTATTACACGGGTTGAATAAATAAAATATTAAATAATTATTAATAAAAGTTAATGAATTATAAAACGATCTTTTGATATAAGATATGATTGACATTACGTATGAGTGATAAAAGAACGATATTATATTTTAAACTTTTTTTAATTTTTTTTTGTTTTTTTCAAAAAATGGTTTTTAAACAAATTGTTTCAAAACAAACCGTTTTTAAAAGTGTCATTTTTAATAATTTATTTATTATAACTTTGAAATTTAATTACTGTTTTTTCATAAGAATTTTATTTTTAAAAGCCACAGGTTTTAAAATATATTGTGTTTTTTAAAAGTTTGATTTTTTTTAAATTTCTTATTCTTATAAAAAAATTATTTCTTTACGAATTGTTTTTGTAGAAAGGTCTCTTTTTAAAAAAAATTAATATGTGAATATGAAAAAGAATTAAATAATATCATTTGTAGTTAATGTGATATTTATTAGGAGAGAAAATCGGGAAAACAAACTTAGTAGCTCTAAAATTGTAACAAGTGATATACAAAAACCTTCTTTTATTAGTATTGATAGATGGAGCACACCACGAGAGTATCTTCTTGAGTTCGTGTATAAGTGATTTATATAAGTAAACTAGGAGTTGTTAAAAGCATCTAATTTGAAATGATTATAGTTTTATAAATACCAAATTTACCACTTAAAGTAGACACAGATTTGAGAAATTGTATTTTTGCGTGATTGAAGTAAGTATGATGGAAAGATGAGCTAAAATAAAATAAAACAGAAGGCAGAATATTTATTTTCTTATGGACGGAGTAATCATTTTTCTTATTTTTAATATGAGGACGAAAATTTTGGTCATTTGTCATTGTCTTAAGTTGCTATCACCTTCGAATGTTGACATCGATCACCCATCATGTAATATGTCGTTAAAGTCCTCACAATTTAGAATAAAACAAATTTTATATCGTTTAAAGCGTGTAACCTTAAATTTTAAAACTAGCTTTAGTACATCCATATATTATACAGATTAAATAAATAAATTTTATTAATTATAAAACGGTATTTTAAGATGAGATATAATTGAAATTATGTAAAGACTATAAGTAATAAAACAATTATATCAACTTTTTAAAAAATTTATTTTTAAACGTTTTTTGTTTTTTCCAAAATAAAATATATTTTGTTTCAAAATAAATCATTTTATAAAAATGTCTTTTTTATAATTTACTTGCTATAACTCCCAATTATAATTATTTTTGTTTATGAAAAATTTACTTTTTAAAAAGATCGACATTAAAATATTTCATACCTTAAAAAAGGTTTGGTATTTTGGGAAAAAAATTAATTTATGAAATTTGTTTCCTAGAAATAACATTAATTAAAAGTTTTTTTTAATTTATTAAAAACTGTTCTTAATCTTAAAAAATTAAATATTATTATTAGTAACTAATGTAATTATTTAATAGGATAAATAAGCTGCAAATTTTTGATAAGTATGAATATAATTTTGCCACATGTTTCTTTAATCACTCTTTTATTAGAGCAATTTATGCACTCTTTGTTTGCACTCATATAGTTAAAGATTATTAAACTCCATGTTAACAAAGTAATGATGCTTTAAATCGTTTTAAAATTAGGGCAAGGTTACGATGGTTGTAGTGATCCTTTTAATATAAATAACTTCGACGTAACATGATGTAAAATGTAACTATGGTGTCGTCTCCAGGTGACAACATTCTTTTTCTTCTTCTTCCTCCCACATCGAGGGATACAGTATAAGCGCCATGTGTATAATTAAGGTCGGGTTTTATTTATATTTCTCTTGTTACGTCCTCAAGTCGCCATAGTTGTAACTCATGGCATTATGATCGTAACACATGCCGTTGTAGTCATGTCTCAAGACATGTAGTCGTAGAACCCTATTCCCCTTTCTTTTTAAAAAAAACCACACAATAAACTATATATCCTTAACATAGCATAGAGTTTGCAAACAGTAACGTACCAGTAACATGCAATA
The DNA here is from genome assembly GCA_025215565.1 of Flaveria ramosissima. Taxonomy (NCBI): domain Eukaryota; kingdom Viridiplantae; phylum Streptophyta; class Magnoliopsida; order Asterales; family Asteraceae; genus Flaveria; species Flaveria ramosissima. Next base: position 39,654,108 of record CM046044.1, on the reverse strand, counting down.
AGTTATGGACACATACATAACCATTAAAGAAAATATTAAATCATATTAATGATGAGTACGGACATTTGCTATTTCACGCTCATGATAAAAGGAGGATATCGTGAACCGATTACACTACCATTAATGATCATTGGTGTCACAATTAAGTGCTTATGAAATAATGAAACTTAACTACAGGTTGTGACACGAATTAAATGACACAAAACTATTTGTGTTGGTAAGATATTATATACCAACATTATACACACGTATACCTAAATACATGAAGTACTCAAATCTTGTTAGAGAATTTCATGTCTCCTAGTTTTCAAGATTAGTTTTTATTTTATAACTTAAGCCTTTTGAGATGGAATTATATAATTTCCATGCTTTATAATTATTATTTGTTTATTTACATTATAATTAACTATCCGTATGTTGTGTTAGTGTTTGAAGTACTGAATCCCAACACATAGACATTGAAATTATTATATGTTTTTTAAGGGTTTGTTGATATTGAATTTCATAAAAAAAATATTTTATTGTCAACCAAAAGAGTCGGGACCACAACATAATCGAACTGGTTCTTAAATTCAATAATTAATGAAATACTAGATTAGACATATAACTTACAATAAAAATAAAAAAATCACAAAAAATAATATCATATATGATCAATATATTGCATTGTGTATTTATTTATTCGTGAAAGTAAATAACTCTCTCGCCTGTGATGCCATCTTAATCAAGTAATAATATCACATATTAAAGTCCAATTATATTATTGCTTACCTATTTATAGGAAATAATAAAAATGACTGAAAAACCTAAACATATATTCATTTCTTGCATTTTAAATTGCTTGAGGTTTCAACTAAGGTAACTTTATAAAAATAAAATGATATTAGTAAAAAATCGCATATATAGACGATTACGTTTAATACAAAATCTATTTTTAAGTATATGATCATTAAAATCGTGTCATAAGTACTACTTGTCAGATTTAGTGGGAGAAAGAAAGCAAGAATGGAATTATGGTGTATTATAGTTGAAACAGTATTTATAAATATGCTATTCTGATTTTGTATTTAAAACTTTTTTTTGTGAAATGAGTAGACTCGTAACATATTGTTTCCTGGTCTTATTGTTATTATGCATATGATTAATTACTATATTTACTACGAAGTCTTCTGGTCTATTGGTAGCTTCATGACTTTTCATATGGAAGATCGTGGGTTTGACTCTTGTTCAGAGCAAAAATGCTTTAAGCTGAGCCACGAAGTTTTTTCAGTTGTGAGTTTTCTTCTGAGGGGTTAAAGAATGCACTTCTTGCTGGAAAACAAATCGGTGTCTTATAACACTTATCTTACTAAACAGGGTTGTATAATTACCATTTAAAAAAATACTATAACTAAGTTATTGAACATTAAAGAATGTGGTATTGATTTTTGTTTATTTGAAAAATGACATCTATGGTTCGAAATTAGTGCTTTTGTAAATATAGGTTAGTGGGTAAAGAATATGACTTTGAGAAAGACGTGGCTTTTCTCATGTCCAAATTATGTTTAGTCATTTATAATGAGACCAAATGAATCTCCACGCGTTGAAATAATTATTAGAAGATTAGATATTTGTTTTATCTTTACTTTTTGTTTAAACATCATTGTAAGACTTAATTAGATATTTTGGTTCAAAAATCCGGTTAAAAATAGGCGTATTTCACTTATTATTGTGTTATTTTAAGGCAGGGTTTTTCTTATGTCTTACATCTTATTGGGTCTTCCATTGATGATTTTAGTGTCATCAAGCTATTTCGAATGATTGGATTTCATATAACTAAATGTGATATCATAATTAAACATCAAACAAGTTTAAAAATGTAGAGTGCATGTGTAATTTGAGAATGTTATTATTTGAAGGAAGCACTAGATCATGGGGTTCAGGGGAACTGGTCGGGCAGTCGGGTCCAAGGACGGCAGGCCTGGTGGGACCCAAGGGGCAAAGCCCTTGGCTGAAACGAGTTGTCATGCTAGCTTGAAAAATTATTTATTTGACATTCTTATATTGCATTGGAAATCACTATGAGATCGAGAAATAATGAGAAAGTTACTGAACATCGATGGTAACAGAAGTTTAGTAGTAACCAAACCTCTATAAAACTTTAAATTCAGTAGAAACTTGCAGAAGAGTTTAGAAGAATCTAAAAGTTCAGTAGAAATTAAAGTGCGACAGAAACTTCATAAGTAAAATATTTTAGCAATAATTAAGTTAGTTTCAGTTGAAGTTAGTTCAAAATGAAATAGTCTCTAGCAGTTGTGATCACTTATCTATTTTAACTACCAATTGACAGTTATATAGGTTCAGTTAACCAATTTAATATATTAACCTTGTATAAAAAGATTCATTTGATGAATTTTTAGTACAATCTACATAATAGATTTACATGTCTCATTTTTAGTTTCTCTCTAAATTATTCAATTGGTTATTCGTGTGTACCAGCGAAATAATTCAATATGAAATTGTTATCATTTTTAGAGTATTTCTACATACAAATTTTAGAGTATTTCTAAAGTAATTCAATTATTATGGTATATACAGTGTGTATAAACCGTAATATGTCAAATTGTTTTGAACTTGAAGATTTATACGATTTAGTTCACGGGTACATTATTTTACACTCTGATTGACGGTTTAGAACTTGAAACGGATTGTGTAAACCGAATTGAGACGTTTAACCTATTCCTTTATGTATTTATATTTACAATATGTAGTTTATACAAACATGATGGCTGGAATTCTGTTTGGAGGACAATACAAGTGATAGGAACCTGAAATCCTAAATACAATTCGAAAGTTGATGTTGGAGCCGACTTTGGTTGATTCTAAATTTTTAATGCCACTTTATATTATGGATAGTTGGATTATGGATATAACAAGTATTAAGCCCCCTGCGTTGCATCGGGGGTTGTAAAACCGTGTTAAGTAGTACCAATGTCACACCACCGCAAGTGACCACTGACACCGAAAAAACACGTATTAGAAAATAAATAAAAAACAAAAAAATAAAATCAAACGAAAAGTAGACGTAAAAACGTTGAACCACCTAAGCACAACGTAAAACATATTAAACAATAAGTAAGTCGATCTAGAACTAACGCGTTACGACAGAGTCGTTAAACGGGAAAAATATAAGGGTACGAATGTTGATTCACACACACGCGCTATGAATGTTACTCGCAAAATTTATTCGGAAACGCAAAACAAAAAGTTTGTAAAATATGAGAAGTATGGGGATCAATGATGAAAATAAAATAAAATATTAGGGCTAAATTGTTAAAAAAATTAAAGTTTAAGAAAAAAACAAAGATAAGTATAACACATTAAAACATATTACAACCCATTAAACATACCAGTATTGGTAATTAGTATTATATAAATAATACATGAGGACTTCTTGGGTAATACTGTGATTTCTGACAGTCCAACAAACTCACAAAATGATGGATTTGGGCCTGGTAATTTAATAGTTTGGGCCTCGTAAAATGGATTTTGCCTTTAAGCAGTTATAAGTTATAATTTATAACGAACTCATGTTTGGATTGATGTCACATCTTACTTTTTTTTTCAGGTTTAACCGAACTTAAAAGTTGAACATGAACCCGAATAAAACACAAACCTACTAGTTATATCAGATACATGAATTTAAACATGACAATAGTTTTCTTAGATTGATATCAACCAAATCATTTCAACCATAGTTTTTTATTTTATTTTATTTTATTTTTACATATTAATACTTCAGTTACAAATTTATGATTCAAAATAAAATATATAAAAAATAATTACATTCAAGCCATTGAACTTAAATATTCATTTCTCCTTCTTCTTTGAAACGTTGTAAACAAGTATCTAAACATAATAGGTTATGACGTAAAATGCATTTAACAAAAATAAGTTTTCAATCCTAAAAACACGTGATGTTGAAGTGTACGCAATATATATTGACATGAAGCGCATCAAAATTGTCTATCTTTTTTAATATACGCAACATATTATGACATTGTTGCTTCCGTATGCACGAGTCTTACACATAATGACATGTCTAGCCACCCAAATCATCCATTTCCTTTTGATTATATGCCTAAGAGGATGTTATTTTACAACTAACTATATTTGTATTTGCATTTTAAAAGTTCATGCTTTTGGTTCACGATATAAAATTATATATTTTTTTATATTGCAGTTACATTTTTTTGCTTCCAATACAAAAATGATTTTAAATCCTTGTAAAGACTAGGCATGTCCGTCACTCTTGGCTCGGGCACTATTCGAATTATGTTTTCGACATCTTTCTTTTTAAAATTTTCAAACAATAACGAAACCAGAACTTTTTTATAAAGGTCACGTTAAAAAGAATCGTGCTTGTTAGCGTACAACAATTACGTTTTTATTACAATCAATATACGAAAAATACTCCTTCATTTTAATACTTACAAAGACATATTCTCCATATGGCGCATTAATTAATTTGTAAGAAAAGTATCATGCATCTTGTTGCAAATTCTTTTCACCCTCACATATATTTTGAATTTAAAAAAAGTTTAAATAATACAACAAATCTTAAATCAGACAAAGTAACAAAACCAAATGAATATCTTAGACATTATTACATAGTAAATTAAATAAACGAGACCATAATTGTATTTTCATATAACTAGTTTTTTACCCACTCGTTTCCGAACTAAAATACGTCTAGAGTAACTCGAATTTATACCGTTGAATTTAAAACGTATTATATTTGTTCCGTCTCTTTTACAAAATAATTTATGTCAAAGCGTAAGCCAACTGAAAACGTACATAAAAAAACACATGCTACGCAGTCGTATGCATTGATAATATATATTACAATTGTGCTGACGTCATCCGTTTCCGAACGAAATTTACGTAAAAAAATAGAGTAACCCAGACTTACACCGTCGAATAAAAACATATATATTTGACCCGAAGCGCTTTTTTATATAAAAAAATACAATAAAAGACAAAAAGTATATATATTCATTTAGTTTCTAAAGTAACATATATACAATAAGAAAACTAAAACTTGAAGGACCAAAGATAACTAAAACTTGAGGAAAAAAAGAAGGGATAATTTCGTATAATAGTAATCAAGTTTCAGGATTGTTATAATCAGGTCACTTATAAATTTATTTGTCTCAATCAGGTCATTTATAAAATTTTTTGTCTCAATCAGGTAACTCGTTAATTTTTTTTGTCTCAATTAAGTCTCTAAAGTTTTATGATTGTTCTAATTAGGTCACTCATAAATTGTAAAAATATTTTTTTTTAAATTGAGATACTTAAAAAATTGACAATATTTATAAAGAACCAAATTATTTTATAAAAATTGCAAATTATTTAAAAATTTTGAAAAAATATGAGTGAACTGATTGAAACACTCCTAAAATTTTAATGACATGATTGGAACAATTAAAAATACTAGTGACCTGATTGGAACAAATAAAAATATGAATGAATTAATTGGAATACTTTTAAAACTTGCTTATTATTCCATAAAGTTTTCCAAAAAAAAGAACTCTACTAAACTTTTGAAAACACTTGTTGTAAAATGTTGATGAGTCGGAGGGTCAATGGATCCCTGACACTATGTATCCAAATACACAACATGTGCACTTGTTTAACTTTTTGTTAGTACTAACTTCAGTAATTATCAATGTTGTAAATTTAGGAATTAATGTACATCACAACATTGTTGGGCCTCTATACCATATGATGTTGACTCACCTAGAGATTGTTTATGCGTTTAGTATAGGATTCTTAACCTACTCAATCATGTTAGATTGTGTTCAAGTGTATACTTTGGTACGAGTACGTATCGTTATCTTTTTAGGCTCGATCTCAACCAATATATATTGCACTACATGCTTTTTTCAAATGCAAGTTTACATGGTTGGATGTCTTAATCATGTATATATTGTTATTATATCTTTTAGACCCATCCTCATCATCATTTAGAGTTCCAAATAATTACTTTTGCTAAATCGAGTATTGAGGTTGTGTATCATGCATTAAAACATTGTTACCACTATACTTTATATGAATAATAACTGTATTACAAAAGTTTGTGTCCATCCCTAATCTCTTAAAAATAGTATTATGTTGCGGTAATATTTGAGTTGTTATTTATAGTTTGTTACATGATTTTAGAGTTCTACAATGATTGTGTTTTGATTTACTTTTGAGAGCTCAAGACATCCAACCAAACTTGATGTCACAAGTGAAATAAATTGTTGGTAGCAAGGGAAATTTTCTATTCAATCTTTAATTTTGTAAATATAATTTTTATGATGTTAAGACACACAATGCTTTGAATAAAGAAGAACTTTTTTTATTAGTAGGGTAAAATTTAGTATTTATTTGACTTGTGGGGTTAAAAAAAAATTAAACAATAGGGGTACCCGCCGGTGTGACCGGCGAGGTCTCCCCAAGTCACATCACTGCGAAGACCACATCTGCACCACTTTGTCGTTTTCCTCAGAACCCGCCGGTGCCACCGGCGAGTTCTGCACCACCATTAATGCGCCCAAGAACCCGCCAATGGGGAGGGCGGGTAGTTGGTTAGGGTTTTGACCGGATTGAGTGCAAGCCATTTATTTAAAAATTTTACTTTTCTATTATATAAACCATCTAACATTCTTCACAATACACACCAAACTCACATTCTCTATTTTCAACAAACATCTTTCACATTCTCTATTTTTCAACAAACTCACATATTTGATTCCATGGCGAATTGGGGTGTTACATCGGGTCCTTTGAATACGGAATTGTTATTTTTGGTTGGTGAGCATAGAGCTGCTCACTATTTTCAGAATCCAACGAGCGATGTCGGTGTCTTGCGTCCTAGACGGGGGGATACCAATTTTTGGAGACTCATCAAACACAAGCCTATACCCAGTAATGTTATGCCTTATATAAGGATGACGGGTTTTGGTGGTATTATTGATTGCGGTTACCGTAAGCTTGATGGTGGTTTGATTACGGCTTTGGTGGAGAGATGGCGGCCTGAAACCCACACGTTTCATTTACCTGTGGGAGAATACACGGTAACCCTTCAAGATGTTCAAGTCTTATGGGGTTTGCAAGTTGATGGTGATGCAATTACTGGCACTGATGTGGCGATGAACAAAACTGAAATAATAGATTTGTTCGGGCGTCTGACAGGTTGTTTTCTTGATCCCCATCATATAGAAGGTTTAAAAATAAAATTGGTTGTCATTTTAAAAGAAATAGAAAAACATTTCCCTACAAATGCCTCTATTGAGCAATTGCAGCAACGTGCTCGATTAATAATATTATACATGATTGGTGCGACTTTATTCCTCGGTTCATCTTCCAACTGGCTGCATGTTAATTTTTTAACACATGTAAAAGATTTAGAAGAGTATGGCCAACTAAGTTGGGGGAGTGTCACTTTATCATAGTTGTACAGACAGTTATGCAAGGCAACAAAAATATCAGCTACTGATGTTAGTGGACCGTTATTTTTGTTACAATTATGGGCTTGGAAAGGTACCATCAACTCCAACTATTTGTCGTTTCTTCGTCAACGATGGCATTAGCTACTGGCACTACGTAGTTGTTTGGATTTTTAAAAACTGCAATTAACATCTTAGCACGATACGATCCCTTCAAAAACGTACCATCAACAGATATCACAGGTTGACTATGCTTGAATGTGTTGATTATCGGACCAAATGTCCAAAACACATACTTAAACATATGATATTGAGATGAACTAATCGGATGATGTAACCATTCCACAATAACTTGGTTTGTTTCTTGTAGAGCATTGATGTACTTTGGAAGTTTTTTAAAATTACTGTCCCTAGTACCGTATATTATCTCAATAGCATCCTTTCGAGCTCTCCACGCCTTATTATATGAAACATCAACATTCAACGTGTCTTTAATGTGTGCCTGAATTTGCTTGACGGGAAAAGTAAGGTCTACCCGGCGAATAAAGTGGATGATACAATTTACAATATCTCTAGATTTCAAACCTCTATTGTTGTTGCCAACAACACTACCAAAGCAATTATGTGCATTGACCCATCTAGATATTCTCCACATGTTGTGATGTTTAGGCTTGGTAGCGTACCCAAACCAACTACATTCAGGACCAATGGGAAGATCACTGCTATAATTGGGGCTAGTTGTGTAGCATTTTGCTCTATACGCATCACTTTTACTTTCAACAACAAACATTTCCCGGTTACGTGCAACATTCCATAATCGCACCGCATGCGTCAGATCATATTTTGATTTAAAGAACATGCCGACATGGATTTCTTTTGTTTCTTCATTCCATACATCCATGTAGTCTTCATTATCAAAATCAAGAGCTTCATAATCTCTTAATTCTTGGGGATCTTTAGAAAAGGTCACCTCTCCGTAAGAGATTCCTTGATTAACCACAAAATTATGGTGCTCACTAATTTCATACCCATCTTCATTATCGGTTGATTCATCACGTGACGAAACAGATTCAGTATCTTCACTTCTTTGTGAACCATCATCATCCGAGTTATCAAACTCTCCTTTGTTCATCGTCATTTATATCAACATTTGATTGATGATTTGAAATATACCCCATGTTAAAATTGCTTGACGGACTGGCTTGATGATCACGTGAACTTGCATTGCCTGGAAAGGTAGTAACTGTTTGTGTAGGTGATTCGGATACAGAAAACCCTCGTAGGCGATCCATACAATTTGATTGTTGGAGTGACATTATTGGATCCAAAATTACGTGAATATTTCCAATGAAGTTTTCCACATAATCTGCCAATTAATACAATACTTCAAGACTCGAGTCATTAAAATTTCAGATGTTTGAGAAAAACCACCGTACGTGTAAAATAGTTTGAACTTCAGATTATAATATTCTCGTGAAAGTTGAAGATGATCGTAAATGAAATCAACAAATTCATCGTACGAAATTTTTTGAAGAACAATAGTGGTACTTCTGGTAGAAGCATCACACATAATATTTCCGTTCACAAAGAAAACATCACCACCCTAGTATATTTGGATAAAATAAGGTCTAGACATGATGAAATTTGTTGTTTTGAAAAGGTTTTTGGTTTGAGTTGTTTGAGGATGAGACGGATGAACTTGTTTATATAAACATCAGTATATTTGTTGGTTTGAGGTTTGAGGGTTTTTTTGAGGATTCGGGATTTTACGAGTGAGACGGATGAACTTGTTTGAGGATTCGGGTTTTTTTGGTTTGAGTTGTTTGAGGATGAAATGGAGGAACTTGTTTATATAAAAAATTTCGTCTGACTAAACCCTAATTCACCCAAGAACTCGCCCGTCCCATTGGCGGGTTCTTGGGCTGTCTTTCACACAGACCATGACCGGTCAACCATGCCAGAACTCGCCGGTCACACCGGCGGGTTCTGAGGAAGAAGACAAAATCGATGGAATCTTGCCAGGTCTTCGCAGGGCTCGGATTTTAAGAGGGGAGACCTTGCCGGTCACACCGGCGGGTACCCTTATTGTTTATTTTTTTTTTTACCCCACAAGTCAAATAAATACTAAATTTTACCCTACAATAAAAAAATTCAATAAGAAGCTAGTATGCAATTTTTCTTTAAATTTATGAAGGGTTTAAAGCAATGTTTTCAGAACCGGATTGTACGTCGAACCGGACGCCTTACTGGTTTGGTGGTCGGACTGGATTTAAGAACCGGATGACGTCATAATTATATATATAGTATATTATATATATAGTTATATATATAATTAAATATAAGTAATTTATATATGTATTTTATAGTTATATATAAAACTTAACTATATTTTTATATCCAACATACTAATTTATGGTTCAACACTTTTTACCCATTAAAATAAAAAAACAAAATCCGGTTCGAACCGGTCCGATTTCCCGGTCCAACCACTGATTTGGGACGAACCAGCCGGTCGAACCGGCCCAAAACGATCCGATGCGAACCGGACCGGCTAGGTGGCCGATCCCCGGTCGGACCGGTTGGACCGGCCGGTCCGATCCGGTCCTAACAACCATGGTTTAAAGTTCATGTGGTACTTGTTGTAACGTGGTGACTCAAAAAGCATGTCACATCTAGAGTCCACAAGCCACCTAATTAGAGTCAATGTCAGAATAACTCGGTAAAGTGCGCTGGTGAGATAGTATTGTAGCGGATTGATTCTCCACAAACCACCGTGAACTATTTTCATACTAAAAATTACCACACAAACTCTAAACCAACTCTAAACCCTACATAAATCTAAATATTTCAGATGTATGCTCATCAATCTTATTATCAGCGACAAGTAAGTTTGAAACAAAATTTTCTAGCATTGGCTTTGTTCCAAGTCAAATTGAAATAACCTGAAGCGTGTTATAAAACAAACATGCATCATCACAAGATATTGTAAAGGTATATGAAAGACAAATTTCCTTGCATCCAGATAGTTGCTAAAGCTACATTAAAACACACCATGTACACTTGCTAAAGCTATAGTAATTATCAACAATATTGTGAGATTTAACAGGTTTTTCAGTAGCTAACACAGAATATTTCAAGCAAAACTTAATGGCAAAAAGAATTTTGTGGGTGCAGATTATATATGTGCATTTATTAACTCACTAGCTAATCATTTGATTTGATTCCCCTAAGCAAACATTAGCTAGTTCCTTGATTCAACATTAATAAAACAATTAAATACAAAAGAAGCATATCATGTGACAGAATGACATATAATAATAAGCTTGAAATATGAAATGAAACCCATATAATGTGACACTAGTATGATTGAAATCTGCATATGTATCAAAACAAATAACCATATGCACGATCACATTCCAGGGCCAAACAAAAATTCAAGAAAGTTACAACTAGAGAATATAACAAAACACAACATAAGAATCACTCATTTCTGTCATCTTTTGACCCAAAAATTTTGAAGACCTCACTTACTTCTTAGGTACTCCAATCCTCATGAGGGCAATATACGCAACAACGCGATAAAACACCAGCATTACAACCAAAGCAACAACCGCGATGACTTGCCCATCGAGCCCAATGCTCTTAATAGCAGGAAAATCAGCAACCAAACAAGTTTGGTTACCACATTGATATGTTTGGTCCTTCTCATATTGTGATCCTAACAGGAGTTTGTAAGTATACAAACTAATCGATATGTATTTGATCCAAGCTATGAAAACCGGAACATGTTGAACATAATATCCACCAGCCAATGTGAAAGTTAACATGATCACAGACCCTAAAATGGTTGCTGATTTGAGGTCCATAACTAGTGCACCTAAGGCTAGTCCTAGCCCTTGTGATACCAACACGCTTAATAGCAGCGCGAACAATGCGTATAGAAAGCTACCAAGATTGGGCTTGAGTCCAGCCATCCAGTAGGTTATGATGCAAAAGAACGTGGGAAGAACTAACTCCATTGGAAGATCACCTATTGTTCTTGAGAAGAAATAAGATGAAAGTCTATACATCCCTGAAGATCTTTCTTTTGCTAGCATATCGCGCTCTTGAGGGAATGTGAAAATCGCTTGAAATAAGGGGAAAAAGCCCCAAAATCCAGTGTAAAAGAACAGCAATCCTGACTGCATATATTGTGACTCAAATTATCAAAATTTGGCTGAAAATGTAAGTAACAAGATGATGAAATTGGCATATACCTGATCTTGTAAGTGTGCGGTATCCGATTGCCACCATAGCAAACCACAAAGAAATGATATTACTATCACCTGTGCAATCTTTAGAGAATCAAAAGATTCATGTCTCCTTTCTTTTAGATCTCTTCTGAGCAAAACTGTGAACTGTTGCAACCAAGTTGTACTCCATTGTTCAGACTTCTTTAAGTCTAATACATCATTAACTTGTTCTTCAAATTCAAGTGTTTCAGCTTTCAGATTATCCGCCAGATTTGACTTATACGCTGCAACTAACTTCTGTTTGACTGTAGCCTGATCATCGTGGCTCGAATCATCGGATGATATACCTAGGTTTCAAAGTGTGCAAAATGCACAAATTTTAGTTATTTAGCAGAATATGAAAATGAGAAGAAATAACAAGTCACAATGTCACGTTCTTTAAAATGCATACTTGCATACCATTTGCAAGATCAAGCAAGAAGTCTGAGGGATTCATCGCGACCGATGGTGAGTATCCAATCGTGTTAAAGTAAGACATAACTTCTGATCCTTTTCCAAAATACAATGAATTACCTTCTGATAGCAACAAAACCTTATGAAACATATAAAAAAGGCGACTCGAAGGTTGATGAATCGTCATCACAATGGTTCGCCCCCCTCTCGCTAGCTCCCATAGTGTTGAAACAATCCGTTGAGCAGTTGTTGAATCAAGCCCAGATGTTGGTTCATCCAAGAACAACAAACTAGGGTTTATAAGCATTTCTTGCCCAATACTAACCCTTTTTCGCTCCCCACCCGATACCCCTCTTAATGCAGGCCCACCTACAATACTACTTTTGCATCTTGTTAACCCGAGTTGATCAATCACATCTTCCGCTTGCGCGATCTTTTGGTGATGTGTGAGACTATTAGGCAGCCTGAGAAGAGCTGTGAACACTAGGGTTTCACTCACTGTTAAGTGAGGATATAAAACATCATCTTGAGAAACAAAACCAGTGTTTCTTTTCATTGTACTTGAGAATGGTCTGCTGTTGTAGGTGATGGTGCCGCCGAGTTTGCCGCCTAGTCTGCCGCCTAACGCCGTCAGGAGGGTGGTCTTTCCGCTGCCGGAGGGGCCTAACATTGCTAACATTTCTCCAGGCAACACCATGCCTGTAACTCCTTTCAATATCTGTTTTTCTATTGGATTGTTGTGTTTCTTCTTCTTTAAACATCCTTGTGTCTTTATATCAATAGTGTAAACTACTTCTTGAAACTGTTTAATCGAATAATCAATAACTAAAATGTTAACTATTTTTTAGTTAACACTTTCAGAACTCTTATGCAAATCAAAATTCATGCTACTATCGATTTGAACGCAATTAAAGAACGCATAAAACAGATGATTACACGCAACAATCTTTATTAATCAAATACATAATTATCAAAAGCTAGCACACTTTCAAGAACTCTTCAATTCCAGAATACAAGATACAAATATATATTATTAATTTAGATGTAAATCAAAGTGAAAACTAATCAGACATAGATTAAAGACTAATCAAACTAATAACAAAGTAATTAGTAAAACCCTCACGATCATTTCAAGAAAATTTAAACCCTAAAAATGTGTTCTTGATAATTTAACCATGCAAAACTCATCATATCTTGTTTCAGCAAATATAAACCCTAAAATCAAGATTTAAGTTCTTGAAAATGCCCAAATTAAAAACAAAAAAAACCCATTAATTAGCAGCTCATCTTCTTCATGAAAATCAAGAATCAATCACATGATGAAAATCTAACCTTCAATGTAACTGTACGATCAACTTTCTTGAAGACGGATTGTGCCTCAATATCCGTCATTTGTGCTTCCATTAATCAATCAATATCGATTCGATTAATCGATTTCAATTCAATTGATTTCGATCAAATTGGTTTCGGTTCACATATATTGATATACTATATGTATATGTGTGTTTATAACTCTCTGGAAAACTCTATATAAAGTTATAAACATAGATGTGAATATTATTTATATACTTTAAAGAAAAGAAAGAGGTGTGCGTTTTGAATACGAACACGTGTGGAAGATATAGGTGTCACTTCCTTTTTATGAGGGAATTTGGTGTTGGATGGTTTCTTTTCTTTTAAATAACTTTTTGTATTTGGAAAATGAATAAGTCTAATGTATTTAGTCGTTTAATTAAATGAGTAACTATCTTAAAAAGGATTAATTAAGTTGATTAAATTCTTACGTAAATGGAGGATTAAATTTAGATGCATTCAAGGAATTACTTTGAGCATTTTGACCGTTTCATTTTTTCTTTTGTAGATTGCAAAAGAATTTATAAGGTCAAATTCAATGTATTAATATATCAGATAAATTATACAGTTTAATTCGTTATCCGATCCAATTCTAAAAATATTGATTCTAATTAAACCAAATCGACTAAGAGTGTCCTTTTAGTTAAACAAAGATGTCATAGTGATCAAGAATCTGAATGCTGAGAGTTTGTCTTTTTAGTTATTAGTCATATTACATAAACTTGTCATGTATATTAAGATAGGGGTTTATTATTGATACACCTACTTGTTTATTGAAACAATAATAGAATCTCATTCTCTCTATCTTTCTCTACACATACGTATACGGTATATATACATAGAAAGAGATAGTTGAGATGACGGTGTCCTGAAACCAAAAATGGGTGTACAAATTACCCAAAACTATGGGTTATTAATATTTGATGAGATGACATTCTTGATGAGTTAAAGTATTTCAAAGTTGATTTTCTTTTGACTTTATGAAAGAAACATGTATCTTAGATGTACAATGAAAATGATAATCGGTGTTTCCAGGTTACCTCACTTTCACAGAAAGAGGCAATGTTGTTAGGACCGGATCGGACCAGCCGGTCCAACCGGTCCGACCGGGGATCAGCTAGGTGGTCGGTCCGGTTCACTATGAATCGTTTTTGGCTGGTCGAACCGGCCGGTTCGTCCCGAACCGGTGGTCGGACCGGGAAACCGGACTGGTTCGAACCGGATTTTGATTTTTTTTATTTTAATGGGTAAAAACGGGATGTTGAACATAAATTAGTATGTTGGATATACAAGTATAATTAAGTTTTATATATAACTATAAAATACATATATAATTTCCTTATATTTAATTATATATATAATTATATATATATAATATACAATATATATATAATTATATATATATATATATAATATATAATTGAAATTACATATTAGTAAAGACTATAAATAATAAGACAATGATATAAACTTTTTAAACTTTTATTTATTTCAAAAATTAATAATGAACATTTTATTTCAAAACAAACCGTTTTTAAAAAATATCATTTTTAAAATTTCATTATTATAACTCCCAATTTTAATTATTTTATGTTTATAAAAATTTTACTTTTTAAAAACATCAAAATTTAAAATATTTTGTATTTTTAAAAAGTTTGATGTTTTGAAAAAAAATTATTATTTTATAAAAATTTATTCTTTAGAAATAACATTAATAAAAAGATTTATTTTAAAATATTTTTATATAAAAAATAATTAAATAATATTATTAGTAATTAATGTAATCATTTAATATGAGAGAGAATCAATAAAATTTTAATGAGAAGAAATGTGGTGTTGTCACTTGTTCCTTTTAGTTACTATTTTATTATAGTACTAGCTTTAGTAAACCTGTGTATTACACGGGTTGAATAAATAAAATATTAAATAAAATAAAATTTTATTAGTTATAAAACGATATTTTAAAATACATGATTAAAATTACGTATAAGTAAAAAATATAAGTAATAAATAATAATATCAAATTTTTATCAAAGTTTTGTATGAGAAAACCATTGATATGAACATGAGTTTAAAATTTTAATTAAATAACCTAACGTGACAATTAAAAAAAATAATATATTGACTAATCTCGTCTCGAGCAATTGTAAATGACGGAAAACGTAAAATATGATGGTGTAAGTAAAATTGTATGAAAATTTACTAAGAAAGAACCTCATAGAAAGAAGGGTCCATGATGCCTTTTCGTACTAATTATAATATATAATCATGCACATGTTTAGTTGAGTTTACTATTAAACTTACGCTCACATGATAATACAATTAAGCATGTACAATGCAAAAATCAATCAAAATAACCTTCTAAATTCCACATTAAAAATGACTACTCTATCTCTTAATAGACTTGATTAAAAAGTTATACCTTAATAAAAATTATTATAATAAAACTGGATAAAAATAAAACAGAAAAAAAACGTTATCTAATAAATTAAAGAAACCACTTATAAAATAACATAACTAACAAAATAAGAACACGTTTAAAAAATTAGTTAAAACATCTTAAATATTAGAAAATAATGATTTTTTTGATGGTAACAAATAAAAAAAGAGAAAAAGAGACGATAATGAAATAAAAGACAATTAAAAATATTGATGTCTAATTTAAATACTTTTTTAATAGTATTTTATTTTAATTTCTAAATTGATTCTTTGTTTTTATAATAGTAGTTTCTATAGAAAAAACATATAAAACATTATAACTGTTGTGCCTTTAAGTGGTACTATACAATCTTAAAGTAAACATTTATTTTAGAATTATAACTTATTTTGTCTTTCAAAAAATAAAGATTTGATAAGAAGATAATTTTAAAAATTAAACAATAGAGTTTGGTAGAAGTAAAAGTAAAAGATATATGTTTTTAATTTAAAATGGAAGGTTTTTAATTTATATCCCGTTAATTTTGGAAACAAAATGTGTGTTTAAAAAATTTAATACAAAAATATTAGATTTAATTTTTTTGGGCGGGAAAATATTTATTATTAAATGTCAAGATGACATGTGACATTAGATGTATCTAAAAAGTGACATGTGGCAAATCTAGTTACCATTTTATTAGAGTAGTAGGATGAAGATTCTTTTTAGATTTAAAATAGTTTTATAAGTAAATTAAGAAAAATATCTTATAAAATAATAATTTTTTCTAAAACATCAAAAATTTTTAAAAATACGAAATATATTAAATTGATGTTTTTAAAAAGTAAATTTTTTTAAATAATAAAAATTGAGAGTTTAATAAGAAAATTTATAAAAAATAACGTTTTTAAAATGTTTTGCTTCGAAACAAAATGTTTACTTTTTTAAAAGGTTTCGAAAGTTTAAAAAGTTGATATCTTATCTTAGCATATCATTGTATAATTAATAAATTATCATATTATTTAATATTTTATTTATTCAATCCTTATAATACACTAGTTACTAAAGCTAATCTATAAAATACGAGAGCATCTAATGGAGAGATATGTGAGCATCTTGAAACAACGTGGCATCCACCTTTAATGGACTAGCGCATGAGTCGGGGCATCTATATGCATCCATGGGTATTTACAATCTAAACAATGATCACAACCATTCACACATTAGCAACAAACTCAATTTCCACAACCATTTACATCTCTAGCAATCTCCACAAAGCAAACATCCACACTGACATCACACAACGTATAGTGTGGATGAATCTTCATCGCCTTAGCTTAAGAGAACTTCTAAAAAGAAATAGGGACAGATCGATGGTTGCTTCATGAAGCAACCGTTAAAAGATAGTTGTGACCTACAACGGACAATGAATTGAAGTTCTTGTAAAAGGGTGGCTACATGTATCCAAAAACTTCATCTTCAAAAACGACTAAAGGTCACATGTTTCTAAAAGGGAATGCATGCATATTACATGCATGGATAACATTAATCTAGTATCGTGAAAACAACTAACAACATACAATCACATTTGTACATGATAAAAACTTATATATAGTTACATGGTTTTAGTTATTTGTTTATATTAATATGTTTTCTTGCATTCTGTGTTATGTTTCTAAAACCATTAAACTAATGTTTTTAATTTTTATTTTCAAAGTATATAGATTAAATGTTGTTTTGAAACTATAAGCACTTGATACAAGACCAGGGGTTAAATAATATCCCTATGTCATTGTCTTCTGTCCATATATGAAAATAAATAGCATAATTACGTACACCACGATTTAAGACACAATATTCATACTTTATGTTAATATGCTATTTCTTTCGTTTAATATATGCTTACTCCAATTTTCCTCTATCTTAATTTTACGTGCACAGCAAGAACTATGTTCTTTTATCTTTTATGTTTAAGCATTTATGGAAAAGAGTTATCCTAATTTTACAAGTAGTTTAATTAACTTTTACTAGAATATGACATCAGTTTCAAGATATGAATGACGGGTATTGATATAAGGGTTGTATAATTTCATGGATTTTGATAATCCAAACTATTAGTTTGGTCAATGATAATCCTAACTTTTATTTTTCTTGCTAAAAACAATTCTAATAACACAATATTTCATTGATGTTTGATTTTCACTCGATTTTCTCATGATTATGATTGTGAATGAAATAGGATAGCACATAGTGAAATAGTAAATGGAAAACACACGTAAATCAATGATGATTATGAAATTATGATAGTCATTGGCAACAAAAATAAAAACTAGATTGATTGTTGATAAAACTGATAATATGAATTATTATCGGTTAATAGGTCATATTTTTAGTTTCTTAAAATTCAATTTGTCTCTAATAAAATAAACTAAATATAGATGGATTAGCTCATATTAACATTTTGAAAATTGGAACACTCGGTCAAACTGTAGAATCGGTTAATACAAGATGTCCTCATAATTAACAAAATTTAACCATAATAGAAACGTTACCACAGTATTATTATTTATGGTGTAATACAAAGACAATATTATTAAGTGGAAACTAGAATTAAGTTCCACGTGTTGCGGCGGAGACGTAAAACCATGTCAAATAACACTAATGTCACACCACCGCTAACGACCACCAACACTGAAGTGACGGTGTGTTAATACGAAGAACTTAGACGAAAACATAAAACATAGAAAAATATAATTAAGTCGATCTAATATTCGCACGTTATGACGAACCCTTCAAAAGGGAAAAATAGACGTAATAATGTTGAACCACGCACGCACATTATGTTGTGTTAACTTACCAATTTAGAACGAAATGTAAAGCGAAACATAAAAATATTGAACCACATAAGCATGTTGTGTCGTGTAACTTGCAAAACTTAGAACGAAACGTAAAACGAAAATTTGTGAATTATAAAAAGTATAGGGGAACAAACTTGAAAATATAAAAGTTGTGAGATAAATTGCTAAAGATGAAAAATTTTGGGTTAAAAGTAAAAAAATCAAATTTGAAAAGTTAAATTATAAAATGTAAAATTTGTGTTAAAAGTGAAAAATCAAAACAACTTCTTGAAAAAACTCATATGCATAAGATACAACATCATTGTGCATAGAATAGTTGGTAATAGTATAATATAAATTCTCAAAACGAACATTTTAGATTTCGATTTTATAAGAGTTAAATTTGATTTTGCTTCTTAAGGTTTTAATAAAAATAATTATTTTTCTTCAAAAGATTAATAATATCAGTTTACCTCTAAAAGTTTCTTAAGTTGTTTTAATTCAGTATAAAAGTTTCATAAATTATTTCAACTTAAAATTAACAGACTAAATTTGAAACAAATATTGAAACTTTTGCACTGAATTAATGTTTTTAAACCTTCAAAGAAAAATGATTAATTTTATCAAATCTTAAGTAGCAAAACATAAATTAATTCATTATATATATAATCATCGGTTATCCAACTTTCACTAAATGTATATTTTACTTTTGTCAAGACATTCTCCACGGGCGAAACACCATACACATCTACACCTCAAGACCCTCCAAGTGTCTTATGCGAAAAGTTCGTACCAATTTGAATTCTTCGCTTAAAAGGGTTTGAACGTTAGTGTTTCACTTAGTAGAGTTCGAACTTTATATTTATTAAAAAAAATTCCTCTACCGGACCGGATATCTACACTACCAAGCCAAAAATTAACATTACTGGTAGAAAAAAAGGGGCGCCCCTGGCCCTATAGAAACTTCGCCTATGCATGAAACCGTTCACCACCTCAGTCCTAATGCTTGCACCAGGTCAAACCACAAATGTACTCATAAAAGGTGACCAAACACCGGCACGATACTACATGGTAGCACGTGCTTATGCAAGTGCACAAGGAGCACCCTTTGACAACACCACAACCACTGTCATTTTGGAATACAAGACCGCTAAGGGCATCTCTTCAAAGCCAATTACATAATCCGGTATGTCACTAATAAATATACAGTATCTTTTGCGGTATACACAGGGGCGGCCCTGAAGGGGGCAGGGGTGGGCAATCGCCCAGAGCCCTGAAAATTTTAGAAAAGAATTTATATATTTATATACAAATGTATTTTTTTAAAAGAAACTATAAACTATTAATAAACCCAATAACATTGTAATTGTTTTAGTCTATTAAACTTATTTTAGAGTCCATTAACATTTTAAGTAGATTAGCGCAATTATCGTTTTATTATAAATTTTTTATATACAAGTTTATTTGGTTCAAAAAAAATTTATACGTCGTATTATAGGAATCACTTTTTGTTCTCTCCACCAGCCCGAGTCTCTTAAGAAATCTCAAGTCCGGCCCGTGGTATAGACATGTAAAAATTTGTCATTATCCGATGTAGGTTATGAAGCATGTTTTTGTTGACTTGGATATTAATGTTGGTGTTCTTTTTAATAACACATGATATGGCTTGAATAAATTTAGGGATTATAACAAAATCAAAGATTAAATAAAAAAAAATTAGTACAATCCATAAAACATATACTACAACTTACAATGCATACAAAATTTAATAATTAGTATATATTAGCCATTTTAGTCAAATAGCTACGAAATAAATCCATTACATACTTTAAATTAGCCTATTACACACTATAAATTAGCCATTTTAGTTAAATATGATTTTGGTTAACCTATCTAACCCATTTAATTAATCTATCACTTAAAAATAATTTAAAACCCATTAAATATAAGAAGTGATAATGAACTTTTTTTATGTTTTAAGCGTAATGGCATTCACCTAAATGTGAAGGTACCATATGGAGATGAAAATGTTATCTTTTGTTGATCATGAGTATGAATTGCAATTTGATTATATCCATAATAACCATATAGAAAGTAATAAAACTTCTGAATGGAAAAATGGATTCATCGAAGGTGACATAACGGGAAACGATGATTTTGCTGATGGACAAGTCTAGGTATCGGTATCCCTTATAGTGTGCGCGGTAACCGAGGAATACACAAGTAGAAGACCCCGTTTTTCTAACTCGTACTGCGCCTCTAAATCTCTAGCACCAGCCCAGAAAAGTTACATGTTTTGGGTGGTTACCCAACATGACCATTTTGCCAGCTCTGCTTTTTACCATGGATCTTTTTGGCTGCTATCGGTAATGCAAATACGGTGAAGGAGAGTTATATTGGCCTGACTCGACGAAAAGTATATACAATGTGCACCAAGGCGTGAGCACCATGCTTGTTTGTTTGATTGACGGGAAATCACCAGAAGAGAAGGTTGAAGTTGCTGGCTAGTCGTCGGAAGGAAATCACCGGTGATTTTTTTTCCGGGTGGGGGAGGTGTTGATATGGCTGGATGTGATTGGTTATTTACTTAATTATGTGGGGCGTCTTAGTTCTGATCTTTTTTAATTTTAGAATAAAAAGATTATTTTGCCCTCACGTGAAGAGCACATGACTTGATTTATTTGTAAACGTAAAGGATGTTACTGTAATTTTATTAGGTTAAGGACAAAACTTAAAATTTAATACCAAACTAAAAGACGAAAAGCTTAATTTACTATATAATTTATAAATTTAATCTCACATCTCCAAAGGAGATAAACTACTTCTGGTTCTCCCATATCTGTGATTAAATTCATTACATGATTGTATAGTTTCATTAATGAAAACAATCTCTCATTATGAGTGAAAGCTGAGGCTTACCATATTAACACAACCAATTGTTTAAATATAAACACCCTCCTAATCATGGTTTTGAAAACCGGACCGGACCGGCCGGTCCGACCGGTTGGACCGGGAGCCGGACTCCGATCCGGTCCGGTTCGGTGTTTAAAACTGTTTTAGTGTTGAACCAGTGGTCGGACCGGTTGAACCGGTCGAACCGGCGGTCGGACCGGGAACCGGACCGGTTGAACCGGTGGTCGGACCGGTTGAACCGGTTTTTTATATATATATATATTTTTTTTTTGTAATTTTTACATATATTTATATAAAATACTTATAATTTTATCCGGTCCTTATATACGGTCCGACCGGTTGAACCGGTCCGACCATCGGACCGATAAGGCGTCCGGTTCACTGACCGGTCCGGTTTTAAAAACATTGCTCCTAATCTTTTGGGTTGAACCCCCACTCCTCCCCCATGCTTCTTGGGCAGTGCACCTTCAATATCCTCTTACCTTTAGGCCCACTTCACTTATCAAACCAAACAGAGGCATATGCTGGAAATCTCAACTCCAATTTCTGATTGGTTCATCAAAATATCAAATGGAACCCACCATTTTTTATGATCAATCATCTTATCCACCCACCACAGTAACAAAAAAAAATCCCAAATTTTCAAGAAACCACTATAATGCCATAATAACATGTGTATATATATCCCCACATCAACAAGATTCATATTCAACAATCTTTATTAGATATTCACACCAACCCACTTCAGTTTCAACCTCCAATGGCTCTCCAAGCTACCTCATCTTTCACCATTCACAAAGAGGTTTGCTTTTGCAGTTTTGCCCACCAACTGTTTGTGTTTATGCCTCTGAGAGTTTTTGTAACAAAAGCACCAAACTTTGTGCATTTGCAGGTGTCTTTGAAGGATTGTAGTCTGTTTGGAGCACCATTATCAACTAATCTCAAAGTTGATTTCACAAGCAGGGTATCAAAAGATTAGTTTTTTCAAGAAATCACCACTGTTTCTTGATTCAAATTCCCCAAATTTAACATGATTTGAGCTTTCTTGCAGAGGGAATTCAACCAAAGGGGTGCATTGAAAACCAAAGCTGTTGCCACCTCATCTCCGGCTGCAACCCGTGCATCAACCGATGGAAAGAAAACATTGAGAAAGGGTACTGTGATCATCACTGGAGCTTCATCAGGATTGGGTCTAGCAACTGCAAAATCTCTTGCAGAAACAGGGAAATGGCACGTGATTATGGCGTGCAGGGACTTTTTGAAAGCCGAAAGGGCGGCAAAGTCATCGGGGATGTCGAAAGAGAATTACACAGTGATGCATTTGGACCTTTCGTCTTTGGATAGTGTGAGGCAGTTTGTTGGGAATTTTAGGCAATCTGGAAGACCAGTTGATGTGCTGGTGTGCAATGCAGCGGTTTATTTACCGACCGCGAAAGAACCAACGTATACGGCTGATGGGTTCGAGCTTAGTGTCGGCACGAATCATCTTGGGCATTTCTTGCTTGCAAGGTTGTTGCTTGATGACATGAAGCAGTCGGATTATCCGTCGAAAAGACTCATAATTGTTGGCTCAATCACAGGTATTATGATCAAGATTCAAGAATATGTGTGCTTTTATGCGTAGAGGTGGCAATTTAAATACATATACTTATAATTGTTTCGATTATGGTCATGTATTTATCTATAACGGGTTAAACGAAATGACTTCAAAGGAAATGGGTCAAACGGGTTAAAAGTCACTTAAAAATGTCTTTTTTTATGCATAAAACCTTCAAAAATATTTTTTTTCAAAATTAGCTTAAGATTATCGATCAAGAATGATTTTCTTAATCATATGTAACAAACTTATTATTTATAAAGTTTAAGTATTTTCTCGGGCCAACTAACTCGACCCGGTGCATTTTGACTCATACTAACATGTACTTGACCTGTTACCCAACTTGTAATATGTGTGTGTTTAATAAAATTTTGAAGCAAAATAGTGTTTGGGTCGAACCGACCCGTTTCAACCCATACCAAAACTAGTGTGTATGCTTATGGTTCTAAATGACAACTTTTTAGGTAACACAAACACTTTGGCTGGCAATGTACCACCAAAGGCTAACCTTGGTGACATGAGGGGTCTAGCCGGCGGGTTAAACGGGCTAAACAGCTCAGCCATGATTGACGGTGGAGATTTCGACGGTGCAAAAGCATATAAAGACAGTAAAGTCTGCAACATGCTTATGATGCAAGAATTTCACCGTCGTTTTCATGAAGAAACCGGCATTACGTTTGCTTCATTGTACCCTGGTTGCATTGCAACAACTGGTTTATTTAGGGAACATATTCCTCTTTTCAGACTCCTTTTTCCTCCATTCCAAAAGTACATAACTAAAGGGTATGTTTCTGAGGATGAATCTGGCAAGAGACTTGCTCAGGTATAGATTATAATCTATAAATTTTGGTCATTTTATCTGTTAATTTCTTAAACATTTAGTTTTATATAACAGTTGATTATATGACATCATGTTTTGGTTTGTTGTTTAGGTTGTGAGCGATCCGAGTTTGACCAAATCGGGAGTTTACTGGAGCTGGAACAACAATTCGGCTTCGTTTGAGAACCAGTTGTCGGAAGAAGCTAGTGACGTCTCCAAGGCTCGAAAAGTATGGGAGATAAGCGAGAAATTAGTCGGGTTAGCTTAAACAACAAATCTTTCTTCTTTGAGTATGGTTGATTTGGGTTAAAATGTGAGTGTAGGACATGTTTGCAGGCAGTTTTCTGTTGTATATTTAGGCCAATTTCCAATAAGAATCAATAATAATTATTATAAGCTCTCTTTATGCTAGAAAGAATCATCTTCTTACTACTGCACAGCCCCTTTGAACTTAAATTTAACGAGTCTTTCGAGTTAAACATACTCATGACTCTCTTAATATGTTAACTAAAGGGTTAACGACTTACTACATACACGTGTACTAGCTGATATAACGTAACGCAAAGCATGATATACAAGATACATAAAAGGTGATCGAAGTAACGAAAACCCCAACTGTTATCTAAAGCTCGTAAGCAGGGTACCTTGCCTCCATCGGGTTTATCATATCCATAAACAGATAAGCCATTCCTCCAACACCTTCGAATAGGGAAAACGGGTGGTCACCACCATGCATCGTCCCTTGGGATATAAGCATCGCGCTTTTTTCATGGAGGAAAGTGGCAAAAGCTTTGGCTCTATATAAGAACTTTACATCACCCGTTAAGCGATAAAGTGAAAGAAAAACGTAGGTGTTCCCACTTATTCCGTGACAAATTCCAACCCGTTTAAGTAAACCACGTTCCCATACCACCTCCCCTGCCTCCACGGCGGCCTTGTAAAATTCCTCATCTCCAAAAACCTAAAATTTTACAAAAACTTTCAGAAAGATTTTGTAATGTGGCAATATATGTGGGTCAGGTAAATAACAGGTTTCTTAATGATTTTTAGTACATATCCAGTTTTTAAAATCTTTTATTGATTTATAATGATGACAACAATACTACAATGTTAATTGGAATCTTTTACGACGATTTAGGAGGTTGTATTCATTAAAATTAAGGCTCAAACACCTTTTAGGGCTTGTTTGGCAATTTTTGAATGATTAAGTACTAAACCAATAATAGGTCTGAACCATTAAGAGGTCTGAACCATTAAAAGCTAGTGTATCGTCTAACTATTCAAAGACAAATGTCTGACCAATTCAGATAATAGGTCTTAACCATTCAGCATTAGTATAATGCTTAATCATTCAGAGGCAAATGTCTGAAGCATTGAGACATTTGCTCGCGAAACAAACAGTCTAAACCATTAAGTGCTGAATCATTCAGACATCTAAACCATTAAGAGGCTGATTTAGATGCTGCCAAACAATCTCTTAATATGTTTTTAACCCACATACACCCCCTTTAGCTAGAGCCTTTTATTTTGACCCGTTTGATATAGACACAACCTAGATCGACCCGTTCATAACTACAAGTGTCAAAAAGTTGTAATCAATGCATATACATACCTTCGCTGCTTTTGCAAGGGTAAGAGCGACACCCGGAGCACCATGACACCAATGCACCAAACGGTCTGACTCACGTCCTTCACTCGAAGGATAATTCCCACTCGGGAATCGATTCTTGATCATGTAAAAAAGTGTACCTTTTACATCTTTCAACTCATCTTCAGTTAACTCCATGTCCATTAATACATTCATTATCCCAGCAAGCCCATGGGCTGCTCCCCAATACCTTTTACCATGCCATTCGTACATCAACGGGCATTCCTTTGTACGCAATTTTCTACCAGATTTTATAATTTCATCTGTAATTGTTCTCTGCAAATCAATTGTATGTCGATTGTCACAACGGTCAAGTGATAAACATATAATTATTCAAATTTCAAATCTTTAAACTTTACCATATGGGTAGATGAAATTGTGTTTTGACCAAGATTCTTGTTTATAAACATGCATGCCCATAAGTAACCTGCTCTACCGTACAATAGTTCGTCGGGAAGATCTTTAGGAAGCTTGATCTGAAAAGAAAAAGGAATCTGATTGACTCAAGAAAATGTATAAATTGATGAAAAACTATGAAAAATGTACAAGAAATTACCTGTCTAAATCTTGTCAAATAGTAATCACACAAGCTATCATCATTAGCTTGTTTAGCCACAACTGCACCAAGAGCGTATACACCAGCCAGCCCACACATGAACGTCACACGGCTGCAAATTACGTGAGATTATCAAAAATAATCCTACGATTCGTGGTCGTGTGTAGGTAATCATTTTCTTGTGGTTGGGTATAGGGAAACTAAGTAAACACTTAAATGATGAGAATTTGCCAAAACATATCACATAATCATCTAGTTATCAATTTATCATTGTTCACTACTTCAAACAAAGAAGCACATCAAACACTAACAACCCATTTTGTTACCACTAGGGTAGGCAGTTATTGACATTTCTAGCCCGATAAATGACATGTCTGCGCATGAATTGACCTGTTTAACTCGTTTAATTAGACTAATCATGTTTGGATTGACTTGTTTAAGCCGTTTAATTCAACAAGTCGACCCGTTTAAAATCATTTTAAAAAAGAAAAATATATATGCCCGCCAACGTGTTTACGACCCGTTTAACCCATTCATTAAAAACGGTCTACAAGCCACCAATCTGCTTATTGCATTTTCAATTTGATTACAACTCATTTACAACCTCTCAACCCGTTTACAAATAATTACTTGATTCTGATTAATACAAATCAAACAATCATTTTGCAGCTTATTATCAGATTACTCCACATCAAATAATCACTCTCAAAACACAATATCAAACAGATAAACTCATAAACCTTTTACAATCTGTCAAAATTCCACATCCCCAATTGTTCAATGATCATCATCTTGCATTCATAAATCTTTCAAGCAAACAAAACCCCTTCAAGAATCCCAAAAACACAAACAAAAACATAAATTAACACTAACCTGGAGCCAGAAGAAGCAGAATCACAAGCTTTAACAATATCTTTGCACAAATCAACATCTTTCTTGTTGTGGGTAATCTGATAAGCTTTAAACACCAAGAAAGCTGTCCCTAGGGCACCAGTGTACAGTGTATAATCACTCAAACGTTTCCCACTGCTTCCCCATGTATTCATCACAATCTATGAAACATGATTAAAGATTAATTGGTAAAAAAAGAGATGAAATTAAGAGCTTATAGAAGTAAGATTACAGTTTCTTTGAGGTCAAAAGCTCTGCGTTTGAGTTGATCGGAGAATGAGGTGTAGGGGAGATAAAGAAGGGGGCTTGCGGTGGTTTCCGGTGGCGGTGGGTCGTCTTCTTTGATGAATTCGGGCATGTTGTTGGGGAAGAAACGATCTGCCATTTGGGGTTTGATGGATTTCGAAGGTGTAAAGAGATTCTTGAAGGTTAAAGATTGAATCTTTTGGGGGTGTGAGTGTAAACGAAAACTGTATGATGGGTTCATACGTGGAGGTGATGAGATTCTAACACGATTGTTCTCTCAAATTCTGGACAGTTTCTCATTTTTCTTTTCTTTTTTTTTTTGTATTTATCAGCTTTTGGAACCACCCAAAATACCGAGTAAGTTTTTTTCCGGCGGGATGATAATCGTCTATACTGATAGATGCTAATCATCTGTATTTATTTTAAAGTTTCATAACTAATCGTTTATACTGATTGTAATGTTTTATACATGACTCATTTAGAAAAACCTTCAAGTCATCCAGAAACACCGTCAAGTATAAAGTTTCACTGTGTTATAAACCTCATTAAATCAGATTTAACTTTAAAACCTTAAAGATTATAAATACAAAGTAATAAAATCATCGTACTCTTACCACTAGAGAGTAGACCAATGCAATTCTAATCCGTCTCATATAAAAGTTTTGAACCTTGTTTTTTTAGAATTTTACTCTTACCATTTACCCACTCAAATGGTTTGCATTATTTATTTATTATTTATAAGTGAGTAAAAAATATTCAAAAAATATATACTGTGGAGTACGAAAACCCAAGTCTAAGGAACTTTTTTTATAGCATTAATATGTGCCATATTAATTTTCTCTTAAAAATATTAGGATAATATGATAAACTTAAGTTATTAAATATATAAATATTAAGCCTTTTTTTCACGTACCTTCTAATTTTCCTTTTTTTTGAACGGCGGATAATTTGATTAAAAAAAAACTAGCAAGAAACTAAAAACCCAAAGAAATACAAAAGAAGATAAAGTGTAACCATAACAAAACATAAAAGAAGCACAAGAAAACACGAATGAATACTCCAAAGTTAGTCCGGTTACTTTCGCCTTCGCCCTGTTCATGATCCATAAAGAGCCAAGGATTTTAACATCTGCCACAATCCTCTATGGGCGAGCCGACTTTTAATTGAAAACGCATTCATTTCTAGCATTCCATATACACCAGCATGTTATGAGAATAATTGCATGAAAAACTTTCTTTTTAAGAGTATCCCCTTAAGCTTTTATGAAAAACTTTCTAATTTTCCTATATATGAAAAAGCCACTTTGATAAGGCATTTTGAGTATTTCAATTCGTCTTTAGTACCGTGCTTCTTATTTAAAGATTTGCTCTCAGATTCCATCTCCATTTTGGTTTTCCAAGAGGAGCTCGATGGTGGCGGTGCGGTGGCGATGCAGTGGATACGCGTTTTGTGGTTGTGTGGGTGGTGGTCGGCGAAGGCAAAGGCGATAGTGTCGGTTGCGTTTTCACCGCGTTTATTTCTTTCTGGGCCGCTCTTCACTGTGGCGGCGGTTGTGGGTTCTGTTGTCACTCCGTCTCTCGTCTGTGGTCAAGGTGAAGCAGGCGGTGGTTCCCCGACGTGGGTTCGCTCTTCGCCTACCGTTTACGCTTGACGTGGAGTTGTCGAATGTGACAGAGAGAAATAATGTCTTTAAACATGAAATTCGACACGCCATTGTCGCCAGCGTTATGCCAATCAACCGATGTTCGCTCGGTGTGGGCTTATGTCCGTGACAATTGGGCTTTCTAAGTTGTTTTGTCTTTTTAGTTTCACCTCTTTTGAGGATGGTATTTTTTTTTTGGAATTATTCTTCGTTTTTGACATTTCATATGCCCTTATTTGGTATTATAATTGGATTTTTGTTCACTCCATGTTCGTAGTAATGCTATTGATGATGACGAGCCTTGGTTTGACTAAGACTTTACTAGTTGTTTATGAATATGATTTTTGGTTGGCAATGATGGAACCCATTTTTTGTAAATCTTGGTTGTGGTCCACTTGAGAGGCGATGACGATATCAAAAAAATATATGTTCGTTGTCATGGCACGGTAAACACAATGTTTGCAGCCACAACGAACTGTCGTTTTCGAGCCTTTTAGTTTAATAAATATTACATTATTATGGTACTTACAAATTTGTGGCCACTTTGTTTGCAAAATAATGCTATGATTGTAAAAACACGATAGTTAGATCATATGCGTTTATATGAGCATTGATTTATCCTTTCAGTCCCAAATAAGGCTATGATGATAAGAACGGGATAACTAAAAAGTATGTGTTTATCTGAGCATTGCTTTATCCTATCCGTCATGCGCGCACGAACAACACTAGTTTAAAGATCGTTTGTATGCATCTTAATTTTTATACTTGAACACAACCAAATAACAGTAGAAACCATCACATAATCAGAAAACATTGCCATACATAAAATTAAATATTTACATTCAAATAACAAACAAAAAACTCCAATAAAATATGATCTTGAAATCAGATCAAGAATCAAGATCACCAATAATCAACCCCATTGAGTCCAATTTGCTTCACTTCCTCTTCTAGGGATCGAACTCACCCTTGAGCAAGTGTCCACTTTAAAATTAGCCCCACACATCACTCCTTCACTATCAACCCTTGGCATTGCCCTAATCTTGTTCATCGGATGCTCAAAACTCATCAAACCCCCTTCACTGTGAAACATACACCCTGCAAAATGTGTCCCAAAAGGGTCAAATCTTGATGTCAAATCACCAAATCTTCAAAAGATCAAACCTTTGATACATGATAACACAACAAGATTCAACAATCAACATGTACCTTTAGGAAATGGTGCAAATGACTTAGCACAACCTGCTTTGATCACCTCCAAATCATCAGATATCACCACAGATCCATCTGCAGCAATGCCCCAATACAGCTTCACACCTCCATCAGCACCCTACAGATCATCATTTTCATTCAGACATTTTCACAAACACTTGGTGTGCAAAAAAGAATGGGTCTTAATTTTGGGTCTTTTGGGTCTTTGGGATCTTTAATCTTTACAACCATGAATACAAAATCTTACCAGTGCAGTGAAAACAGTACCCTTTTTGCTATCAAACACAACGAACCCAAAGCTACCTTCAAGATCGCTAATCACTTGATCAGCAGGGTACGGCCCACGATCACGTAACGTCCGATAAGCTTCGATCACGAACATCGCTTCATTGGTGTTCTTCGACAGCCCGTATTGTTTGATTTGGGCGGAAAGATTGTTCAAACTCCCGATGAACAAGCAGTACACATCGTCAAAAACAGTGAACAACCGTTGATGGGTGGAGTGATTGCGATCAGATTTGACATACGCAAGAACAGCGGCGTCACCGACGGTGATGGAGAAGGGGTTTGTGGGGTGAATTGTGAGGAAGTGATCGAGGGTTTGTTGGGGGGTTTTTGGGTGTTTTGAGTGGTGATTTGTCGCCGGACTTTTGAGTTCTTCCGGTGGGTGTGCGAAGGCCTTACGGAAAATGGCTAACATGGTGGGATTTTGGGTGTTTCTTGAGTGATTAAGATGGTGGAATGAGGTGAATGTATGAATGTATGAATGAATGAAGATTGTTGTTGCAGATGGTGTGTTTATATAGGGATGATTTTGGAGAATGAAGGTGGTGGTACGTGGTGATGACGGGGATGATGATATGGATAAGCTTCCAAGTACTTTTTCAACTTTAAAAATTTTAAAAGATTTTGTTATTTAATACCAAAATTATAAACCAAGATTCTATCAAATATTTGTTATTTATAGACCAGAATACTTCAAAATCGACTTAAATCTAAGATCTTATTCTATTTACTTTTGGGATAAATCATTTCAATCAACTGAATTCTTTAGGATGGAGTGTCTCGTATGATAATGAAAATTATTAGTAGTTAATGTGATGAATTTTTATTTTAAGGTTATTTGTTTGAGCCCTGCTTAAGATTAAATTAATAGTCATGCAGATTACATAATGTGTTTTCAATAAATTTGTTAACGTTGTTATAAAAATTATTTTATGTATACAAACTAGTATTAAGATTGGTACATTGTTGGGAGGCGAATGATGTATTCGAAATTTAAAAATTCTTATTAATTGTTTCCGCTCTTGTGGTTTAATAACTTGTATACTATCGCCCAATGATGTATTTGAAATTTAATGTAACATTATTTTTTAAAAGTTATAAGAAAAAGCTTGGGTGTGTCACCTATCAACGTGTGGATTCAAAATTAAAACGAGATGCGTAAGATTTAAATGGTAAGTTAACTTAAAATGAATCAGTTTATCTCATAAGATGTTGAAGGGTGTGATATACTTTTAAGACCGCGCTTCATTTGCTTATAATGGTAACACTAAAATTGGTGTAGCGAGGTAACATTCTTGTTGTGTTATATATATTTTCAGGTTAAATACATAGAATTGAAACATCAAATAAACTTTAGTGATTAGATTGGAACAAAAATTGTTTATGAGTAATCTAATTAGAATAATTTTAAAACTTGATTATTATTCTACAAAGTTAACCCTATATAAAATATAAATGTTTATTTAACACGTACAATTCTAAATAACCATATAAAATTTTCAATATATTTTATTTTCTCTTTTAAGTTTATAAGATCAGTTTTGTATTCTTGAAAAACGTAGGTAAATAAAAGATTTTGATATGTTTTTTTTTCAAAAATGATGGAAACAAATGGACTATCAATTTTCGGAGCTCATAAGATAAGGTTTGGTGAGTTGGTGACATCTTATCCAAATACCGACAGGATGTCATATGTTTATTTTAACCTGTGAGCTTCCGCCACGTCAGACTCACGTGACCCATGTGCGATGTGTCCACGTTGGCATAGGGTTTCGACAGCCCAAACTCCAAAGCCCAAAGGATTAAGGTTATTCCATTTGGATATGATCCATTAGCCTTTTAGCTTTTACTAGACCAGCCCATAAAAAAAGCCTAGACATATGGGCTTTTTTAGTTAGAACTTAAAAGTGTGATCAAATATCGGCTTCCTTTGTTAAAAGCCCATTAAATCATTATTGTATGTTTGTAAATTGTATGTACATTAATATCATTATGGGTCATATGTGGTAAGTAGTGTATTATTTTTAACATTCGGTAAGGGTTCGAACCTTACAATGCTAGAACAAGGTATGATAAAAGTAGACTAGATACGGGTAAAAAATAAAAAGAGCAATGGATTATAGATAACCTGATGCGGATGATGACTCAAGATCTGAACCCGATCAAGAGTGGAATCCAAATTGAAGATTATTCAAAGATTTGAATAATAATATTTATTTATTTTAATTATCTTTTTTATTTTTTAGTTTATCTTTTTTTCTTTGTTATTATCTTTTAACTTGTTAGGTCTATTATAAATATTAGCGCTTGCTTTTATTGAGTATTGTTGATTGAATTGAATTAAAAAACTTGTGTTCTTGAACCTTTTATTAACTATTGTTATGGAGCCATTTATCGCTTTCGATTGTGCATCATAACCTAATTGAAGTAGGGAGCTTATATAGTGGATCTCTTTAGAATATGCTTACATTTAAAAAAATATGTATCATTGTGAACATAAATCTTTTTATATGACTAGTGTTACTAAACAATTCAATGTAATTACGTGGGGATGCTTCCGTGCATACATGTTTCACTGTCTAAATCATGAAGATGACACTGTATTTTTCCAGTTACGCAAATCATAATATTTATTGAGTGATAAATTCTTTCCTTTTGTACACTTTGTAAAAGAGCGTTCACATTAGTTTCACTATTCACATATTCATATTTACATTAAAAATATTAATTTTTACTCTCTCGACTCTCTTTCAATTAAATAGTTTTTTTATATCTTTATTATTATTATTTTCTCTGTTTTCCACTCACAACCACTTTTAAAAATATTAAAAAATTTATGGAAGTTGTACCGTATTTCCCCAAATATGGGAAATCACAATACAGTTCTCATAAATTTTCTCTTTATTTCACTCACAACCATTCCCATAATATAGGTCACACACTCACAACAAAATCGGAAATCTACTGTGAACGCGCTAACTAATATAGACTTTTTATATTAAACTTCCACTAGTTTTTAAGATTTAATTATATCTCTCAAAGTTAGAGTTGTATACCCGACTAGATCTAAAAGTTGCCCTCGAATTAGTCGAATGCTTAGAGGAGATCTAAACAACACACTAGAATGCTAAAGACTAGATCTAAAATTAATAAATATAACAAGTTGGTAATCATTTAGTGAAGATTCGATTAAAGCTCTTATGCCAAAGGTAGGTGTAGAACATGATATAACGAAATGCAACTTTGTTGCTTATAAAAAATAGAATATATGTTTTAACCAAGTTCCTTACAAATTATGTATGTTATTTTTATAACAGTGCCAACTGGATTTTAAGCTTTTGTTGACCAACCAAATGTTTAGACTTCAATTTCAATTTTAAATAACGACCGACTACAAGAATAGTCTATATACACACACACACTAATATAAACATATATAGGCATACACTAATGAAATAAGTGATAAACGAGTCCAAGCCTAATTCGAATTTAAATAATCACTCACGAACTGAACTCGACCTATAAATGTATAGCTCAAAACAAGTCAAATTCGAGTTCTTTCGGGCCATTTTTTACTATGTCACAGTTAAGTTTTAACATACGAAATTAAATGTTATGTTTATTTATTAAATACTTTAATTAAGTGTCGTATGATAAAAGAAACTAGTTATATATATAAATCAAACACACCAATGAAATGCAATGACTCCTTTCCAAACGACTTATTATTATATGTCAACGATTCTCAACAAACACCAACCACAATTATATTATCATAATATATCAAAACCTTAATCAAACATATTTTAGTTATATTTCTTATTTTAATGATTTAATAATTTTATTAGTATATAATTATTATGTATCAAAAACAAGATTTGTGAACATGTGAAAGGTGGCAATGATTATAAAAGACAAAATGAAAGAAAAAAACAAATAAAGATTTGTGAAATATAAGATAAGCAAATGCCCTTTTCACGTTGTTCATCGTAATTATGTCGTGTAAATGACAATAATACCCACCAACCACGTCGTGTACTTATTTTTCATCATGGCAAACGTACGGTTGACAACTCATACCACATGTGAACATATTTATAAATATTGGAAAATATATATATATATATATATATATATATATATATATATATATATATATATATATATATATATATATATATGTTATTTTTAGATTTATTTTTGTACACTTTACATAGAGTATAAAGATGTGAAGACGCGTTTCTATTCTTGTGCAACGAGTCATAGACATAGTACAACGACACTAGAAAGGAACGTGACCAAGTAGTTGGAATCTTTAATAAATACAAAGAATGAACAAAGAAATTTTCTATAGTGAAGTGACACTTAAAAATTGTGGCATGTGCACAAAACTTCAAAAGACGTTTGTAGTTTGATCGTTAAATTGTCTTTGCTAGAATAGTTGAAATAGAATTAAAAGGTTTTAATAGATAACCGATAATTAAAAAAGCATCGTAAAACAGTCTAGTGGTAAACGTTTAAAAGGTTTCATAATAAACCCGAGTTCAAATCTTCTTGGGTGTTCAAATCTTGGATGACCACTGCCATACAAAACTGATAGCTAATTTGGGGTGTTCATATGTTTTGTTTTGAGTATATTCAGTTTGAAATATTTGTTGGTTGAAAAAGAAAATTGAGCTGAATTAAATTTCAAGAATATAAAACCAAACAGAAAATGGAATTTGAATTTGATTCGGTTTCAGTTTCAACATAATGAAGCGAATTATGGTTATTGGATTATCCGGCTAAGTATAATTCGTCTTTAATCGGTTTATACATTTTATTTGGTTTAGTGAGTTACAAACAAAATATGGTTAAACAAAATTTAAATAAAAGTTCTTCTGATTTTTCAGTTACTCCGAAAACCGAATTTCCAATTTGATTAGGTCTGAATCGATTTCAAACCGAAAAGAAACGTCACTAGCTAAAAAGGTCTAATTCTTCCTATTAGTAAAAGCAAAAGAAAAGCCAAATTATTATTCCATGAACCATTGCTTTCATTGTGTTCATTTAGAAGGTGAACAAGATTGGAAGTTTGAACCAAGTCGAACATCGACAAGAGATGGTGTGAATAGGAAGAAAGAGATTTCATGGTTTAAATTATTTTATTTGTCAATTGTGGGGGTATGAAGATATTTTCTATGAAATGATTGAAAAATTTACTTTGTAACATTTAGAAAAGAAATATATTTATGAAAAACTAAAATTAAATCACACAATAATGGGTTACTGCCTACGGTAGTAATTTATAGCATTGGTAAGGATTTTTTTATATTATGTTAATATGTTACTTTTTAATAATTATTGATTCATAGTATTTAATAGTTAAAAGATAACTTTAAATTTAAATGGTTAAGAGATATAATAGGCTACTAAACAGCCACTAACTCACTAGAGGCAAAAAAATTCTGATTAATCTGAAAAACGTCACAGACTAAACCCACTCTCTCTTCTTACAATCTTCCTCTCCTAAGGACCTCTAGCTCAACACCAAAACACGTTCGATGAGGTGAGAAACCTCTCAATACATGGCTATATGCTTTAGGCGTCAATGTCATTTTTAGTGTTATTACAGAAATATTGTGTAATCACTAAATTTTTAAAATTCATTAGCTCACAAATAATCAATATGATAATAAATTTTTTAATTATAAAAACTCACTTTTATCAAAACTATTATTATAATTATTACTATTTTTAAATATGTATAACTACTCCTACTATACTCCAATTTTTATTTTAGAGCGTTAAATAAGCTCGTCGTGGCCTCACAACGCCTGCGCCCCCACCACCCTAATCCCCATAAGCAGTTTCACTATGTCATATAACTAGTACTATATATATTTATTAATATTATTTATCTAATACACACACATATATGTGTATATATATATGTCTTATATATATGCATCATATGACACATCAATCTCCACAATCACACTCACTCACTCACTCTCTCCAATTTAGACCAACCAAACCCCCCTTTGAAACAACAACAATTCAGTCTGTGTATGGCAGCTCGTTTATTAGCACATGAGGTTGCTGATCTCTGCCTCGGCAAACCGCCGTTGAAGTCACTCTCCACCACCGCCACCCTCCGCCACGCCCTAGCGGCGCTCAAGTCCTCCGACGACACCCACGTCAGCCTCTGGTCCTGCAACCACCACCACCACCACATCTCCGATCAACCACCCACCACCATCATCAACCCCTGCCGCTGCGTCGGCAAAATCTCTATGGTAGATATCATCTGCTACCTTTGTAGAGAAGATAATATCGCGTCTCCGGCGACTGCACTTGATTCTCCGGTGACGGTTCTGCTGTCGCCGGAGTCTGCCGTTGTCAGACACGTGGACCCCGCCACGTGGTACGCTTTTCACCTTTTTGGGTTTTTTCAATCAATTCGCTACGTGATTTTGTGGATACAAGAACATTGATTCATGTCTCATTATTTATTTTTTATTTTTATAGTTATAGTAAAATTATTTTTCTTTTTTCCTATTATTTAATAGTATTATATTTTTATTATTAATTTTTCATTTTATAATTACTTTTAAAAAATTAAAAATTTATATATGTTGAAAAATAATTCCTTAAATTTACATATAAACAAGGGTATGTTATTGATACACTCAATTTATTTTATGTGGGGTATGTTATTGACACACCCAATTTATTTTATCATCTCTATATCTTTCTATACATACATATAGATACATGGAGAGAGATAGGGACAATAGGGTGTATCAATAACATAAATAAATGTTTGTATAATTCAACCCTTTTATGTTTTTTATATATTTTTATACATACATATAGATACATGGAGAGAGATAAATAGAGTGTCTTAATAACATAAATGGACATTTGTATAACTCAACCCATAAACAATTATATTTTCAGTATCATCCACTCACAAATAATTAAAACCATTCCATGTAGTATAAAGATTTCACTCAATATTTTTCAAGAAATGAGATGTAATTGCTCTAAGATACGACACAAAGAGCTAATTTGAAATTTGTAGGGTTTGAGGGTTCCGGTTTGATACGGGTTAAACATGTGAACATATTTAGCTAGGAGGTTCGTGCTCGGGTTTAACCCAGCAGATTTACAGGTTGACCCGTTTAACTTATTATTCTTTTATTTTTTTATATATGTTTTTATTTCATAAACTTAAGTTTTTTAGTATTATATTCCAAAATTTAAAAATAAAATAGCAATTAACATAATATTTTATTATTAAAAAATGAGTTTGCATTGTATTTATTTGTACCTTTGGCCGTAAATTAGTAACTTTTGTATTAATATGTGAAAAAATTAAAACTTCTGGTTAAATACGTTGTGTTCTGGTCAACTCGTAAATTTTCTTGACGTGTTCGGCTTCACTTGTTTTACAGAGTTTTCGGGTCAAGTTCGGATTCGTGTAAAATTTTCGAGTTTGTGTCGACCCGTTGACCCGTCAACCCGTAAACACAACCCGTTTAGCAGTAATTGTTTGTTTATCGTCTTTATTGATTCGAGTTTTGTGGTTTTGCAGTTTGGTGGACGCAATTGACATGATTATCAACGGAGCTCAAAATCTTGTAGTTCCGATCAACAGCAGAACAACAATCGATTCAAAACGGAATCAGATTCCACCACAAGGGTCACCAATTGCTCCGACGACCCACTCCGGCGGAGTTGAATTCTGTTGGTTAACACAAGAAGACGTAATCCGATTCCTCTTGAGTTCAATCGCTCTGTTTTCCCCAACAGCAGCGTATTCCGTCGAGTCCCTCGGAATCATCGATTCCGACATCCTCACCGTCAACTACCACTCACCGGCGTCCACCGCACTCGACGCCATCACCACCTCCCTCTCCGACCAAACCTCCGTCGCCGTAGTCGACGACGACGGAGTCTTGATCGGAGAAATCTCCCCCTTCACGTTATCCTACTCCGACGAGACCGCCGCCGCGGCGATCGCCACCCTCTCCGCCGGAGATTTGATGGCGTACATCGACTGCGGTGGGCCGCCGGAGGATATCATCAAATTGGTGGAAACAAGGCTGAAAGAACGGAATTTGATCGGAATGTTGGATGAATTTACAGTTTATTCATCTGGGATTCCGGTGAATAGCAGTAATTCACCATCTTTATCATCGTTATCGTCGTCTTCTTCATCGGATGATGAATTGGTGCAATCTCCGGCGACGGTGAAGTCCGGGAGGTTTAGCAGATCAAGCAGCTACTCGGCGAGGATTACGCGAATGGCGGAGGCGATAGTGTGTTATCCGGGGAGCTCGTTGGTGGCGGTGATGATTCAGGCGATCGCGCATCGCGTGAGCTACGTGTGGGTGATTGAAGAGGACTGTAGTGTCGTCGGAATCGTGAGGTTTTCCGGCGTCTTGGAGGTTTTCCGGTCACATTTAGAGAGTATGATGAGTTAAAAGTTAAAACAAGAAGGTGGTGAAAGTAAATTTTGTGTTATGACTTATGAGTAAAGTGGTTTTTTGTTTGAGATATGTTATTGTTAAAAAATGCTATAAGTTTATTAAAAGGTTGTGTTAAACTTACCCTTTTTTATTTTTACTTATTATGACGTTCTTTTAAATTGTTATATCAGTAATAATGCTATATTTTTCTACTAGAATAGAAAAGATAAATTCGATGTTTACAGGATATACTGAAAAATTAACGGTTGTTTATTGGTACCCTTTAAATGAAAAATGTTTATATAATTCTAGTTTTGAAATAATTAAGTAAGACGGATGAAATATATATATTAGTAAGTGATTTATTTTCCAATTAACTTGGAGTAGGACGGAACGATGAATTTTCTAAAAGATAGCAAGTAAATTACATAATTGTAAATCTAAGTCAAATTGGGAAAATTATTTATTTAGAGTAACAAAGATTTTTATGTGCCATATTTCTTGTTTAATTTTAAAAATAATATTTATAAATAAATTACATAGGATAAAAACACTAGTCAAAGTTGATGAATTTATAGCATGTCCTACGGATGTATTAGAAATGATACCTTGGAACGGATGTAAAGCCAAACAAATAGCTTTTCTCCAAGAACAGAGTATTGTGTCAGTTGTAAGAGATGTGAATCCGCCTGCCCAACAGATTTTTTGAGTGTTCGAGTTTATTTATGGCATGAAACAACCCGCAGTATGGGTATAGCTTATTAATACATTATAGAAACCCCTACTTGAGTCCGTTTTTTTTTACCGCCAAAACCTGTGCTCAAAAATATCTTATTTTTGGGCACAGATTTTTCTAATCCAAGTATATCTTGTCTTTACCACAAACAAATTTCTGTGGTTAACAATTATTGTAGTTTTACCAATATTTGCAGGTTTCTTAATTTTCTTTCTTCCCCATAAAGGAAATAGGGTAATTTGGTGGTATACTATATGTATATGCATGTTAGAACTTCTTCTAACAACCTATGCATTCTGTATTATTTTCAATTGGACGATCCATTAATCCAACTATGACAATAACTTTGATTGAATTTATTGAAGAATTAAGAGATTGTTTAAATATGGAGACGTCTCATATTATAAATCGACATCCCCTATACGACTTGTATGACATCATAAAAGACGTATAGGGTCGAAAACACTGAAAACGAGAAAAATTCAGGAGGGTTGTCAGAGGGCTATACACCCCATATAGACCTATACGACCCCCGTATACGACACATATAGGGATATACGACACGCATAACAAATTTTGACACTGACTACGAGGAAAAAATTCAGGTGGCTATCAGATGGGTTATATACATCATATAAGGCTATACGACCACCTTATACGACGCGTATAAAAATTTGATGTGTTATTTTATAATTTTATGATGTATAAATATCCATTCCACTTATTTACATATTTATAAAAGGACATATAACATTTAAAAGTTCAAGTTGTCTTTTCATATTCATATCTACCTGTTTTTTAATATATTTGTTTATTTCATTTAATATTATTTCTGTCAATTATAACTAAATTGACGTGTATTCTTATTAAAATTCGTTTTGACAACTCCAGTCTATATCTATAAACACGCGTCTTTTACTA
Source organism: Flaveria ramosissima (assembly GCA_025215565.1). Classification (NCBI taxonomy): domain Eukaryota; kingdom Viridiplantae; phylum Streptophyta; class Magnoliopsida; order Asterales; family Asteraceae; genus Flaveria; species Flaveria ramosissima. The sequence goes on along the minus strand of CM046044.1, from coordinate 39,613,422 downwards.
TCTATACACTTCAAAGGACAAATGTACATAAATATAAACATTCTGATGATAGAGGACATAGGTCAAATACGTAAACAGATTGAATGGAAATTTGTGTAGAAATGCTTTAAATTATTTATAAACCTTTAGATTAGTTTATTTTAATTTTAATAATACAGAATTTATATTTGTATTTGATACGATATTCATTATAATTTACGCTAATTTTAAGTCATGCAAACTCATATAACCTCGTTGTTATTTTCATCTCTACTAAAGTGTTACATAATATTTCTAGATGTGTAATTTTGAAAATGGAAGAATACGTGTGATTTTATGAAACCACAGAAATACACACGGACTTAATAGGTTTGAGTTTAGTGTAAATGTGTCGGATGGACCCGTATATTTATTAGAAATAATTTAAAATGTAATTCTATTTTAAAATCTAAAATGATTAAGTATTTTATATCAAGTTTTAAAAGTTAAAAAAAACTTAATCACGTTTTATAGTTTTATTGCAGATTTGTGCATATATTTATATTTTTTCATTATAATTTTATAATTTTTTAATATTAACATGTAAAAAAGTAAAAGATAAAAAAATCGGATTAAAGTGACATATTTATATCAACCCATGAACATTTTTGTCATGTTCGTGTTCCTCTAACATGATTCTAGGTTCGTATGTCATGTTCATGATCGTATTATTTAGCTATAGTACTGGGTTCGATCCATCAACTAGTAAAGACGTTCGCTTCACACCCATGTTTGTAGCCAATTATTTAGGTGATTTTATTTGTAAAAGAGAGTAGTAACGAATATAAGTTTAAAAGAAAATATAAATATTGAAATAAACAAATAATCAAAAGTAGATTTGTTCTATTGTGATGAAGTTAAAAGTATTATTTTTTAAATTAAAAAGGCCAGAGAGGAGTCTAGGTGGCTTACGTCTCTTTTGTGAATTCTAAATTATAAGTTCTATAGCTAAAGTTTACTCCTAACTTAATAATCCAACAATTCTAATCACTTCTATACTTAATTTAACCATTTTTTTACATCAACACCTAAAATATATAGAATACAATATACAACATCTAAATGACCCAAAAATTAACATTTCAAAACTCGAACTCACAACTTTTACTTTAAATGAAAAACTAATTTTAAAATTTTATTTACCAAACTCACTTCCATTTTGACACAACCTTGATGATTATCACATTCAAATTAGTTTGTGTCCAAATATTACATTTACTTTGAATTATTACTCATTTTAATATAGGATTGGAAAAAGATATAAATGCTCAATGTTAAATTTAGCAAAAAGAAAAAGGGTTACAAGTAACAACCCAAAAGTAGGGTCGACCCTTTCGCTTTTTGGGAAAGTGACACCATGTTTTTTTCTTGTAAATGTCGACGTAGCACCAAACAACTTTAATGTGTCACACTCACAAAGTTATATAAAAATGTTAAAGTGATACTTTCTAAAGGAAAAGTGCACATCATAACAATCTTAATTTATAAAAGACAAAAATCATAAAATTAGCTTAATTATTTTTTATGATTAATTAAACATTTACAGTCATGTAAGATAAAGATTGATGTCCATAAGCATTATATATGTGACACTCACTTAATATCTACCTTTTGTTGGCGTATCTAATCTTATATTCCATTTAGTGAATGCTAAACACATCATCTACGTGATCAACAATCTCGTATCAACTTTTTAGTCATGTATCACCATAAACCATATTTATTTATGGCTTTTTTTAGTTTAATCTATATTGTGTTCTTTTGATACGCAAATATCACATTTATCGTTACACCGGTTCGCTAACATTGCATGCATATATCAACAACATGCAAAAATTCTTCTTGGGTTTTATCAATTTTATTAGTTTCATCTAGATTTTGTCCTTTTAACACTTTTTCTCTATTTTATTTCAAGTGTATAAAGCAGACGTCAAGGAATAAACTAAGAACATGATTACAATGTAAAAGATATATTAATTAGGGATGTCACAATCCTTAAATTTATATTACTATGTATGTTGTCCTCTACTTTTAGTTCTAGGTATCATTTCCCTCGTGTTATCGATGAAATATTTAAATATGTTCATCTTATTCAACTTCTTAACTATTGAAATGCTTAAAGAATTTGGTTATCATTAGTAAAAGTAAATAACCCCATATAAAATCTATATAAATATAATAATTGTAAGATTTAAGTAAAAGGCTTCTTATTATTAAAAAAACATAAAAAAAATTTTTAGCCACTCGTAAAGTAGGTTATACGAACTTCGATTGAACTCATTCTAATGACGTTGAAACCGGCTCGTTAAACCCTACAATCTTAGTTTTTAGGTTTTTAGCTTTTAAGTTTTAAAAGTTTTGTTTCTTCAACTCATTGTGTCTTTTCAGCTTGTCATTTTGTTTTTTATGCTCGTAACCTTTTGTAGAATAATAAACCTTTTACTATAACATCGCCTAATTAATAATGATAAAAGATAGAAAATATGTAATAATATTCTAATCACCGAACATTCCTTAAAATCTGAGTATGTTTTCTAGTTTAAAATAAATACAAATTATTAAACAAGTATAATGATAGAGATAACCACTATTGGCCATGTGCTGTAGTGGTGTATCGATGGTTTTTTTAGGGAAGGTTATCAGTTCGAGTCTTACTCAAAGTAAAAATATTCTGGTTTGAGGCAGAGGTTGTTCTCAATTGTTAGGTTTCTCCTGGGAGAGTTGTGGTTCAATACCGGCTAGAAAACAAATAAATAAACCAGATTTATATAATTTTCGTAAAAAAAAGATAGAATGATAACCACTAAAAATGAAAGCATTTTTAAATTTTAATAGCTTTGGTCACTTGTATTTAACATATGGAAGCGTAATATATAAGTCTAAGAACTAATTTGAAGTTAGATGAAAAAAAATCAATCTTAAAAATAACTTAATACTAAATGGTGAACTAATTTACTAAAGCCATGTGAGAGGGTTGAACACCATTAATTGACAATTTAATATTTAACAAACTTTTTTTAAAAGGCAATATCTAACAAACTTAATCAATAACATATGATACCTAGTTTGTTTCGTATCATCATTTTCATTGAATGAAAAGCATATTAATATTTATCTAACATATGGAAAGATCAAAATATGTTTATTAAAGAATTTCTTTGTATTAAATTTTATATTTCATATAATTTTGTTTTTAAGAAAGTTATGTTTTTCAATAAAAAAATATTGTTTTTAATTTATAAAAAAATCTATTTTATAATTTAAAAAGTATATAAATAGTCATTACCATATAGATATAGATGAAGTCTCAATGAATAGTATAGAAAAATGTAACGTGACTTCTAGACATTTTAGTTTATTAATATACATATTAAACATATCATCATTTATTACTATCTAACTATTTTCTTTTATTACCGCTATGTTAAAGCATATATAAATTAATTAATAGTAATAATGGTTGTTTAATAATGTTCCTTTTTCAGGTCTGACCCAATTGGCACCATCGCTGCCAACCTCTATTTGCGAGTGTTAGGATTTCTTAGTTGTTTTCTTAATGTTCATAATTATGCTACGTCTATGATGACGGGCTTTGGTTTATCTGAGACATTACCGAGTTGTTTATATATATGATATCTGGTTGGCGATTATTAAACCCATTTCATGAAACCTTGGTTGGGTTCCACTTGATAAGTGATAATGATGCCAAAAAAGGATCGTTTCATTTTGTCATGACGTGATGAGCCAAAATGTGTGCAACCACGATAAACTGTCGTAGACATATTAATATATGTTTATCTCAGCCCCGATTTATCTCATCCGTCACACAAAATGACTATAATAGAAAGAACACGATAAATAGATAATATGGGTTTATCTGAGAAACAATTTATATTGTCTTTCACGCACATAACGCGTGTCAGGGATAGAGAACTAGTTCGATAAATATATATGCGCAAAATGTTATATAAGATAAGCGATTGGCCTTTGCACGTTGTTCATCATGTTTATGTCGTATAAATGACAATAGTACCCATCCTTCTCCCACATGCACTTATTTGTCTGGTCATTTTATTTTTATGGTACCAACGTTTCAATTGAAAAGTAGAAAGCCTTGTGTTTGAAGAAAGAAATAAGTGAAAAATGGTACTATATACATGAATTAGATTATTTAAGATTTTTTGGGTCATGATTTTTACGAGTTTAAGTCAAATTACAAATATCATCTAAACTACGTTAAGTATCGGTAAAGTTAGGTTAAAATGACTTTTTGTTAATTTAACTTACTTTAAGACACCTAATAATCATCGGTCATCTTTAAAAGCAAACAGTGTTCAAAGTAATAGAGTTAATCTTGATTTTACATGTAAAATAAGGAGATAATTATTAGTAATTAGTCTATTATCTGAGTCTAGATAATTATTCGTGTAGTATGTTTATCTTGGTAGTAGATTAAGTTTTTTAGTTTGTATTAAGTATAAATAGAGGGTTAGAGGTCATTGTATTTTTTTAATTTTTGTTTTCAATAATATGAAAAGAGTCGTGGGAGTTTCAACAAAAAATATGAGCATGTTTTTCGTGTGCGATTATCGATCTGGGCCAACACAAAGAAACTAAACCCATAAAAGTTGTGACCTAGGGACTATATTTGTAATCTGATCCAAATCATAAGAAAAAAATAGGTCACTCTTATATTTGTTAATAACTAGCGTTTCTGCCCACCGCTACGCCGTGACGCTAGCATTTTTCCGTACCTATAATCGTAAACCACAGTTGTATATTTTGGAATGTAGATATGACATGATGTTAAATTTATAAACAATTGTATTATAGCTGGACACCAAAAGACTCATATTTTAGTGGTATCAAGATAAGTATAGTTTGTATATATGTGAATGGGGTATGAGTATATAGTGGACCAAAATTAAGATCGGATTTGAGTGTGTATGAGTTAGTAGATTTGAAAAATAAGAAATAAATGAAAAATCAGTGGTTGAACTAAGGGCATCCATGAACTGGTTCCCACTACTAATAAGCTAAAGTCCAAACTACAAAAAACCAAAATGAGAATATCAAGTTTGACTTTCTTTTCTCTCCCATACGTTATAAATATAAATCGAGATCTCGGACATATACGGTCGACGACATTGAAAATGAGGAAAATTTAAGAATGTTGTCAGACGACTATATGCTCCATATAGCCTCTACGAATACGACATATAGGCATATACGACGCGTATTACAAATTCGACACTAAATACGAGAAAAAATACAGTGGGTTGTCAAAGGGGTTATACGCCCCTTATAAGGCTATACGACGCGTTTAAGGTTATACGACATATAAATTTCTAGGGGTGTTGATTTACAATTAGGGGTGTCTACATATCGGGTCCCTCTATTAATTATTCAGTTGTTACATTGGGTTTTGGGTGGTTGTAATAATAAACTCAATTAAAGTTAAAGTAATAAACCTTTCATTATTATTAAAAGATTCGAGTTTTGTTTATAATAGAAAGAAAACTAATATACAAAATACTCACAATTTATGTATATACAGTTTTTGAGTGAGGTTTAAATAACAAATATTTTATTATTCACTTGTAAACCAGGTCAAATGGACTAAGTTATTGTCGGTTTAACGGCAGTTTGGTGTTTATAAGAGTTAATTACACTTTTATTGTATTAGTAACTAGGTTAGTCCTCGTGTAATACACGGATTGAATAAATAAAATATTAAATAATTATTAATAAAAACTTATGCATTATAAAATCATGTTTGAAGATAAAATATGATGTTAATTACGTATAAATAGCTACTTTAAGTATAATATTTTAATGTAAAATATAATTAAAATTATATATACTTTAGTTTATGAAACAAACAACTATATCATTTTTTAACCCTCTTATGTAAAAGTTTCATTTTTAAACATTCGTTTTAAGATTTTAATAAAAAAATATTTTTTTATAAAAATTTTGTTTTTAAAAAAATTTGGTTTGTAATTATTCCAGTTATTTTAATAAGACTGTTTTAAAATATTTCACCTGTTTATAATTTTTTAAAAAACAAAACGATTTAGAATATTTTGTTTGAAAAATGTTTAGTGTTAATTTCATATTATATAAAACTTTAGTTTCTTGTTATTTAGATTTTGATTAAAATATGTGATTTCTAATTTCCTTCATAAAATCTTTATAAAAAAGATACTTTGATTTTAAAAAAAATTAGATAAGAGAGAGAAACATAGCAATTAATAAAATTTATTTTTAGTAAGAGAGAGAAATTTGTATGAGTATATAAATTACTATAATACCCTTTTGGAGGGAAAATTGATTTGTGAATATCTAAAAAAATGACATGTGGCAAAAGAAACCTTGTTTTATTAGAAGTTATAGATTAGTTTCCTACTTTGTTTTTTGATATTTTAAACTGATAATAAATAAATTAAAATTATAACATGAATAATATTTAGTTTTTACTAGTATTTTTATTATTTTAAAATTCGTAAGCTCTAATTAATTGTTCTTTAATTTGTAAATATTTAATTTTAAGATCTTTATAATTTTAAGATCTTCATAATGCTTCTAAGATGTTTCCATATGGTTTCTTGTCATAAAATTAACTGGTATATTTATACTCATTTGAAAGACCTTTTCCCAAGCCTTTTCATTATTAAAAGTTCAAAAAACTGTTTAAAGTCATGACGGGTTAAAGCTAATTATAATTTTAAGATCTCATGCTTATGATGAATAATTATAGCTTCTCTCCTTTAGAATTTACATCCGTAAAACACGTTAAAAAACAAATGAATCAAAATTAGAAAGAAAAAAAGAAAGAAAAAGATTAGAGCTAATAACCCAAAATAGCAAGGGTTGTTACTATATAAAGTTTATATTGCGTACACCTTGTACGAAGTGATCTGGGCCGTTGATTGTTCCAAAGTGTGGGTCAGATCAAATTTGCGTAATTATTCTTCCTTTTTTGCGTAATAGTTTTATATTGCGCGTGATAATTCTAACACGTACTGCGTGATAGTTATCACACATGTGTAAATATTTCTTGCGTGATTATTTTATCACACTTTATATTATAACAAATATTTTGTATTCTAAACTTATTAAAATTAAAAGTACAATTAATCATTGATTTTGAGTTTTTGACAAGTCAAGATCTAAGCCAATTAAAATACAATCAAAGATTTAATCATTAAATCGTACTCAAATACAATTTCTAAACCTTTGATGCGGTGGTTGGTTTTTTGATACCAATTCGTAATATATTAACACGTGATTCTTTCTACCACAATTTCAATTTATCATAAATATATATATCTTTTTATTTTGCATATACATATAAATATAACAAGATTGTGAAGCGATGTTGATTTAACAACAACCTATATAACAACCTTATACGCTTATATTCAACTTTATTACTAAACTACTAGCACAAAAAATGAACAATTGTACCCAGTGGCGGATCTAGACGACAAGTTCAGGGGTAACGTAAATTTTTTTTTTCATACATGCAATGGCGGAACCAAGAAGTACTTCTTACGGTGTCACTATTTTTATAATTAGCTTTTAACAAAACAGCATAAAAATTTTAGGTTGTTCGATTGAGTCGAGTTGGATCAGATCGGAATAGTCGTAATTAAATTGCATTGAATTGTTAACAAAAATATAATACCAAAAGAAATAAAAAAAACCTTATATTTTATAGTGTGCCGTACGCATTTTCATATTTTGATGCTTTCTTTTCACAATATAATGATTCATGTTCTTTAAATTTCAAGTTTAAACAATAACTATAATTATTAAATTAACCATATAATGTCCGTGATAAACAAATAACCATACAAGAGCATTTATAGTAGATTCATACACTCTTTACATCATCTATTTTTATTTTATTATACTTTTAAAATTGAGTTTTAATAAGTTTTCATAAAAGTTTGAATATGTGTCATACTCTAATCATTCTAACAACATTTCTAAGGTTTAGATATAAATTGTCAAGGTTTTTAAACAAAAAATAACAGAACCATAAATTATTTCATTTTCTTTCTTCTTTTTTCTTTTTTACATAAAAGAATAAATAAAATATGTATGACCATTGAAAAAAAAAGTATTGTATTGTTATAGTTGCAATGAGAGTCATAAACCATAAAAGTAATATTAATGGCACACCACCGCCAGTGACCACCATCACTGAATAAACCAATAAAATGAAAAAAATAAATCGAAGGAATATATACATAAAAACATTGAACCATACACTTACGTAAGCAAAAAATAAAACAATAATCATATTCATCTAAGACCAACATCTTATGACGTGACCATTAAACTAGAAAAATAAGTGAAAAAACGTTGAACCACACACGCAAGTTGCGGCGTGTTAACTCGTAAAATTTAAACCGAAACGTATAGCGGAAATTTTGTAAAATTTGAAAAGTATAGAGGACTAAAGTTGAAAGTAAAGAAAAATATTGAGGCTAAATTATAAAATATATAAAAGAATTGGGTTAGATAAAAAAGGTTAAAGATTAAAAAAAAAGGTTAGTATATCTCATAAGCATATAATACAACTTACAATACATAAAAATAATTAGTATATATATAACTTTTATTTTTGGGCTTATTATTGTATTGGGTTGGGTAATGAGTATTTTGGGTTTTTATGTTAATTGGTAATGGGTAATAGGTAATAGTTAGTTATGTGTTTATAGAAATGTATTGTGTTTTTATAAATTATTAGACTTTTAGTTATAAAATCTAAAACTTTTTATGAAGTGCTAAGTTTAAAATTTTTTAGGGGTAACGTAATTTCTTTTCAGGAGTAACGTAAAACCGAACTTTTTTTTTACGCAAAACCGTTAAAAAAATTTTACCCTACCCGTAACAAGTTGAGGGGTAGCGGAGGCTACCCCTCAACTCTACATATGTCCGCCACTGATTGTACCACATATATATCGGAGTATACATATGTACTAACCTGCATTATGAACATAATTTACGGATTTTTATCGAACGCTATTAATCATAAAAAACAAAAATCAGATCTATTTTGAGACAACGACATTGATTACATGTTAAATAAAAACAAAAGGATATTATTTGTTAATAAGAAAAACCGAATCAATAATTATATGATTATAAATTATTGAATTAAAGCCGGTAATTTGGTCATGTGGTTGTACCAAAATGGTCAAAGTGACCAACAAGTGGGTTTATAAAATTTAACTGAAAGTGAAAACCAACATGTGATAACTTAGGATAACATAAAATTACTAATAAATACACCTAATAAAGCCAAATATGGGCTTCATATTAGCTCTATGAGAAAAATATATGCTGACGAATTCACCCGCCATAATTTTTCATCGTTGCTAGTGACAACAGGTGTGGAGGAGGTGACAATGTTGGTGGCGGCGATTGCCAAGAGGGTGGTGGAGGTGGCAACAGTGGCGGCAGCGGCTGAGCAATGGCGGTGATGTCACGACAATGTGTAGGTGGTGGTGACAAGCAATGGGTATGAGTGGCGATGACTTATTTAGACCCTTTTAAGTTAACAAGTTTTATAAGAGTGATTTGTTTTGACTAATCGTCTAATTTGAGTTGACCCAAACAATTCCATATGCAAATTTGTACCCAAATCAACCTGATTATTGAAGCATGAGACATAAACCGATACTAGAAAACATTTTGCGGTATCTAGGATTTCTTTTCACTCCTACAAGGCTTGGTTTTTGCGGGCTAAAGTGGTAGACGATGACTATCACAATGATTCATCGCTAACTATTTTGCGACAAAAATCACTTTACGGTTTGGGATTTTAATCTTAATATTAGCAACATAATATTTTCACGGCCTAAGAGTACCGCCGCATTGTTCAATGTTACCCTGAGTCGTCATTCCTGCTACCACAAATAAAAACCACGTGTTAATATGGGGTTAGCTCATTTATTAGAGGTTAAACGCAAAACACACCAAAGAAACTACCACGTTACCACCATAGGAGCCCAATTAATTAGTAATAAATAATGGACGGAGATGTTTAAATGGGCCTAATATTTTTTGTCAAAACACCGATGGGCTGTTTGGGCCAACCTTTGGGTCCAATTTCATCATCCGAGTGTCAAATGTCAATTTTAAACCCAACAGCTTTTCCAACTTTAGCAGCTTTAAGCCTTTGATTAAAATCTTGAGTTAAATCAGGTTTTCCTGCTTAACGTTTAATAAAAACAAACATTTTTCTACAAACGATTAAAAAAATAATTTACCTTTAAAAGTTTTATAAGTTGCTTTAATTTCAAAACAAAGTTTCATTATTTGTTTTAAATTTAGATCCAAAATAATAAAACTTTTAAATTAACATTAAGAGAAATGATTCAACTTTTGGATTGAAATTGATATTTTTAAAATTTTAAAGGAAAATGGTTACTTTCAAACCTTAGAAAGTAAAATTATAATTAACTCTGAGTTTTTTGTTGTTGGATCTTTAATTTAAGGGATTTACAGATTATTTATGTAGTTTTTCTATTCCTAAGAATTTTTTTAGAATTTAGATGGACCTGTCAAATTTACATTTACCTATAAAAGATTGTTTCATTTAACAGTATATTAATTTTCTCTTTAAGAAATTTACTTTTTACATTTGTGATTTTCTTCTTCGTCATCTTTTTTTAGCATTCTTAATATACCCTTATTAATTATTTATAAACTCCGCATTCTAGTGATCAATAGAAAGTTCCTACTAGTTGACGTGGGTTGCCATTGCTCGCAAGTTGTTGCAGCTCCCACTACTTGTGGGTTGTGTGATTATAAGAATATAAAGATGATTCAGTTTAGATGTATAAATATTAGCGCTATAAAGTGTGTCATTAATGTATCACATTTTCCACCACCAACGCCATGTGTGTGAGAATAAGGATGTGCGAGTAAGAAATGCTACTGTTTGTATACAACTCTATGTTTCTACCCACCTCCTACAAAGACAAGCTCCCTCATTCTTCACGACTACTTTTTTAAACATAACTTTGCGCCAAGGTAAATTGTATGATGTAGTTTGTAGAGAAATGAAACTAAGTAGATGTAAGTATTAGATATTTGGACCTGTTGGACATTGATTCAACGAAAATAGTCCAACTTGAAATGAGCATAACTTTATGTCTTCATCTGGAGTTACAAAACCCGTAAGTAATAATTTGATAAGTTGCTATAAAGAGGTGTTTCAAATGTGTGATCAAACTTGTGATTAAGGCAAGTGGATCGCGTAAACGCATATGGCTATGACTGATCAAAGAACTTACCGAAGCTTTAGAGGTGGAATCTGATGTCCAAAGTCGCACTTTCATGTGGCTAGGCTTGAGATGGCTTATACATTTGGTTAAAAAAACACAATGTTTTATAACCAAATCGGTAATCAAATCAACCATCTTATCAAACTACTAGTCAGACCAGTTGCATCGGTTTCAAAAACCAGATAACATTCCTAGATAATATAAAAGTTAAAAACACCATGGCTTGAGATGTGACTATCTTGAGCAATGATTGACTTTCTTGAGTCAGTTGCCCTACCCTTGTTAAATCAGTTATTCAAAGTTTGTGATTATTCAGATATCCAAAATTTTACACCAAATCCGAATTGAACATTTAGATATCCAAACCAGTTAAATAATCGGATTTGATTTCATATTTCATCTTCAGTTTCTGATCTTTGTAACACCAGTAATTTAAAAATTAAGTTTCTGATCTTCATTTAGATGGTGAATCAATTCTTTGGAGGGAGGTGGAACGGAGACATGTGCGGGTCAAAATGAGTAATCTCATCAAGTTTAACCGAATAATCAAAGCTAAACGACCTATGCTAGCAACTTAATCAACAGGCTTTAATTGAACTTCTTAAGAGCTAACAAAAACAGAAAGCAGGAAATACCAAACTCTGAATACCGAAATACTTTGAATACAAGAGATTATCAACTAAACTACAAGATTCATAATACATTACATACACTACCAAATAAGAAAGCATGCAGTTTAGAACAATAACCTTAATAAGACGCGTTTGTTGTCAATCTTCATCATCAGATGTATCATCAGTGGTGTATTCACTGGTACTCTCATCATCAATATCCAGTTGAACATGGCGCACCTGTATAGGTTGCGGGCCCTTTGCAAATGGAGGAACATGAACCGGCTGAGGTTGTTGTTCTTCAATCCTAGGTGGAACCGAAAGAGATTCCAATGGTGGCAAAGCAACCGGGTCCCCAGGCTTCCATCCCGCTGGCGGCAGGATTGGTAGATCAGTCGGCAACTGCACAGGCATCCCGGGCTTCCATCCTGATGGTACTACAATATTTGGAGGAAGCATATCCTTAATTGCCATATTAGCACGCGAGTTAGGGTCAGTTTGGTTTTCAGAAATGGGTTCAAGAAACTTCTCTCTGTTGTCGACGGATTTCGGTAACCCAACATCCAAGTCAGCAAAAGTGTACAACATAGAAGCACGCATTTGCTCCTCCTGTGGAGCAGGCGGCAGGGCCCCTCGAAGGGGAGCTGTCCCCGCCCCAAACTCAGGAGGAGCAAACGTCGTGTAGCTTATCCTATGCGCGTATGATAAAATATCAGATAAATTTAACCGAGTTGCAACTGTTGTGGTAGACGAGCTCTCTTCCCCATCATCAACTCTTGCTCTTTTCAACTGGCGGTAATCCGAATAATCATCAACTAAAATATCAAGCACACGTTCCGCTTCTTTAAGTTTATTAGCAAAAGCCAGAATTGCAGAATCTTTAGACCGAATCTCACGGGTAACTTTCTGTTTAGCATCTTGAAGATCAAGAATCTCCTGAAGCTCAGTAACCGCTTCAAAGAGCTGAGACTGAAGGGTTGAAAAGAGGGAAATGATTTCTTTTGATGTTGCAGGGTTCGAATCCGTTGAAGATAAGTTTTGGGTCGAGAGGAACGTAGGAAACGACCCACGAAACGTGCTAAGCCACTGAGCTTGATTAGGGGACACTTCAAAAAGCCTAGTAGTAAGGGAAGCCATTCTTAAAAGGATAGACTGAGCCCTCGATAACGGAGGAAGAAGTGGTAGCAGGGTTAACGAGGTGGGCGTGGTTAACAAATTCGGGTGCAAATTCGTTTGATGTGATTGCGGGATCTGTGTCGGGTACTTTGGAGGGGTGGAAGTCTGTAAAGATGGTGAATTAGGGTTTGGGAGCCCTAATCTAGCTGGAGATTGCATCATCTGGTGAGGTACATTCTGCAGCATTTTGACCTACCTCTATAAACCTGTTTGCTACAAACAAAAAAACACAAAAATTGTAAAAAACAGTCATAATTTAATCCACATTACATCAGAAACTACATCATAAATCAATCTGTTTAGCAACAAATGATCTCGTAGAAGCTTCACTAATCTGCAAACTGTACAACAATCAAGCCATTGGTATGTCCTATATGTGAATTAACATCTCATATCGTAATTACAGATTCCTACATCGATCCGCAATCGTAATAACAATCATGAATTACAGAAATCCAAAGGTTCGTAATCAGCCGTAAAAATAAACAATATTCTATAACTATGAGATTGAAATGCTCGAACAAATGATAATCGATTTGAGATTCGAAATTCATACACGAAAAGTAGAGAAATTAGGGTTTAGAAATTGAGGATTACTTGGTATTGATAGAGAAAAGGTCGCCGGAGAATATGACTTGAGGATGACCGGAGGTCAGTTCCGACGAGTACGCCGCCGGCGAGCGGTTGCCGGAGCCGGAGCTATGACCGTCGAGAAGATGGGTTTGATCGCCGGCGAGGAGATGCGAGACGAACGATTAATTTTTCGTTTGGGGTTTTGATACTACATTATTTACAGATTATTTATATTTTTAACCCTTATTATAAGAATGAAGTGCAAATACGGTCACTTAATATTTCTTATTTATACGATTATGGTCCTTATAATCTTTTTCTTGTAACAGCAGGCCCTTTCTACAAAACTACTTTGGGGGTGTTTTTTTTTTTAGGAAAAACTCTTCCTGATCTTTTTTGTCTGTGTCGTGCATACCACGCACAGACGTTAAAATCTGTTTTTTGAAAGACTTTCATTATCTGTATGGTACAGACTTGACACAATCACTGCTAAAGTCTACAGATGATTAAACACCATCACCTACCACCACCGTCCCCCTCTCCACCACCACCGTCCGCCACCACCACCGTCCCCCTCCACCACCACCCACCGTCCACTACCACCCACCATCTACCATTGCCGCCACCGTCCAGCACCGCCGTATACCACCATCAATTGATTTTAGCATTTGTGAATGTTTAAAAACAGACACTATTCTTATTGCAGACTGCAGATGTTTGGTCCACCTCTTCTGCTGCAGATGTGGACCGCAGACTGCAGACATTCTGCTGCAGAAAAAACAAACAGCACCTTAGCATTTGCGTATGTTTTTTAATGGCAAACTCACATGCTCTCTATGCTCACTCTCAAATTTACATCGCTTGTTTTTTTCTTTTTCTTTTTAACAACAAACTTAGTCTATTTCTACTTTTAAATTACTCCAAGTTACATCATTGTCTGGGTTTAAACCCAAAACCTCCCATTTAAGAGCCAAAACCTTTACCTCCCATTTAAATTACTCCAAGTTACACCATCGATTATTCCAATATGCCTTGGTAAAATTGGCGTTGGCTAGGTACCTCGAGGTTGTACCAATATTCACATGCTACCAAACTTAATTTTGATGAACAACCATAACTGAGGTTGTAAGAACATAGAGACATGAAATTCTAGTTTAATCTTAACTGGTTTTGGTTAATCGCGTGAATACGTATAGCTAAACCGTTTAACTCATTTATTTCTGTTACTTCAAAAAATATGTTATATATTATAACTCAAAATGTTCAGATAGCCAAAAATAAAGAAGTTAAAAGAAAATAGTCGTTTAAACGTGATTCTAATTTAAACTTGTATCTTTTTGTCGTAAATATATAACTTTAAAGCATTAACATAAAAGAAAAAAATTCACTTGAACGAGTCATGTTTGCGTTTATCAACAGGGAACGCGCTATCATCGTATTCATGACCCTGTCAAGCCACAACACAGTTTTCATATTCGTGTTAGATTCAATCCGCCATCTCGTAAATCAAACGTCTAACGCCCCTAGTCATAGCTCATATTTGGTAGTATCCAAGAACAAGAATCTGAAAACATGTTGAAGATGGATTTCAAGAAAACATGTGATCAATGATTCAAGCTCCATTTTTTACATTACAACTTTGATTTAACATTTGATGGTATCTTTGACACATATTTTGGTACATTCTTGCACTTGCACCATCTCACATAAGAATCTGAATCATCAAACCTAGTACTTTACACAAACAGAATTAGTTAGATCTACATGTCACCAACTAAATTACATCTTTTTCCTGCACCAGCAAAAACGCATGCCACGAAAACAACTCGGTTATCTCTGCGCTTGTTCAGCACTCGGGCCACCAGCAGGTGTAGCCGCTACATTACTTGTTGAACCGTTTTCGGCTGGTGGTGGGACTCCCCATTTGCCTTCGGATTCAAGCGGCTCAAAGACATGAACCGCCCCGTCTGACAACCCCAATGCAAACTGATTCGGTTCTTGTGGATGTGCAGCAATGACCAAGGGATGCACATTTGGGTTGCTAAAAAAACATCAAAAAAAAAAGCATCTTGATGCATGTTTATAGGTCTTTTTAGGGTATTTTTGTCTAACCAACAATGTACTTTCACTTTTGTTCCGAACACGAGAACCAGCTCAATAGGTTCAAAATGCTGAGTTGGCATGGTGACGTGGCAACTGCTGATTATTTGACATCTTTATTATTTAATAATGCTGACATGGCAAGTGATGTCACACCACATTCAACAATAAAAGATGCCATGCCAGCTGACAACTCAACATTTGTACATAGTTTCATTTAACAAAATTGAAAGTACAAGTTATGTTAGACAAGAATAAAACATTTTGACCAAAAAGTTTAAAACTTGCACAAAAAAAACTATTTTGATGAATCTTTATGAATATTTTTACCTTGGGACACTTGGACCAAGATATGCAGAAGGATTGATTCGACAGCGTAAGCGAAGATTAGAAGCGGTGAACACACACACAGTTGCATCCAAGAAACTTGCATACACGAGCTGACTATCACATGAAAACATCGCATGTGATATCGGGGCAAAAGATTCACGTACCAGCCACTGAAAAAAGCAAGATTCAGAGACCCAAGTTTGCCCAAAAGGAATTAGAGGTGACAATTTTGACCCGCTTATAAATGAGTCCATTTAAGTACAAAAAAAAAACTTGAATTGAAAAGGTCAAACAGGTAATAAGTCTGTCAAATTGTGCTTTTAAGGGATAATTGCCAAAAAAAAGGTTACCCATTTTGGTAAAATTGTCACTATACTTAATGATCTTCTTTTAGTCCGTTAAAAACCGTCAAAGTTTCCAAAAGATTTAATTTCCCATGGCAACTTAGGCTAGTTTGACAAAAAAAAGTTTGTAATCATATCCTACACATTTTTATAGACAAGATATTCAACATTAGATAAGAGTGTTTCGGCTTAACCTGCCCAGACCCAACCTGATTTGACCTGTTACTCAATCGCCCTACTTTGTGACGTATAGAGAATATCAAAAGAAGAATCGTTATTTACCTGCTTTACACATTCAAGTTTTGTTGTTTCATAAATAGCAAGCTGTGTATCATGTACAACAAGAAAATGGATTTGATCATGATGAAATTGCACGCGAGTGTCTGACTGTGCCGTTGGTGGTCTTCCCGGTGGAAGTTGCAAGTATCTTGCTTTTTGTTTCTCCCATCCATCAGAACTCCATACACAAAGCTGCAAAGTTAAGTAAAAAGGCAATTTAAGAAACTAAAATTAAGAATCTTGATATCAAATTCTTGAGGTTCTGTGGTGGTTATTGACCACACTAACCTGAGCATCTGCCCCTGATGAGACTAAAACGTTGAGCACGTGAGAAAAGGCAAGACCCGTAATTCTTTTGGAGTGCCCTTTAAGCTTGCTTTTGACCTTAAACACAAAAAATAGTAAATTAGCATAGTCAAGAAAGATGAAAACCAAGAATGTTTAATGATTAAATAAAAACATCTTGATTCATTATATTCAAATTCAGATCAATTCTTGTAATTATATTTAACACGCTAATTGTTTATAAAAAGAAACAATTAAGTACGGCCCGTTTCCAACTCACCGGACCCACCCATTTTGCCAACTCAAAAAGTCAGCAAACTGCCAAAGTGTAGCTTAAAACATCTTAAGCTATTCAATATGTTATAATCATTGCTGAGATAACACAAATTTTGTAATAATATTAGCCACAAAATTTGCATATTAAAAAAAACATTTGGACAAAATGTGCATCGGTCAACCCGACCCGACCCATACAAATATTAACTGTTTGGCTTGTTACTGAACGCTAAACCATGCGATAGTTCTTGGTGACGTTGATTTACCTCATCAATACGAACATTATATATCTGGATGGTCGAATCGTCCATACCAATAGCAATTATATTGTTGTCTTGAGGATGGAAAGCAAGAAAAGTAGCTGCTGGTGGTGGAGGCATAAAAGTGGTCATTGTCTGCATGACAGTTGACTTTTAATGTCAAACATAGTTTTATACAAACATCAAATCAAAGAATCATTTGTTTAAACTCCCGTTTGGATAATAATCTTTTCAAATCTTGAATTAATTGCACTAAAATTAGATGCTAACAACTTAGTCAACATTACCTTGAATGTCATCATATTGAATAAAGAAATCTTTCCTCCTGAAGCTGACATTACATAAGAATCATTTTTGGACAATGCAAAGCAGGATACCGATTCTTCAGGGTTAGTTTCAGCTACATCGTTTGTCATCAAAATCCCGCTTGAAGGTTGCCATAGTTGAGGGGCAACACTGGCTGTTGCCTGCAGAAACAAGTTTGACCTTAAAATTCAAACTTTGACCTTGATATCAAACTTCTATACAATCAAACTAGCAGCTCTCTTACCTTTCCGTTTGAATTCCGCTCACTACGTTGCCACTTCCACAACAGATGAATAGCATTTGATGCTAATGCCAAAATAGCATTTCCTGAATTGGTATATATTAATCTTGATATCTGCATAATCAACAAAAAATAATAATTAAATATTGATGTAACAAGATTGATTCACATGTCAGCAAGAAAATGATAAGAAAACTAATCATATATACTCTCAATGAGTCATTAAGTTCTAGAGGTGGTAATTTTGGCCCATAAAGTTATGATTTATGAACAACTCGACTCATGTTAAACTTTCATCTCTAACCGGTAAATGGGTCAAATAAGAAAAAAGTTAGCTAAAATAGTCATAGGGTCCAAAGCCGCCCCCAATGTACTTTTAATGCATAAAACATCCTAAATCATTTTTTTAACATACATCATTACTGATTTCATTTAATTTTTGTAATTATTTTTGACAAAGTAACTTTCTATAAAAAGTTCACATTTTTTTCAGGGTATGCTCAAAAAGGCATAACCATTTTTATCAATAACTGTATCATAAAAGACAACATACCTTTGTTACTCTCATGTTTTCCGGAAGTTTCAATGATCGACACTGAGAAGATTCACTTATTTCAGTGAGTTTCCAAACCTTTGACTTGTCATTTGTTTCTTCGGTGATTCTTGGTTTCACATCTGCCATGCTTCTGGTATCTCCATTCTACCATAATAGCATACTATGTTTTACAATTGCGAAAATAAGACCATGTAATAAATCCGAAACTGATAAATTCTCTTTTAAACTCACCATTCCTGATATAGAACCAACAGACGCCACCCTATCTGCTAGTGCAGCCCCGCTAGCAGCAACAGCAGCCGTTATCGTGTTTAAGGCGGGCTGGATATTATAAAACAATTATCATAAATAATGTATTATGTAAAAAAAAAGATAAACTAATTGTACTTTCAGTTACCTTTGACGGTTCAGCTCTTCCAGCAGCATCATAAGAAAGATTTTCAAAAGTTCTTAGTAACCGAAGACCATCCGAATTGGCTAATATTTTGATTCCATTTTCATTAGCAGAAACAGCCAATAAAGTACCATCTTTGTTAAATCGGATACGTGGGCTCGCCTTCATTTTAGAGTCGATGACACATTAGTTTCAGTAATTCTCAAATTTTGTTTTATTTAAAACAAAATGAACATTATTTACCGGAAGACCACCATCAGCATCAACACTTGTTAAAAGTTGAACATTATCCATATCCCAATATTTAATAGCGAAATCATCACCGGCTGCCAAAAAGCGGTTTTTAGTTGTATCAAATTGCACAACGCCTAAAGATCGTTTACGGAACCCAATATATGTTCTTTTTACAGCTCCTTCACTTTCGTTCCATTCTACTATGTGTGACTCCCCTTCTTTGCTCGTCCCGCATGAAAAAAGCCTGGAATAATCACCAAAACAGCAAGAAAGTTACAAACTTTGAACTTCTTAATCGACCCATTCACTTATATACATCATTCAAGTTATGTTTTCTACTAACGGGTCAAATGGATACAATTTTATAAATAAAATAAAAAGATAAAAAGAAATTGTGCTCAAAGTGTATCTATAATGCATAAAACTTCATAAGTGGTAGTATTCAGAAAATCAGACTATCTTGAAATAATATAGTTTGTAATCACATTTGACATACTAATTATTTATAAAGAATTTAAAATTTTTGAACAAAAATAGTTTCCGGTCAACCCAAACCCGACTGACCCAACCCATCCTGAAGTTATTCGTTTTGACCCGTTACCCAACTTTCCCAACCAGCATTTTTCCACCGATAATAAATGTCATTGCATCAATCTTGTTGCAATTAACCTTGTTCCATCAGCACTATATGCCATTGTTGTGCACCAACGACCCGGAGCCTCATAATCAACCCGGGAACCCATGTTATCATATAACCACGCTTTTATTTTCCCATCAAGAGCCGTTGAAAATATGAACTGAGGTCAAAAGAAATAGCAGAAATATTAATGGCAGGTACAAAATTTTCAACCAGGATATGCACTACAATAACAACTTCTTATAACTTTTTGTAACTATAAAACATGTACCGATTTTCATTTTATATATTTTTTCCACAATATAACAGTACGAAGTTTTGTTTTCAAGATCTGTTATTTTTACCTGAATGTTTTCTTTGTAGTGAGGGCATACAGAGTAAACAGGAGCATCATGACCTTCAAAAGTGTACTGTTTTGCACCCGTTGCTGCATCCCAAACCTATAACCACAAGACAATAAGACATCAAAAATATAAATATATAAATGTGCATTATCGCATATGGTTGGCAATCAAAATATTCTCAACAAACCTTGATGGTTTTATCATCACCACAAGTAATCACACAAAGTTGCTTATTCGGACTAGAGAACGCAAGATCATTTACTCCACCAACATGAGCATCAATCTATAAATCAAATAAGCCGATGTTATTTACTATTTTACATTTACAAGGAGAGAGAAGTCAAAGTCAACAGAATGGAACTACACATACCTCTATATGTTGTCTCACATCATCACTTCCATGATATGAATATATTTGTACAATGTGCCTTGAATAAGCAACTCCTGTGTGCAAAATATTATTCAATGTGTCATATTTCATCCACTTACTTCTAAATTGATTATAAGTTTACATCTCAAACAAGTCAAATCAAATCATCCAAAAGTCCATCTTTTTAATGCATACAAATTTCGATCGTTTTTATTCAAAAGTTCAGATTATTATTGTGATGATGCTGTTTCTATAAGCATCATTTACGCAATTATTTATAAAATATATGAAATAGTGTTTGCCTGTCAACCCAAGCCCTCTCTTGGCTCACACTCAAAAAATTATCCTTTCAAATAAAAAAATCTTGACCCGTGAAGATAAATAAAAGATTTTAACCATCAATTGAGTTCACATATTATGCTACACTTAGCTTAGCAAGACTTACCAAACAACGAACCATCTGGACTCCAAATTACACGATTTACAGACACTCCAGGATCTTTCACGAGAGCAGCCTAAAATCAGTAAAATGATAAGGCATATGATATTTGAAAAATAGTAAGTGATTTATTAAGCACACATATACCTGCAAAGACATTGAACATGAACTAAGATCCCAAACTTTGAAGTTTTTAAGAACAAGCTTATCTCTTGAACCGACTTCCCACAGTCCAATGTCCCCCACATTTGTTCCAACTGATGCATCGGATATATCGAACCTCATTACAGTCTCTACTAAAGAAAATCAAACAAGAAAGAAAAAGGGTAGGTTTTGACCAACTTACCTAAGAGTAATGTTTGTTGTATAGGATGAAAATCCATGCTCATAGGAGATGAACCCTGGTTCAAATTTCGTGCAACGGTTTTGGGCAGGTCATCGGATGGGTTAAACGCTTGACTATGACCACTATGCCCCGGGAATGACACGGGCAAAACATTGACCGGAAGGTTCACCTGTGTAATAAGCCAATCATGAAATCATTAATCTCATGCTCATGTTCTAGACATGTAAGAAGTTGTTTGATAAAACAAATGATTTAACGCGTCATGATTCAAAGGCTTTGTATGGACATCGTTCAAACACAGTCTGATGCGTGTAATGGGCAGTTAAAAATATTATCTTTTCAACCTTATGTAATGAATTATGAATGTTCGCTAAGTGTACTCAATTATAGAGTTTATAGTCTAAACATAATCTGGAAAAACATAATCAAATCACCTCATCGGTTAAGCCCATGGCCCTTGTTCTTTTGCTCACATGATCAGAATCACCAGACGGGAAATCCAAAGAAGGGTTCGTTGGTGGGGTCCGTGGATGCTTTAACGCAGCAGGAATAGACGGCCCACCAAGCCCGATTGCACTACCAGAAACCGCTGGGTGAGCTACTGCAGGTGGATTAGACATCCAACCCGCAAGGGGCGTTGGAACTTGAGCTTGTGTAGGTTGAAATGGCTTGACACGTATAAAAAGATGTCAATCAGTCAAAGAAAGTCAAGAAACCGAGTTATTACAATGAAAAGTAGTACAAAAACAAACCCCGTGTGCCCCTAAAGGAGGAAAGCCTCCAGCTTTCGGTAAAGATCCAAGAAGTGGATTATTCGCAGGTGATGGAGCGCGTGCACTGTTTGGTTGCCCACATGAATGGTCTACAAACAGAGTTTTGATATCTGGATTTGGCCTAGGTGTTTTACAAAGTTGGTGTTGCCAATTCAAGCTACAATACACATAACACACATCAAACAAATTATCACAAATATAAGCCATGTGGATGTTCATCACAAATAACATTACATAAGGGTTGTTTGGATGTGCTCCAAAACGATCAAATTATATTGAATAATCAAAACCAGATAATCAGATTTAATATAACATGGTACACTGGATAGTGTTTGGATACACTTATGTTGCTTAAAACGTTTACAACCGTAATAATAATATATTAGACAATGATATATGCAATTAACATCAAGCTAAGTATTTGACCACTAAATAACTACACAATAAGTTACTCAAACACACTAAAGGCTTATTATCAGATAATCATTTTTGAACATCCAAACACCTTGATGATGCAAATGCGGTAAAAATGTAACCTTTGGTTTATAAGAGTCCGAAGCCTCGAGTTCTTGAGATTAGGAAACTGCAATTTGTCGCGAAACAAGGGATTTGCTTCAATAAGCTTCTTGAGCTCAACCAACATTATAGCTCTTGCTGATTTAGTATCTCCATATTTAGACAGTTGCTCATTTTCCCTAAAATGCAACCAAAACAGCAATCAAAAACCATTTTTCGTCGATTTCTGAAAAATTAATGATCTTGTTTAACATACCTAAAATTCTCCAAAGTCAATAATTGGGTAATCTCCTTAAACAACTCCTCATTAAATGATGCAAACACTTTAAGATCCTTCACTAGAATCTCCACCGCTTTGGATCGATCATGCCTATTGCCAATATATCATATATCAAACGAATTCAAGAACACTTTAGTGATCAAGAACATTAATTTGCTCAAAAATAAGCTTGATTAACTTAATGACTCACTTATCCAATGCTTCAAGATACTTCTGTTTACGAATTTCGAAGAATATCTTCATCGAATACCGATTATCATCCACTTTAGTGAACCCAGAAAGGTATTTCTCAACTTCATCCCAATTCCCATTATGAACTTCATCTTCAAAATACTTCATATTAAAGAAAAACCCTGATTCTTGTTCAAGTCTATCATAAAAATAAACATCAAAATCACACAATTAAACATCAAAATCAAACATTTACACTACAAAATCTTCTAGTATAACAAATTAACAAAAGAAACCTAGGAAATACAGTATACTTACTTGTGAACTGTCTCTTTAAACTTTTCTTCATCAAGAAACTGCAAGATCAAGAACACTAGCTCTCTGCTTAGCGACGACATTGCAACTCCACCGTCGCTAATTTCGTAGAACAGTTAAAAACCTTCAAATAAAGCAGATCTGTAAAACCCAAATGATTAATTACTCGATACAAAAAAATTGGGAATTTATATTTAAAATAAAATAAAAAAACCAGAATATTAATATAAAAGTTAAATAAAATAAAAATCAATATAAAAACACACCCAGAAACTAGATCCCCATGAACTTGAGCTTGAAATCTAACCAAACCATACAAAAAACAGTTTTAAAAAAATAAAAATAAAATTTTTATCTTCTGGATTGGATGAGCATGCACCAACATATATGAACAAGAATCATCAAAAGATGAAATTTTTAAAAAATAATAATATTTCAAGAAATGAAAATATCAAAATTTTTTAGGTGGATCAGAGAAAATAAAGCTGCTTTAAACCACTGGGAATCGAAGATGCGAAAGAAAGCAAAAGTGGTTCACAAATGGAAAAGGTAAAGCAGATGAAGCAAGATAATTACAGATATTAAAACAATTAAAATTATCAGATAAAAATAATAATAATAATAATAATAATAATAATAATAACAATAGGATTAATAATAATCCACCATTAAACACACAGAAAGAGCTCAAAGAAAGCACCTCAGCAAGATCGATTGATGAAGAAAACGAAGAAATTACAGGCCTCTCTCTCTCCTCTCTCTTACATCTCTCTATATATAGATATATAGATATAGGTCGGCTCAATACATAATAATAATATTATATATATATATAGAGTGTGTGTGTGTGTGTTTGCTCTCACTCTTCACTTTCTCTCTCTATCCTATCGTGGGAGAAAATAAAACTACGATATTATTATTTGCAGAAGAGGGTTTTTTATAGAAGAGGATGATAAGTTAGTTCACTTATCAACCAATACGAACAACTACTTATTGAAAAGAAGTAATAACAGAACTGATAAGTGCAATGACACGTGGGTCCCATGAAGCCGGCTCGGAATGACGAGCTGACAGCTGTACTTCAGCTTGGCTTGAACGAGAATAAAGATATGCTACTTCGCGGCCTACGGTATCGGAAATTCTTATCCGTTAAATTCGTACTGGTCCCGCTTCATCTGTGAGATTGAAATGATGGACGGTTGAGATTTGATTGAAGGTGTAGCTTCGTTGCAGGGGATTAAATCCATTATTTATGTTATTTTTTGTTTTTTGTTTTTGTTTTTATGATCACTTTCAAAAGATAACAATGTGTCATAAAGACGGGGGATGGTTAAAAGGGTGGAGTTTTGGGTTTTATTACGAAAGTGCCACCATTTAATTGGGTTTGTGATTTTATGCGACAAGAAGATTTGTACACGATATGATAAATTGAGAATATATCGTCGATGAGAAATTGAGCTACATTGGGGTTAGGTCACACTCCTTTGTGATTATTCTATCAACGTCTAAAAAGATATTTAATTATGTAAAATACTAGTCGTTTGTTTTTTAGCATTGTCTTGTAAACCGGATCGAACCAGCCGGTTGAGCTGGGAACCGGGCTCAAATCCGGTCCGGTTCGGTGCTTAAAACCTTTTGGCATTGAACCGGTGGTCGGACCGGTTGAACCGGCGCTCGAACCTGAAAGCGGACCGGTTGAACCTTATGACCCGGGGGTTGGACTGGGCGAACCGGTTTTTCGTATATATTTTTTTTTTAGTATTTTTCAATATATATTTATACAATAGTTATAATTTTATCCGGTTCTCTTATATCCGGTTTGATCGGTTAAACCAGTCCGACCAGTGAACTAGTAAGACGTTCGGTTCACTATTCGATACGGTTCTGAAAACATTACTTTTTAGGAGTACACAAGAGGGTTTAAATTTGAAAGGGTTAAAAGCGATAATAGTTTAAGATTATATACAGGTGGGTATGTGTATGAATAATTGTTTTAAAAATATTTATATAAGATACCGAGAAAACTCTTTCTAACTATAAATCACTCATTATTGTATATGAACAAATAAAATTATTCTGTTTTAATAGGCTTAAGAGTAATAACATTTTATTCTTTATTTTTATTTTTATAATTATATTAAAAACTGTTTTTTCTTTTCTTTCAATTAAATAATATTGTTTATATATTTATCATTACATTTTCTCTATTATTTACTCACAATCATTTTTAAAAACATTAAAAAAGTTTATAAAGGTTAAACTATGAATTCTTAAATTTACAGTTGAACAATAACATTTTTATTACTTCTCCACTTACAATATAGAAATTTCACTCATAAACTTTTAAGGAACCGTATGTAAATGCTATAATATCCTAAAAAGCATCATATTGTTTTTTCAATTTAAGAAAATTGGATTTTAATAATCAAACTATCAATTATTAGTCAATATTGATCCCAACTAATAATTTGACCGGTGACGATTCAAACTTTTATTTTTGTTACTAATAACAATCCCAGTTTAACATATTGTTAATTCCATTTATTTTAATGGTGTGGCGTCTGACATGTCGTGGAAACAAGCAGTACTTATTAAACAAAAAATCATATGAGAAGTATGTTGCTTGAACTGAAAAAAGCAAAAGCAGTTACAAATAAAAACACATGATATGAACATACGAAATTGATTGAAAACTTACCTCTTAGAAAAATAATTAGAACTTGGAAGAGACAAATTTTAATTGGAAAAACACGGTCAGTTGAATACATTAGAGGAAAACATACGACATATGATTGAATACCTTCAAAACGTTGATCTCTTACAAAAACTAAATTGAAAAATTCAAAGACATTGGCGTGTAATTACCACGTCACGTGTCACGTCATCAGAAATAAATGAAGTTAACGATTTGTTAGACTGCGACTTTTGTTGGTAACAAAACTAAAAGTTGGGATTATTACTTTTCAAGTTATTAATTGAGATTAAGTTTGAATTATTAAAATTTAATATTTTTTAATATAAAAATCTAGTGACATAATTTTATCAATACTAAAGTCTACGTACGTATTAAAAAACACAAACAAGATGTTATAGTTGCCCGCGCTAAAGTGTAATGAATTATATATGTAATTGTTTTCACATATATATAGACATGTTTAGAAACTTTACTATAGCAAAGTTTGGTTCAAAAACATTTTCTTGTTCTTTAGATGTCTGTTGGGACATGAATATGTTAAAATTATGTCAAGTGACTTTTTTATTAAAAAAAATAAGATACATGTATCAGCTTTATGATGTTAACATTTATATATCAATTTATTATTTTTAGAATGACTAACTCATTCATTTGCTAATACTACTATTTAATATACATTTTTTGTCAATCACGTGACTTGAATCCTCGATCATCTTAGGTGGGACAGGGTTTTTACACATTTATACCATTATGTCACATCCTTTAGTTATCAATTAAATTAAATTAAATTAAAATATAAAGAAAATGTATAAATTTAGTGGAAGCAGTTATGTGTTAACGTTTATATAAGTGAATGGATGTGAAAAAAATTAATAAAAGAATAATATTTTTAAAGAAATGACTTTTTATACAGTACATGAGGGTTTGGACAGGTCTCATTAATGTATTTCCTCCTTTTGCATAATTAGTTACATTTTATGCACGAATATATCAAGTCAATATAAAACTTTTGAATTAATTATTGTTATCGTGTATATGGTTTAGTCAAAATAACCTTTCCAACACGAATTATTTTTTAATATTTTTGAGACACATTGTGGTTTTAAATTTTTGACATTTCACTCCACATGGTTAACTCCATTTGTTTTTTAATGTTATTATGAAAGTGTCTTAACTCTTAAATCTTCTTGTCTTAGATTTCATTTGAGTGGAGTAGGTCTATTATAAGGGGGCCAATTAGCATCATGTTAAACAGGTGAATAGTTTTGGTGTATGCACATGTAGCTATTGTATAGGAGCATATATACAACTCACCCCCTTCCTTCTGATAAAAGAAATCTATAATAGTAAACCAAAAATGTATAAAATCATATGATATCATTCTACACTGTTCATTTAATCTCAATCTATAATTTGAACACGTGTCGTTACTAGATTAAAAGTTAACCATTTAATAATATATTATATGCTAATAGTTATTTATATACTTTTTAAATTACAAAACAGACTTTTTTATAAATTAAAAACATGATTCTTTTAATTAAAAAATAATTTTTTAAAAAACAAATTTTATGAAACATGAAGTTTTATAAATACAAAGAACTTAAAAAAACTACATTGTTTAAAAAAGTACTTTTAAAAAAATTAGAGTGCTTGAAAAGAGCAAATGTTTTTAAAGAAGAAAGTTCAAAACAATATTGTTATTTTTTATTACCCAATAATTCTCAAATCATCTTATAATTTCTTAAATTTATATATAACTATTATGTTAATATTTTTATTAAACTTATGTAATAAATGAACTTTTAAACTAGTTTGAAATAAACTAAAAATTAAAATTAAAATGTAAATTAACCCTGATACTCTCTCATTAACCATTACTGCCAAAAAAAGTGGTGATATTGTTGAATCACCACGCGCCACCATGATATGCCGCTCTGTTTCACCTATAACAATGTTGGGTTTTCTAGCCCTATTTCACATCAAAAAAAATTCAATTGAACTGAAATGAAAAAAAAAATGAAAACGACAATATCAACACTTAAAACCTTACTTCGACAAAACCTCATGGACAAAAAATTTGCATTTCACTCAAAACCTTTTTGCACTATTAACAATTTTCAATAGAAATATATCTATGGGTGTAAACTACCTTAGCTTTCTTTTGTTCTGAACGTTATATTTAAAGCTTGATATGTGAGTAGTTTTTCACATTCACCCTTATTTATTCAACTTAATTGGTTATCAATTAGTAATTGATTTTTATCCATATATGTACATAACTATAATTATTGTTTTGGGAGCTAGTTTTTGGTCATCCTCTCTCTATTATTTTCTACTGCTAATACATAATGTATGTTACTTGTTTAGAAAACAAGGATGCGGTTACAGTAATGGTCTCATTGAAAGCAGTCTATCTATCTCCTAGGATATAGATAAATGTTTACAATCATTTCATCATTTTCAAACTCCTACTATATTAATGAGATATTACTTGATCTGTTTGCTTGCTTATTATGTATGTATGCGTTTACGTGTGTGTTTTACTTAATAATATGACAAAATTACATTAGTTGTTTATGTTGTATGCTTAGGCTTGAGAAATTATAAGCCTCGTTAAGTATGGTACATGAAGTATCGGGCTTGAGTTTCTTTACAAAATAAGCTATTATCTATGCTCAAATTTAATATATATTGGGTTAGGATAGTTTAATGGGTGAGCCTGCAACGAGGTAGCACTAACACGGGCTAGAGTAAATAATAATATGAGCTGAGGCAACTCGATTCAATATTTCCAACCGAGCTAGAAACTAATCTACAGCTCGAGTCAGCTTGTGAGTCAATAAGTTGACTCATATATCCTTATTTTTATTTTTTATTATTGTTATATGTTTCTTTTTCTTTAATAACTAAAATAACAAATTAACAACAAATAATTATACAAGTCTTAAATAATTTAATATCAAATTACTATTATATAATATAACTTGCCTACTGTTTGTTTTTTAAAAAAAAAAATACAATATTTTAATCATTCCATTTAGCTTTTAATGATTAAATAATAAAAAGATGCTAAATGAAAAGGTTAATAAGTTTATCCCTCCTCCAAAGAAAACCCTATCCCACCATCAATATTCATCACTAAAGCTCTCTCTTAACTACTTACTAGTTTAGAGATTGTCAAACAGACTCTAATAATTTGAGACGAGACTTGAATATCAACATCAAACCATTCAGGTTATCATATAAGTCATTGGATTTACATTTTGTTGATTGTTATGGGTAATGTGGGATTCATATTCTTGTTCTTGCGAGTGGGGGATTTGATTGACGGAGAGGAGAGGCAGACAGAAGCCACGTGGCAGTAGTCATTGTGGCGATGGTTGGCCCGATGGCAATGATGTTATTGGTGCTGAAATTCCCAACTTTTACACTACTATCGGTAACAAAAGTTAAAGTTGTAAGTGTCATTGGTCATTAGTATGGATTATTATTAGATAATAACTAATAGTTTGGATGTTTTATATATACATGAAACATTTGCAAGCTAAAAGACAAATATGATTCACCTCAATGCTCGGTGGTCCTTATGATATGAAAAATGCCCTCTCAAGACCCTTGGTTTTATTTATTTATTTTTTTTGTTATACTGTAACGCTTAATGTAATGTTTTATTAATTTCTATCGTTTTGGCATGTTAATTTTTATTTGTGTCTTCAGTGTTCTTTATACTTATTTTCCAATCTCTTTTTTTAGTAGACCTTAATTTAATCGTACTTTACTCCACACTTGAATCTACTTCACGTCACAAATAAGACTTGAACTCAACACTGTTACGACATGTTTATTTACTATTTATAGATATATATTTTATTCAAATCGAGAAATCACAAGCCCCGAATATATACGCAAATACTAAAAAAGTTACAATAATGAATACATGGGGGCAGGGACCTACAAGGGTTTTGTTTTGATAGTTGATAGTGAGATGTGTATTTATGGGTTGAATATTTCCTCCAACTATGAAAGTGACACGTACACTGGCCCACTGCATATTTGTCATCTTCACATTGGCTTCTTTCTTTTTTTTCTGTATTACTCTTTAAAATTTAATTTAAATACAATATATACATATCTTTAACAAACATTATGATTTCTATATAAAGTAGGTCCACATATCTGAATATTAATTATATCAATGGATTTCCATATTTAATTTTGTTTAAATAATGTTAAAAATTGTTACAGAACTAACTATCTTTTTCATAAAGATAATGATCATCTATTCTAATAATCATTTATATTTTTCGACACGTGTCATTCTCCCATTTATTTTCCCGTCTAAACTATTTATTCGGTTTTAAAATATCAAATAACTAATTTCCAAAACTTTCTCTTGTTCTCTATATAGGGTTATTGGATTTTAATAATCCCAACTTTCATTTATTGGCCGAGATTAATCCCAACTCAGAAAATATTTACAAACACTCCTAACTTTGAACTTATTTTTCTCCAATGATCCCTTACTAACTGAGAGTTAACCCTCGTTAGGTTTTTTGATGAAATAAGGCCAACTTTGAGCCATTTTTCAACTCCAGCACCGCCTAGTCTGAATTAGGTTCGTTTTCCATTGTCTAACCTTTATCATCACCTGAAATCTACCTCCAACGAGTTTGATGGTTCAAATCTTAAGGTGGAGATTGATGGGTTTTTGGGTGCGGAATTTTTAAATTGACGGACCTGATGATAGATTTTAGCTTTATGTTTAGTGTTTTGGCCACAAAAACAATCCATTTCATCAAAAAAAAAACTAACGGGGTTAACTCTCAGTTAGTAAGGGATCGTTGGAGGAAAATAAACTCAAAGTTAGGAGTATCTGTAAATATTTACTGAGTTGGGATTAATCCCGACCAATAAATGACTCTTGGGATTATTAAAATCCAATAACCCCTCTATATATTATAAATTTATGTTCTTTTTAAATCAATACTACTTAAAATATATTTTTCATTAAATAAAAACTAAGTATTTTAATTGAAAAATACACTTTTTCAAAACCAAAGTTTTCTAAGACTATGAGTTTTTTTAAAACAACAAAACTTTTTTAAATAATAATATTATTTTAAAATCATTCTTTTTATAATATAAAAATTTTATATATAAAATGATTTACAAAACAAACCCCGAACTTTTAACAACAAAATATTGAAAAAATATGAATATTTATCAAAGAATAACAAAACGAAAGTTTTAGAAATAATAAAAATATTTTATCAATTAATCATAGACTTACTAATACACAATTTAATCATATCTTATATCAAAAATAATATTTTACAGTTGCTAACTCTTCATAAATAAATATTTAGTGTTTTTCTTATTCAGCCCGTGTAATACACGGAATTATACCCTAGTTTAAAATATTTGTTTAAATAAGTTTTGAACATGAGTTTGTTAAGAAACTTTTTAGACACCTTATCACTTGATTTGGTGCAGGTTGCCTCATACGTGCTGCTCAATCTAGAAAATGCAACTTAACTTTATTTTGACTCATAAGAACCGATTTTTTTTTAAAAATGGTAATATTTCGAAAAGACAATTGACAAGAAGGGTTTTTCTTGTTTGATTTTGACAATAGGAGAACACACCCTTGCCAAGAGCGGGTTCTCAAACATCGTTCCATGTGCACTGACAAGATTAAAAGATCTCGTGTCAAGTGTACATCTTTTGTCTTTTTTCAAGAACTCGCCCATGGGAGGGGCGAGTTCTCAAAAACCAAGTATTTATTCGTACATATTTTAATTTTTTATACTTTGATTCCGGTCTAAAGTCATATTTTTTACGTTTTTATTTTTATGTACATTGCAATTTAAAAAAAAACTAATTTTTTATGTTTTTATGTTTATGCTCAAAATTATAAATGAAACTATAGAACAACTAGAGGTTTAAGAGGTATAGTTCTCAAAATTTTGAAACATAGCACAACTCTGAAAGGTAAATAAAAATAAGCATGTGAGCGTCCGGTTTGTTTTTAAACAAAATTTACATCTAATCATAAATGAACTCAAAATTATAATGACATGTGCATAAAAATTAAAACATAAAATATTAGTTTTTTTAAAAAATTACAATGTACATAAAAATAAAAACGTAAAAAATTATGACTTTAGACCGGAATCAAAGTATAAAAAATTAAAATATGTACGAATAAATACTTGGTTTTTGAGAACTCGCCACTGCCATGGGCGAGTTCTTAAAAAAAGACAAAAGATGTACACTTGAAACATCTTTTAATCTTGTCAGTGCACATGGAACGATGTCTGAGAACCCGCCCTTGGCAAGGGCCTGTTCCCCTATTGTCAAAATCAAACAAGAAAAACCCTCATTGTCAATTGTCTTTTCGAAATAGTACCGTTCTTAAAAAAAATTTCATAAGAACCTCAAATATTCGACTTTTTTACACATGTTATGAATTGACAACTTCAAACCAATGAAAGTTTTATTATTTCTAAATCTACAAACACCTCATCTCTAGATCTAGATCATAACTACCGCCATCATTGCATCTTTTTTATCCAGTGAGATTTGATGTCGTAAATAAATCTATCGAAGCTTCTCTATCGACTGAAACCGCTTATGAGGAACCCACACCATGTCCAAATAATTGACGAGATTTGTTGGCTAACTCGCATAAAATCAAGATGTACATGTTGTGTGGTCTATGCTGAGACACCACAATTTGGGTGCAAAACCTAAGAGGTGTTAATAATCAATACAACTAAAATAAACTGTTTTCGTTTACATGGAAGATTAAAATGATTTCTTTTTTCACATTAAAAAATAATTAATTCAACAAATGCCATTGTTCCAAGAAGTACATCTTAACTTAATTTCTTTATATAATACTTTAACTTAATAAGATTATTTTAGTAATATTATTTATACTAGTTTTAATTTATCTTTTCCAGAATACCATTGTGTGAAGAGGATAAAAAAAATACTAATTTAAAAATTATAAGTAAAATATTTAGATGTATGACAGTATTTACTTCATGTTTGAAGTAGATTTGCTCTCTCTAAACGAAACTCTTTTATAACTCTAATAAATTGTTGGAAAATCAATTGAACCGTCCAATTAAATTGTAGCAAATCGGCCAGTAGAGGTTTATACGGTCCAAACCATGGTTCATGATTTGATAATTTTGTTGAAATGTACGAATACTATTTATAGAATAGAGAAATATCACTTTTATTAAACTAATTTATATAACCACGTTTAATAAGGTCGGTGGATTTTACCATCAATAAAATTTCACCATCAAATTTTAAAACTTATAATTTTAACCCGAAACACTTTGTACTGTTGGGTTGGGACTAGAAACCCGAATATTATACTTCAAGAAGATGTATGATCAAGAAGGTTGTTAAGATTTTGATAGCAAAAAGTTCTTATTTAATGTACTTTTGACAATGTTATGTATTTAAACATTTATTTATAAACATCAATGCATTATTTATCTTAACTCCTTTTAAATTGGTTCGTCTCCCTGTGAAGCTCTCAAAATAATATAACCCAAACGTAATAAATAACATATATATTAACTAATGTTATTTATATTTATTTATGTTTAAAAATATAAAAAAACTTAATTTTATATTTTGTTAAAAAACTTATTTTTAACACTTTTTTTCCGACAGATAGTCCACCCGATGGTTTGAAACTTGAACTAACAATGTAAAAAGAGCCGGTTTATAATTTTTATTCCTTTTAAGTTTTGTAATATGCAGTTATGCTTATGTATATTGTGTTTATAAATCATCTTTATTGTTTTAACATATATGATATTGTAAAGAATTTGAAATCAAAGCCTAGATAATCTGAACGTCGTGTGATCATTTTTAAATTAAATTATTTGATGGTTCACCCGAATATTTTAATCGGATACAAATAAGATGTTTATCAAGATCAAAGTATGAATTTTGTGTGTATTTTGTGAACCAGAAAAAGAAAATTCAAGATTAACTAAATTCAGAAAACAATTCGATTTCAGGAGAGGGGTTGAAAACTATCATTTAACAATTTTCATTATTCAATTCCAAATGCTTAAAAAATAATTTTATTGCCAGAGGCTCTCCCACTTAGACCCCGTCAGGAGCTGCCACCCCTTGGACCCTGCCATCAAGGGCATTGCTCCGGACCCCCGCCAAGTGGGTGTTGCTCCTTTAGAACCCTATTGCTCAAGGGATTCGACCCTAAAAAAAATTCAACATCAAAGATCATAATAAATTCAAACAAGTATACACTCTGCACCTATTGACTTGATTGATTGATATTATGATTATATTGATCATTAGTCATTTCAATTACATTAAAAAACTTTACACAATACAAACAACCAATTTAAAATAAAAGCAAATAAACGGTTATCTGTTAACTTCAAAAAATAATTGTAAACAAGAACTTCTATACGAGTTATTTCCAAAAGCTCTTATTGGATGAATAATTGAACTTGTATTGAATATGCTTAACTATCATATTTTTCAAACTAAAAATTGACAAGCTTAAAGTTTTCTAAAACTAACATTTATTAAACCGATAAAGTCAACTATTATTGTGATAAAAAATTAATAAACCGATAAAGTCAACTATTATATGGTGAAATAATATATAGGATTAATACGAGCCAACCAATTAAAGCTACATAGATCGTGACTCGTTAAACACCACATCTGAGCGCACCAACCCCTTTTTAGTTATGATTATAAAGTGTCAAAACAATACTTTTAGTTTACATAATCATAGAAGCAATGGTAAAAAAAAATTAGGGGTAATTATGTAATTTAATTATTAAATATTTTTTCAATTATGGTCGAGTTGGTCATATGATAATGGTTCAGTCGGGTTGGATCACGTAATAACAAGATAAAACCAAATTAAATTTTAAATATATAATATTAATACATTATTCGTCTTTTAATGCATAAAATAAATACAATATTTAAACTAAGTTCTCTATACGGGTTTTCATTTGTTGAAATATTCTAAACATCATTTCAATATAACACTAAAAACTTCTCTTAAATTCTCATCATCATCCGCTTACTTCCAGAGAATATTTTAAAAATAGATTAAAATATTTAAAAAAATAAGATCTCACTCACAAGAAAATTTTAAAAAAGAAATATCATAGAATTTTAGGTTGTTTAGAATCTGTTTTTGAGAGATGGGGCGTGTAATGACTGCCGACGGTTGACGTTCTGATATCAGAGATTCCGGTAAAAACCGCAAGCAGTTTGGGGCTTAAACAATTAGTAATTGGTATTCTAGTATGTTGTTATGATCCCGTTCTAAACCGATTGAACTTGAAGAGTTGAACCCACCAAACAGATTTGTTAAACATGCACATTCAATTTATTTCCAAACCCCGAGCGAGCTCCACGAACAATTCTTCTTTTGATCATGTCTTGACCAGTGGCGGAACTTGAACACTTTTGTAAGGGGCAGGGGCAAAATTAATTTTTTTAGAGAGGACGAACTCGATATTAATATAAAATTTACATTACTGGAACAAAGTTACATTACCGGACTAAAATCTAAATAAAGCCCCTCCCCCCAATCATCCGCGCCTAGTCTTGACGGCCTGCAATATCTCTTATGACCATGGTTAATGTCGATTATTACATGGGCAGTCTGTCATGGCTAGAAATTTTTTGCATCAGGTTATAATTTTTTGATGTTGGCATATTTATCAAGAGGTATTTTTTATTAGGTTGATTCACTGACTTTTTTCCCATCTAATATGATTAAGTTGTCAAGTTATTCTAGGATTTGGGTGCAGATGTATGTCTTGATTTTGTTCATAAGTGATTTCAATTTCCACTTAAGCAAAGTTAGATAGGGATGAGCATTTGGTATCCAGTAATCATACCGGTACCTAGCTGTTACCGAAAATATGTATAAGGTATCGGTACTTGATTTTCTTATGGTTCGGGATTAGTACTGGTCGGTACCGATACCGGTACTTTACCCAAAAATCTCGTATAGTCCCGATAGTACAAGAATACGAATAGTCTATTTTGAAGAAAGAGGGATAACATAGTGATCAAATCGAAGATTAACTTTCTTTGGTATTTTAAAACTTTTGGTATTGGTATTTATCTTATTGGTGTTTATTATTTTGGGGCAAAACTCATTACGATGAAGCAAAAACAATTGACTATTTTTTTGGGTAAGTGTTGCTTTATAACTGATAAGTGGTAAGCATGTGTTGAATTGTTGATATTTAGAATGCATAGTCAAGTGTATGTTTTATTTTTGTTGGATATATTGATGCTTTTTGATATTTTATTTTTGTTTAGTTATTATAAATTTTTAAAGGTAACGGGTACCAAACATGTATTGGGTAACGGGTACAAAAACAGGTATTGAGTACCGTAACCAAATATGCACCATACAACAAGCCTAAAAAATAATGTTATGGAGGTATCGGGTACCGTAATACCGGTACTGTACCGGTACCTGTACCCATATACCAAAATCGGTACCGGTACTCGTTTTTTATAAAATTCGGGACTGGGGTATTTTCGGTACCAGTACCGATTCGGTACAGATATGGTACCGAGCTCATCCATAAAGTTAGATTCTTTATTTATTGTTTCCAACGACCATAATACATTTTTTAGTAGAAAACGAAAGTGTATAAACTACAAAACTTCTTGTTTCATTGAAAGAAAGCATATTTAGGTTTTATAATAAAAATATATACAATAACAAAAAAAAAATAGTGCCTGTTATTTTTCTTCGATATACGAGCTATAAGTATTAGCATATGATTAAATTTCTTTCTTAATTTTTCTTAGGAGATTAATGACTCGACCTTAAAAACACACTTCGTCACATCCCACGTAGTTATAAGTATTAGCATATAATTAAATTTTCTTAGTTTTTCTTAAGAGATTAATTACTCAATGTTAAAAGGACACTTCGTCACATCCCACGTAACTTTTTAGTTACTTTTAAAAATGTATTATGACAAAACTGGTTGATTTGAAATAGTTAATAAATAAGGAAAAATAAATATAAAGAAAAGGTCTAGAAAAAAATAAAACAATAGACTTCTTCATGAAAAAAAAACTACACATAGAAAGTGTGAGGAAATTAAAAACATAAAATGTGCATGCATGTGAAGGATAGTCACTCGATTAAGCATTACAATATGTATCATCTTTTATTTTAATTACACAAGTTATATATAGGTGTCATATTTAAAAACCCTATAAGGCGAAACATTTTTGGTGTTATATATCACACATAAAGAACTATGGTGCGGAGATATCATTAAGAATTAAACATTTTTTGGTGTTATATGCTTAAGTTCGCCCCATGTGGTGTACTTGATTTGACATAAATTTCCTCATGTTTCATTATTTGAATTTAAAAAACATGCTATATACATATCTTTTATATACTTAGTAATTCTTTATTTTTTTCGAACCAGCCCAGGCTACCAAATGCAATGTTATAAATCATGAATTGCTCGATCAAAACCTGGACTAGCTTGATACCGACTAATTATTAGTTGTCTTATATCGTACTTCATCTCTATTTTATTTTAGATTCTGGTTGTGACCCGGTCTATTACACTTTTAACCCATACCCATGTTTAATTAAGCACTTCAATAGGTTTGAATATACATTGTTTCTTATTTTCAAAAGAAATGAATTATTTGTTTAAAGAAAACATATCACTTTCACACATATTATTGCTTTTATTGAGCTTGGACAATAGTGACATTTTCAAAATGTCTAAAACTTTTTAGCTTAGTTATTTCTTTATAAAATAATAACCATAAAAACAAAACAAGCAAATGAACAAATAATGAGTCATATTATAAATTAGTTGACTAAGACAACCATACATGAACAAAACTCCAATGTGAAAGTTGTTATTCTAGGGCCCTTATGTTGGTTGTTTGATTGCAGAGTTTTGCTTTATTCCCCTTTATCCAATGATTCTACATTTGAAACAAAACCAATTTTAAGCTTTATTAGTTTTCGGAAAGTGTAATTACTTCATATATAATAATTGTATATTGATTTTAATTTTTAACACTTTAGTAACATATAATTGATTAAATATAATGATTAATTACACAATAAGAAATCTAATAAATACTTTTAGAAATAGATACACTAAAAAAACATTAGAAATAAACATTTTTAGAAGGACGGAATTAGTATTATAATACTATTGTTAAGAGTAAAAAGTAAACCAACATATTTTTTATATTTGTTATAAAATTTCAATAGATGTGTCTTATAACTGTAAATTCATTGGTGTTCTTTCATCTTGTGAACACATATTTTGTCCACTTTTAACGCATCGTTTACATTGGTTTGACAATCAAATTATATTTATATAATATATGAAAATTAAAATTTAATTAATAAACAAGAATATTACTTTGTTTTCGTTTATAAATAGCATACTTTTATTATTTGATATTTGGTTTTGATTGCTAAACTATTTTTAACAGATATAATGATGTTTCTTTCTTTCCCAGTTCAGATTTTATAACATAATTTTGATGGTTGACAAAGGAAAAAAATAGAACATTACAATTTGCATATAAATATAAAAATTCTATATTATGATTAATATCTTAAATCATCTAGTTTGTATTTTCATTGCAAGCCAAGTGCCAAAAGTATTCAAATATCATTCCCTTTTCTATCTCTCTAATTATATAAGTTAGGTTTTTTTAGAAGTAATTGTTTCATTAAGAAATGTGACAACCATGTAACGTAATGCGTTAATGGTTTAATGAGATTAGTGTAATAGATGGTTATGTAAAAGACTATCATATTTAAATCAAAAGATATAACTATATTATGTGATTGTCATAATTCTTTACATGTTTTTGGTATGATATAAATTAACAACCCAGACATCAGACATTTGGTTCAATGTTAAACGTTTAAAGTCTGTAACAGACATATTATTTGGATTTGGTAGCAGATTAGTACCATTTGAAAAATAAACTCCCCTCATGTTATTCTGGGTGTGTTAGCAAATACAATATTAATTACAATAACGACTAAAGGGTTGTTTGACAACTTCTGAATGATTAAGTGATAAACCAATAAAAAGGTCTGAACCATTAAGTGTTGAACCATTAAGAGGTCTGAACCACTAATAGCTAGTATATCACTTAACTATTCAAACGCAAATGTCTGACCAATTCAGATAATAGGTCTTAATCATTCAGCATTAGACCTCTTAATCATTCAACATTAGTATAATGTTTAACCATTCAAAGGCAAATGTCTGAACTATTCAGACATTTGCTCACGAAACAAATAGTCTGAACCATTAATTATTAAAATATTTAAACATCTTAACCATTAAAAAACTGTCAAACAACCCATAAATTAATAAACATTCGGTGTTGGAAATTGGAAATAGTGATGGAGCGGTACAATAATTCAACGTGATTGCTATCGAACAAAATATTAGGTCCACGGGCAATCATGTAATTCCGTCTATTATTATATTCATCTAAGTAAGAATATCCTTTCACTCACGATAACTACCTTTTATTTAAAATTTTTATATTTTCATATTAAAAAAGTATGTAATCTTATTAAATAATACAAAAAGAATTACATAAATTTATAAATTTACATAAATGAAATTAAA
Source organism: Flaveria ramosissima (assembly GCA_025215565.1). NCBI lineage: Eukaryota > Viridiplantae > Streptophyta > Magnoliopsida > Asterales > Asteraceae > Flaveria > Flaveria ramosissima. The sequence continues at coordinate 39,573,547 of CM046044.1, read as the reverse complement.
AATAAAAAACCATTCACGACCACCTAGAGTAGAGTAATTAGATAAGGTGACATCTTCATTTTTTCGACAAAACCACTAATAGTCGCTGATGATCTCGCACGTCATAAGATTTATGTGTTTTTTACTTATTTACTTAAAATTTCTTTTGTAATGAAAATTCCCAGATGAGTTGTAATCAATATTATTACTGTTCTTAAAGTTTTTTAAGCATCACATATAGTTTAAGATAAAAATAAAAAAGTTACTTTAATTTATTTTGTGTGATTTTTAAAAGGATAAAATAGGAATTAAAAAGTCGCTTTTTCTCGTCCCTTCATTTGTATTTTATGCTGTATTTCCTCACCTCGAAAATTGCTTCACTTTACGTGTCTTTATTGTAAATTATGTCGCCATAAGATATAACGAGAAAATGACGATAAATTGAAATGGAAGAGATCACGTGACATTGCTTTGTTTGTGACCCCATGTTTATATTATAAAATATATTGGTATGAAATTCTATGGTGACAGTAGTAGCAACAAATGAGGTTGATGCCAGCCATGCGTAAATAATTACCATCTACTTTTTATTAAAAAAATGAATATTTTTTTACATAATTGTTTTATATCACTTAAATTAAAAACATATGTATTTCAGACACGATACAAAACTAAGACGAAATTTATGTATTTTGGTTTGGTATAAATGTGTTCGTGTTAATTTTAGGCCGAACACATGAACTCGTTTAGCTAGACTGATTGTTTTCGTGTCAATGTGACGGGTTCATAGGTAGACCCATTTAACTCATTTTTTTTTATTTTATTGTTTAAACATGCTTTATACCATAAATGAAATAGGTCTTGTGTTTTGTTCCAAAATTTAAGACTTCAAATATAAATTTACATAAAAAATTGTAATTAAAATATAATTGTTTAAATAAAATTAAATTTTATGTTGTAAAATAGTAATTATGAAGTAGCACTGTGTTAAAAATATAAATTTATAAAATCTAGGTTAAATGGGTTGTGTTCGTGTCAACTAGTAAATTTTCGTGTTGTGATCAAGTCAATGCCTTATATTTTTCCTGGGTTCTAGTCATGTTCGGATTTGTGTAAAATATTCAGGTTCGTGTTGGTTTGGACCCCCAATAAAAAAAACATGACCATTTTAATACACCTATATCAAGGTAATGTTATAGTAAAAATGGTATTGAATCTAAAAAGTCTAAAAAGAATTGTGTACTTGACACGTGTCATGTTATTGTTTTAAATAGGATGACATTTTGGTTATTTTGTTAAATACTTCAACTCATTGTGTCAAATTTCAGTTCATTGTGTCATACATTTTATATTATTTTGTTATATGTATTTATCATTGTGTTTTATGTTTTAGATCATTTTGTGTTATTTTTGTCATTATTTTTATGAATCATATAAACTTGTTATCTATCATTGTGTTTTAAATTAAAAGTACACAATAATATATTTTCACAAATGTAATTTTCAAAACACACAGTGTTGAAGATAACTCAATGTGTTATTGTTGTCATTGTTTTCTATATATTATATAAACTTATTGTTATTTGTCATTGTGTTTTACACATGTATTCTTCACCAATGTATTATTCACAATAATGTTATTTCACCAATGTATCATTTGAAACTCATAGTGTTTAAGATAACACAGTAACTATAAAAAACACAATGATACATTGTGTTATTCTGTCATTGTTTTTAATATATTAAATTAATTAGCTGTTAATCTATTATTATGTTTTACATAGTATATATACATAACAATGTTATTTCACCATTATATGTTTTTAGAATTCTTCACTTTATAAAAAACACAATAGTATTAAAAGAGACACAATAACAAACAAAAAAACACAATTAATTGTATAAATACACAATGACAAGTAATGAGTTAAAAACATGAAAAAGTTATTGCCTTTTTATATAAAAATATTATACTTGTTTTAAAGATAAAAAATACATGTTTTTATGGTGTAATTTTTATAAAAAGATAATGTCGTATATAAAAACTATCATCCTTTTAAAAAATGGGGGAACTTGAAAAAAGTAAACAAAAATGGTTTAAATACTTATCTTACAAACTTTTTTCTTATAATTTGATATCAACCATTGATTAAGGAGATTAATGGTTGAAAGTACTTATTACACTTTCTAATTTTAGGAGACTTTATATTTGAACCTAATAAATATATTATATTTAATTTTAAAAGTAATATTAAGTTTGTTTTCATATTACTTTAAATTGAATTTATTTGACTCCCAAGCTGATTTAGACCGGGTAATTCTACCTTTGGTTCGTATCATTTAGCTTAAGACTTTTAAAAACATATATACGAGTTGTATGTGAGTCCAATACGAGCTAATATATTTAGCTTGGTTGGAAGTATCAAGTTGAGATAGTTTTTTACTTGTATTATTACCGGTTCATAGAAAAGCGAAAAACAATCACATAGGCATCTTAAAACAATCCTTGAAGACGGAAGTGCATTTTGATAATAATTTTCAATACTACATATTTACTAAAAGTTTAAACATTATTTGTTTTGATAGTTTAGTGATAAAAATCAAATATTTTTAGAGACCACTAAATTTCAACAAGGTTAGAAATAGTTTAAATGACCCTAAAAATAGTGTATCGTTGTTAAACATAAGAATCATTTCAAAATACCAGTCTAATAGGTGGGGGAGCTTATTTGAACTAAGCTTTTTATCCGTTGCTCATACTAGACGTAAGATAATTCTCATGCATTTCAATGGTTCATAAGTCTATAACAAATAGTACAAAACGTTCATAGCCAATTCATACAAAACATGAAAACCATACTATTCTATTTTTTAAAATTTTAAACAACTTTTGTGGTGAAACTTTAAAGTATAAAGCTTTCGTAGTTAGTTAAAAATTAAAAAATATACTCTTTACTAGTGTTGTAAAAATCATTAGGCGGTGGGGTACTGACTAACGATTGTTCGGGAGTAATCGGGATTAAACGGCAAATTTTTATATTTGTACACATACATTTTTATATGTAAATTTTATAAGAATATGTTGTTTAATATATATACAAGTATATCTCGCCGGAAATTTCTATTTTTCATCGGAATTTTTTGAGTTCTCTGGAATCTCGTTGAATTCTAAGAAAAATGCAGATTAATGACCAACTAAGGACTGACTAGGGCCGCTTATTCCCGATTTTGACATGTGATGACCGATTAGCGATTTTAGGTGCCGATTAGGGAAAATCTAAGTGGGGAGGTCGATCCCATTGCGTTGGCGTGCGGGAGGTGACATATGTCGTGTCTGACTGCAGCTACACTTGCCCTGGTCATGACGCCACATCAATTCAATTTGTGTGAGGATTCTTTGCCACACAACTCTAAATACATAAAAGGAGGTAGGGGGTGCGATGTCACAGCTGATGACATGGCGATTACGAGGTTGGAGCAAAAATACCCATATATGTGGTTGTAACAAGGTACTATAAAAACACTACATATGATCATACAAATAGAAGTATATATGTGAAATATATAAATGCAGAAAATGAACAAACTATATACAATGTCTATAGATTAATAAACTCTTTAAAAGTTGTTTGCATTTTAATCCATAAAATACTATTTACTCCACTTCAACTGATCGTGCACAATAATTTGTTAGCCTTTAAGTCTTAAAACTTTATTTTTAATAGAATCGGTTTTGCTATTTAAAATAAGATTGCGATTCGTATCTCTACAATTTATTGTAAACTTTTAATTCGAAATGAAATACTATCCACACTCATTTTATTTCAATCTAAATTATTAATATTATTATATTTAGCACTAAAATATATCACATGTTATAGCTACAATCTACAAAAACCCACGTAGCAAACAACGGAATATAAAAATAAAAAAGGACAAAATTTGAATTAGTGGGTTGAGTTTGACCGACAAACGCATAAAGTGGCACTATCGTAATAAACCTCAAAAACATGCCCATTTTGATAAATAATATTAAGTTAAGGTGGGTTAATAGTCATGTCAGTTGGCTCACTGCCCTAAACTTTAAATTATTAAAATCTCGTGAACGTTCATTATCTCGTGATATATTGACGAGACGAAAAGATATGATACCGTGCTCGTGGTGAACACGACTGATTAACATAAATGAGGTGGGGCCCATTTTCAAGAAAGTGACGCATTTGTTTTGTATGCACGTTTCTCTGACATTTTGACTGTGGCTACGCGCTCACGCGCTGTGTGACCCACGCGCCAGATATTATTTTCATTGTGACTTTTTAGGGTAACGATCCTTATCGACTCGTTTATTAAAAAAATAATTAAATAAAATTTTTCACTGTTCATAAATTGTTCACGATATTTAACGAACTTACGAACTAGATTTTTGTTTTGTTAATTAAAAATATAATTTTTTATGAACTATTTATAAACACTTACTGAACATTAACGAACATAAACAAATATAAAAGAACACAAACAAATGTTCATGAACATAAAATAATGTTTGTCAACCTTTTACAATAACTTAACATATTTATCCGAATATAGTTATAACATAAACTTAAGTTGAAATTAAACAAACGGGGAATGTTGGCAGAAACATATAATGTAACTAGAGTTTTATATTTTTATAAATTTAACACTAATAAAATAAAGTTATAAAAAATAAAACTTTTAAATAAACAAACACAAACGAACACATTATCAAACGTTCATGAATATAAATACATGAACGTGGGCTCTGTGTATGTTTGTTCGTTTAACTTAACGAACACAAGTTTCTTATTCGTGTTCATTCACGAAGTGTTTGTTAAAAGTTCGATTCTTTTACAACCCTAAATATGTAGCTCACTATCAAAGGTTGTAAGCAGTGTTGTTAAGACCGGATCGGACCGGCCGGGATTCGGGGCCGTCCGGTCAGAGGTAGTTCGTTTTTCAAAGGTTGAACCGGCCGGTTCTTTCCGAGCCAGCGGTCAACCATAAATTAAGAGCAAAAAAGCAAAAATCCGGCTTCACGCGGACCCGTTTATTTCGAACGGCATTCGTGTCCGCATGTCGTGCTTGGGCGACCCAAATTTTCCAGCCAGAAACCCGTTTTTGCACCCCCCCTGCGCGCGGGTAGGTCATGGTGTAAAAGGTATCATAAAGACATTCAATACCTTTCACCTTGTTATCACATATAAACACATAATGTTTTATTTGTTACACCAATGTGGGACAAGAATGTTAGATTCTTAGAGAGACTCCCTTTACACCCTTATTTCCAACATATATTTAATTACATATATAAATATAATTAAAATATAGTTAAATCCGGTCCGACCGGTCCGACCACCAAACCAGTAAGACGTCCGGTTCGACGTCCGATCCGGTTCTGAAAACATTGGTCGTAAGTTAAATCCTTTAAAGTGGTTTTAAACCCAAGCATTATGGTGGTGTTGATGTGAGAGGAATCATGTGCGATTTTAAATAATAGTCATATGGAAATTCAATTGAGTTGCATAGAAACTATTTAAAAGAACTACAAAAAATGCATAAGAAAATTAATTGTATATAAACGCAAGCACACCATGTAAAAAAAATCAAGAAAAGAACATGTCACGTGATGAAATATGAATGAGAGGGGTTGCTATATATACAAACCGAAGCTTGCGGTTGAGGTGTAGAACCAAAACCAACTTCAAAGTTTAATAAAAGTAAAAGTTAAGTTTTATTTTACTCCTTGATGTTTGTTAAAAATAATTATTTTTCTTCAAAGATTAAAAACATCAATTTACCTCCAAAAGTTTTATAATTTGTTTCAATTTCAGTTCAAAGTTTCATTAATTGTTTCAACTTTATCCATAATAGTGAAACTTTTAAAGTGAAACTGAAACAACATATGAAACTTTTTGAGGTAAATTAATGTTTTTAATCTTTTGGAGAGAAATAATTATTTTTGTTAAATCTTAGGAAGCAAAATTAAAATTAACTCTAAAAGTAAACACGCGGTAATAATAATAAAAACAAAAAAAGTTAATATAATTACAACTAAAGAAAACTTAAATAATAAATAAAAGTAAGTAGAAAATAAAAACCAAAAACAAACTTAATATAATAAAATAAAATAAAGATAAAGTGACGCCTTTAAAAAACAATAAACCAAACAATGCTACAGAAGCTTGTACTTGTTGCTTGAAAGGTTGTAACCAACCACTATTCAATGAACATTGCTCATACTCACGTCGCACTGTCGCATACAACCACTTTTACTAGTTCTATGATCACTTGCTATAAAATTATATAATTACTACTTGTTTGACTTGAAATAGTATTTATTTTTCTTGCATATAACATCTATAATATAATAAATTTACGATAAAGATAGGCGGTATTAGAGCATTCATAGTGGATTTCTATCTATAAAATTACACTAAAACTTATATATTTTTTTATCCTTTTCAATTAAATAATACTTTTATATACCTTTATCGTTACATTTTCAATCTGTTCTACTCACATTCACTTTTAAAAATATTAAAATATTTATATGGACTGAACAGTGATTCCTCAAATATACAAATGAACAGTAAATTTTCTCTCTACTCCACTCACAATCATTTTCTATAACATAGGAAACACACTCACATATTTATAGAAAAATCCACTGTGAATGCTCTCAGAGATCCCAAATATAACATAAATACATATAATATAGGGTAAATTACAAATTGTGTCCTTTAGAGCATTCACAATAGAATTCTTAAAAGTATGTGAGTGTGTTTAGTATATTATATTGAATGGTTTTGAGTGGTTGTGAGTGAAAGAGAGAGAAAATGTTATTGTGAATTGATGTATTTGAAGAATCACTGTTCAATCCTTATAAATTTTTTAATATTTTTTAAAATAGTTGTGAGTGAATGAGAGAAAAAAAGTAATGATAATGATATAAAAAATATTATTTAATTGAAAAGGAGAGAGAAAATGTAGTAATTTTTAGTGTAATTATATGGATAAAGATAAGAAACCCACTGTGAATACTCTTATTAATATACAAAATTACATGGTATGTCCTTTAGTTTTAATAATTACATTTAATGTTCTTTTTTAAAATATGTGCACACCTATTATCCTTTACATAACTTTCAGTTAAATTTACAATTAATTCAGTTACTTATATCTCACATGAGATGCATTTTTGTCATTTTCTTTCCAAAATCTAATATATTAAACAAATAAATAAATAAATTATTTTATATGAAAAACAAAATTAAAAGATATCAGATTGTTGGGTAAGTCAGTGAACCCGCGTTCCTCTTACGTTCAACACCATTAAATCCAGCATCCCCCTCTATTGATAGCCCAATACCGGTCATCTTCACCACCACCTACAACGTCTCACACACCATTGAAACCCCTTGAAGTCGAACAAATAACGATGGTAAGAATAAAATCCCTAATTCACTTTTTGTGATTCTGTTGCTTTTTGAATTTATGGCTTATATTGTTGTGTGATTAACGAGCGACTCATAGTTCATTTTCTGGGTTTTGCAATTATATAAGCAATTCAAAGAATCACAGGTAATATCCAAGTTTGAGTTCCTTATTGATTTTTCATTATTTGTTGGTGTGAGTAGTTTATAAAGTATTTACGTGTATTTTTCTGGTGTTTATTGCTGATTTCCCGACCTTTTAAATGATTTGTGACTTAGACTTTTTACTTTGTAAATGTTATTGGAGGTTATTGTCATTAAAAGTTTTGACAATTAGTCGAATGAACACACACCAAGAGTGATTGGTTTCACCGACTTACATAACGGTATGATATCTTTTAATTTTCTTTTTCATTTGAAAATTTTATTTTATATAAATTTTTTTAATATATTAGACATGAAAAAAATTAACAAAAATACCCTCATGTGAGGGGCACATAACTGAGTTTAACTGTACATTTAGATGATAGTTAGTGTAAAGGACAATATGTGTGCAAATCTTTTAATTAAAGGACATTGTATGTAATTATTAAAAACTAAAGGACGTACCATGCAATTTTATATATTAATAAAGGACACAATTTGCAATTTACTCTATAATATAATTATGTTAAAACTATAAAACCCTAACTTTCATTTCTCTTTTATATTTTAAATTTTGGTGTAAAACACCCCATCTATGACATAAAGCATATTTTTAAGAAACAAATATAAGATTATTAATCAAGTTTAAATTGGTAACCCACAAACCCAGACATGACGTGTTTAAATAAACCCAAAGTTATAAATTTCATGTTATGTTCGTGTCATGTTAGGAATTCTTGCTCATATACATAGCTGTAGGAAGCTTATTTTCATCTTGCTACTACATGGAACATTTTAAATTTCTTTATGGATAGTAGTATAGTACAATAGACACTTTGGATGATAAACTTCTGTCACATATAATCTTTTCTACTTCCCATTTTACTATTGTCATATTTGGTGGTCTATAAAGTTGTCTCAGAACATTCACAGTAGATTCTTTATTTTTAATCATATAATTACATTAAAAATTATTTTTCTCTCTCTTCTTTTCAATTAAATAATACTTTTTATACTCATATCATTACTTTTTTATCTCTTCTCCACCCACAACCACTTTCAAAAATATTAAAAAATTTATAGAGATTGAACAATATTTTTCCAAATATACCAATTAACAATAACATTTTCTCTCATATTTACTTACAACCACTCAAAATCATTCCATATAATATGAAAAACACACTCATATCTTTTTAGGAATTCAACCAGAATGCTTACATATACCATTTACTTTGTCGATCATTCCACTGGTCTTTAATGAATATAATTTATCATGGTCAACTATGCAAAGTCTTACTACATTGATAGTAATAAATACAGTTATTATAACTTTTGAAAAATAACTATATAGCTATTCGAGTTAAACAAGTCAACTCACGAATTTGCACCTAAACCTGACCCGTTTAAATTAATGTGTTCACATATCCAACCAAAAATTTAACTCGAACCCATTCAGACAGAACTCAAACGTATAACTATAATGTCATGTTCATGTTCATGTCATGTGAGAAATTTTTAACGCGATACGTTATTGCAAGAGCTAGATTGATAAATTTGAAACTTAAATAGACTAAGTAACCAAAATGGGCTTATTTCGCACAATAACATGGGCCGGGTCATAAAAATTTGGATTCACAGCCCATTACCATCAATCAAAACTCAAAAGTCAACAATATACCACCACAAATAGAAAAAATATTGACCCTAGATTTCTCACTACATGAATCCGTTGACCCATTAACCATCAATACAATCAACAAATTCATCAATATCTTTCTTGATTCCACAAAATCATCAACCTTCTTTCATCAAATTTTAATCGTATTTCACCTTAATCTTATCAAATTTCATGTTTTTGATCCAGATTACGGGATAATGATTCATACCCATATCGAATAACATGGGGATTAAAGAAGAAGAAGCAGTTACAGGCAAGATTGACGACGAAGACGTTGATGATTATTCGAAAAGATCGAATTCGGGGGTCTACGGTGCGGTGTTTAATCTAACCACAACGATAATCGGGGCCGGGATCATGGCATTGCCCGCCACGATGAAAGTTTTAGGTTTGATCGTCGGGATTGCTATGATTTGTTTGATGGGCATTTTAGCGGAAATTAGTGTCGAGTTGCTTATTCGGTTTACGGTTCAATGCAAAGCGATGTCGTATGGAGAGGTAGTGCAACATGCATTAGGTTCACCGGCGAGAATCTTATCTGAAATCTTTATTATTGTGAACAATGCTGGTGTTTTGGTGGTTTATTTGATCATTATGGGTGATGTAATGTCGGGTTCAAATCGCCATGCGGGAGTTTTGGAACAATGGTTCGGTAACGGGTTTTGGGACAATCGAAAGCTCGTGATGTTGATCATGTTAATCGTGTTTCTTGCACCACTTTGCGCGTTAGACAGGATTGAATCATTGAGTATGACCTCGGCTGCTTCTGTGGTTCTCGCAATTCTCTTTGTGACAATCACTTGTGTTGTCGCGTCTATCATGTTGATCGAGGGTAAAACCGCGCCTCCTAGACTAATTCCCGATGTAAGTTCGAAAAAGGCGATCATCGAGCTTTTAGTTATTATACCAGTCATGTCGAATGCATACGTTTGTCACTTTAACATTCAGCCGATCTACAACGAGCTCGAGGGGCGTTCGCCTAGAAAAATGAACAAAGTTGGCAGGATAACAACAGTAATATGTATCATGATCTATGCGTTAACCGCGGTATCGGGCTATCTTCTTTTCGGGAAGAACACTGAAGGCGACGTGCTTACGAATTTCGATAAGCCTCTCGGGATTCGGTTTAGTACAACTTTAAATTTCATCGTTCGCGTGGGTTATATTTTTCACTTGATTCTCGTGTTTCCGGTGATACACTTTTCGTTAAGGCAAACTATCGACACATTGGCTTTTAGTCGTGCGGTGCCACTAACGGAGAGCAAGAGTCGGTGTTTAGGGTTAACGTGTGCGATTTTAGTGATTCTTTATTTGGCATCAATCATGATCCCGAGTATATGGACTGCTTTTAAGTTTACGGGTGCTACAACTGCGGTGTCATTAGGGTTTACGTTCCCAGCACTTATTGCGCTACGATTAGGCCGCAGTGGACCGCTTGGTCTCAGTAGCCGAGAGCGGTTGTTGTGCTGGTTGATGTTGGTTCTAGCGATCATTGTTAGCCTCGTCGGGGTATTCGGCAACATTTACGGTATGCAAGATGGATCAAGTGAATGATCAGCTTTTGTATGTTCTTTGTGTAAATTGCAAATTAGGTTATTAAGTTAAATAAATAATTCCCAATCTTGAATTCATTGGCTTGTTATTATTAATATACTATTTTCAGCACAAAATTTGACTAGTTTTTTTATTGATAAATCTTGTTATTGTGAAAACTTACATCAAAATGTAACTAGTTATATCTAGTCACGCGCGTTGCGCGTGTAGGCGACAGGGTTAATCAAGGCTCGTATATACCATTATAGCCATAGACAACGTTTCATATCAATGCCTAGAACCGAATAGGTGTGGTTTAAGTTCATTAAAGACAACTAAAACATAATAAATGTAATACAATCTTAGTAATAAAAAATTAACTACGGTAATAAAAATTCAGTAATAATCGGGCTCAGAACCGGTACGCTTAGTTGCGGTTGCATACCAAGAAAAGGTTGCCAAACCATGGCAACAAATGCTAGTTTCGCGATTCAACCATAGCCCTTTTATCATCTCTGATGAATAATGATTTATCATCATCGACCATAGAAATAGCACCATCGAAACACCATACAACATGCAAGTCTGATCTTACAATAACATCTCATATGAGGTAGAACCCATCGTTACTGATATTTCTAGTGCAATAGAATAAACACTACCACTACACCACCATCAGTGATAAATAAAGAAGAGATGAAGATACATGTAATGCATCAGTAAGTTGTACCATATGTATCACAAATAGTAACCCAGAAATAACTGTTCATCTCATAATAAATTAATATAGAGGTAATAATATGACTAACTTAAAAGTTTATCTTTCACACGTTTAGCTATTGTATGTATCATTTATACTACAACCATTCATTAGTTTATAAAAATAAATTGTTTTTACCAAATCCATTTATATCTTTCAAAATCATTCTAAATAATTAAAAAAAATTTATTACCGTTGTTAAAGTGACATGGGTGAAGTGCAACTAAAAGAAAGAAAATACAATCATACTCTATAAATCTCACTATAACATTAATCTTTAAAAAAAATAAAACTAGTTATTTTACTCGTTATACCTCTATAACTATAATAAAACATATTTATGTTTGTAGCAAAGCAATACGTGAATCCAATTTCTTAATCTTTTAGTTAAACTAATAATATGTTGTGTGAAGTACCACTTGCGTATCAACTTTTACCTCACGTATCATCAATAAACCTACTTTCACTGACATAATAAGCTCATACACGACATGAAAACTTGTAGTAATTGTTTTCTTCATGCATCTGAGGTGAAAACAATAACATACATATTATCTTGTTATTTAAAGCATAAAGTTTAGACGATAGTGATCCAAGCATCAAACATGTAATAGTTTGTAGCGTATGGACCAACTGTTTATGTTAGGGGCATTTTGCAACCTTCTTAACGTATTAGAATGTGAGAACACGAATAATTAAGATACATGCTAGAAAAGGTGGTGTCTACGTCCAACTAAGTGTTTGTATCACACAATATGAATCTGACTGACCTCATTTGCAAATGTATCATACAAGTGGTTGGCTCTTAATAATTAGGCAATCACAACAATAAGTTTTATATTGATGCATATAATCAAGATAAGAGAATGATGTTTATACGGTATTTTTAACATATTAAAAAGTAAGATCACGACTGGTGTCACACAATAGTTGCAAGTGTTCATGACACCGGCTAAAAAAAAGTGGGGTTTACGTTCATTTTAGTGCTCGCCATAAAAAAAACGAGTCTTTTTTTCCCTTTAATGATCACTGCATCATCATATTATTAAATTCATGACTTTAATACTACAAGGCTTTAATAAACATAACTATCTCACCTTTGTAAATAAGTATGCTTGTCTAGCATTTGTTAATGCTTTAATAACTGCATCATACAGAGAAAGTTGAATATAGATAGCCAAAAGGTGTCCTTAAATGATACTTTGTCAATATAATAACAACACTCCAAACCAATAACCCATATATTTTTAGTTGTTTTTGCCAATTCAGCATTCTATGTTGAATATGTTATTAGTTTTCACACATTTTCATCTTTTCTTAAGAATATATAGAAGTTATCCATGACGGATCTAGAATTTTTCGTCAGTAAGGATCAAAGGTCAGATGGGAATGAGTCGACTCAAAAGACATGAAAAGCAATTTTAGAAGCTATGCTCCTACAGTGACGGAGCTTGAACTAGTATAAAAAAAATTAATAATATGATAATAATAGTTATACTAATAAACATAAGTATTGTATCAAAATAATCTAATTTACTTACTTAAGAGAATTTGTAACATTCTTAAATTGGGTAAATAATAGTGGGCTAAATTAATTAAAATGTTAATGAGCCTAAAGTTCAATAGGCTAAAACAATTAAATTGTTATCGGGTTTTGTTAATAACCTATACTTTTTTAAATTAAAATATATATACATATGTAATATATAAAATTTTTAAAAATTTCGGACCCCAAAAAAAACCAGGCCATGGGCGGTCAGGCCGCCCCTGTTCAGTGGTTTTTAAACAACCCTAACCCAAACCAAGATAGTTGAGCGAAATTAATTAACACGTGTACTTAAAGCACAAGATACACAAATTCTTAGAGTTGGTAGTGTTCATATATACTTCTTGAACAAATCCAACATGTACATTCGATTACGAATATTTAACAATATCGTTATACTGATACGTGGTTATAATATTTAACATCCTACACTTTAATCACATAAAAAGAATGATAATTAGTTTTTGCATAATTCGATGGTACCAAAACATTATGAAAGATACAAACATATGAAGCCAACGAAATACTCCAAATTGAAAACACAGTAAACAGTTGAGTTGAATTGAAGTATTATATTTACTTATATGTTAGAATTAAACAATTATGAGTTATTAGATTCTAATAATCTTAACTTTCATTTATTGGTGGGGATTAATTTCAACTTAGGGAATTTTACAGACACTCCTAACTATTAGCTTATTTTCTTTCAACGATTATTTACTAACTGAGAGTTAACAAAGCTAGTTTTTTATGACATGAACTGCTTATGTGGTCAAATCACTAAACAGAAAGTTGAAATCTATTATCAGATCCGTCAATATAAAACTTCTGCACCCTTAAACTCGTCAATCTCTACCTCCTAATTTAAACCACTTGACTTGTTGCAGATAGATTTTAGGTGAGGATAGAGGCTTAACATCGGGAAACAGACCTAATGAAGGCTAGTCAGTAGCGGAGTTGAAAAATGGCTTGAGGTTGGCCATATTTCATTAAAAAAAGTAACGGGGCTTAACTCTCAGTTAGTAAGTAATCGTTAAAAGAAAATAAACTCAAAGTTAGGAGTGTCTGTAAACATTTCTCGAGTTGGCATTAATTTCAGCCAATAAATAAAAGTTGAGATTATTAAAATTTAATAACCCAATAATTATTTATGCATTTGCATGAATAAGAAGCCATGATTGAAAGTATATGTGTTTGTTTCCAGAAGGAAAAAAAAAACAGGTTTATGAAATATGAAGTCAGGAATATGGAGGTGTCACTGTCTCTCTTCACATGGAATGGGACACAATGTCGTGTTTTTATCACTCTTTGTCCAAATGCAATTCATGAAGATGAGGGCTATGTCTCAAGCATCCAATATTTTAACCTTTTTGTATGTAATTTTTATTTATTTTTCCGGTTTGTTACTAATATAAATACGCGGTTCATATGCAGAAAACAATGCCAAGTGTATGAAACGGGTACGTAATTACTGGTAATCAGATACAATTATTTATATAATAATATACAGTTATGTATACCATACAAGAAACTTTTAGACAAAAAATGACATGTATGAGGTATTATCCATGAAAGGAACGCCCCATTTTAACCCAACATGGTTCGTTTTGAGTTGGTTTTATAAACCCAAACTCAAAAGCTTTATTTTTAGGATTTGAAACCGATTTTGGTTTCTTTGAGTTGGTTACGAGCTAATATACTAGACTTTGTTCAAACAAAAATCATTTCCTAAGTTTGTGCTTGTACTTTTAGGATTAGAACCAACAAAGACGATTTTAACTACTGTTTTGGATTTATTTAACTCATGTTTGGACTTTATAAAATAGAAATTTACCAAATAACCTTGGTCTTTGAAATTATAAATTATAAATTATATATAAAAAGCTATATTTTGTATATAGTAGTATAGCTTGGTTAGTTTGGTTTGCCTTTTTATGCAAGCCCAATCCAAAATATAGGTTTGTTAACCAAAATTAGTTTGAATTAGCCCAAAACTTAATACTATATCATACCATAAGTTTAAACGCAAAATTTATTACATTATTTTTTAAAAATTTAAGAAAAAGACAATAGTTTTAAAAAATATTCCTTGATTGGCGCCATAATTTGCAATGAAAGATTTCTTAGTCTTCACTTAACTCTCCCAATTCATACTTTGGCCCCACAAACTCCATTTTCTTCTAATCTCAACCACCAAATGGAAATTCATATCATACCTTCGTGTGGGTTGTTAAAATATATAGTTTTATAATCATTAATATTTATTAATAACATATTACGTACAATCAATTAATTATTAAATCATTTCTCTATCAATTAGTTATTAAAACATTTCACTTTCACATAAAAGAAGTCAACTTCTTATTTACTTTTTTTCAAAAATCATTTTTCAAACAAAAAACTAACACCAATGTATTTATCCTTTTAGATATTTTTGTTTTTACTATTTGACTACTTTATACTTTATATAACTACATTATCTTCAACTCAAAGCAACACAAAAACACACAAGCACACATGGACTGGTTTTCATGGCTATCAAAAACTCACCTTGACCCTCCATTCATTCATGAATATGCATTATCTTTCTCCCACAATCAACTCGAAGAAGACGACATCGCGTATTTCAACCATGAGTTTCTTCAAAGCATGGGGATCTCCATAGCCAAACACCGGCTCGAGATTCTCAAGCTCGCTAGAAAGTCGTCTGGTTCGCACCCGATGGCTAGACTGGTTGCAACCATCAAGAAAACCAAGAGAACATTGGCTCGATGTGTCCACACATTGGTGCACCGGAATGATTCGGCTATGGTTATGGTCAAGAGATCAAGGAGTTATAGTTCTAGATGGAAAGGGGCCTTGGTGAAGAGGAGTAACAGGTATAGATATTCATTAATATTTAGACAATTGGATTTTACTTATCCAAATCTTGATCCCGTATTTGATAATAATTCGTACTGATAATTTAACCATTTAACCAGTGATATTTTAGTTTCACTTTTAATCGAGTGTAAATTTGTAATAATGAGCGTGATTACCCGTCGTAACTAAAGTGAAAGTTAGAAGTGTCTTGGATTATTATCGAGCCAAATGTAAATTCTACTCCCCTTAATATTATATAAAAATTATAACGAACCTCATGACCTAATAAATATCTAAGAAATTAGATATTAATAATTCAAATTATAACTGATTGGTTGATAATAATCTATACTGACAAACACTTTTAGTTTAAATCAAGTTTAAATCTATGATTATTATGCAGGTGGGATTGTATTTAACAATGAAAGTAAAAAACTTAAAAGTATCATTTAACGATGTATCATTGGTTATATTACTATATTAATATTATATTAATATCGGCCAATGCCATAAATTTAGATTATTAAAATTCAATTTCGCTCAGTATCATATAAAATTACAATGAGTGCTAATTATTAGTAATTACATAATACATATTTGCATTATGAACAGGTTGGTGATGAGTAAACAAGGATCTGCAACTCTTTTGATCAGCAATGGCTACCGGCCGGTGGTTCGATCGACTAGTGCTAAAGTGAATAGCTTTTCGGGTTCGTTGGTTTACGATCTCCGGCAGGATGAAAGTAAAGAAGATGGTGGCAAGTGTAGAGAGAATTTGTATAGTGACGATGAAGTCGATGGCGGCGATGGTGGCGGAGACGGTGGCGGAGGTGGTGGTGGTGAATATTGGTCCGGTGGAAGTGTTGATCAGGGGATCAAATGGGATGCTATGTTTCAGAATTTAAAGCCCACTTAATTAAGGGTTTATTAGAGATTTATTATAGAGTAAAACTTTTTATCCAGTTTTGATAAACTAAGATTGTTTAAATTAAGACATACTATTATAATTATTATTGTTTTTCTGATTATGGTAAGGTGTAATGATCAGTTTTAAGTACTTAATTATTCAAAAAGATTATATGATGCCAATTATTTCACCTCTTTTGCTTGTGATCTCGTAGTCTACGACGTTAATGATTAGTCTTATAAAAAAACTATCAGCAAGGTGTATACTTATTTATTTATTTTTTTACAAAAGCATATGCAGTTTTATGATAATAAAGATTGTAAAAACCTCCTTAGTTTTGTACTAAACTGTAGTTTCCATATTTTCTTTTACTTTAGTTTTTGATCCATCTAATATAAATTAAGAACTTTGAGTTTAAGAAAAAATATAGTAATATGATATGAGTTAAATAAGTTGAGTTGTTTGATTTAACAACCTTTAAAATAAAAACTAAAACTTTTTTAAATATATAATTTATAAGTTCAACTTGTCAATCATTTATTACCCGTTTTTTTAATCGAAAACCTTATATTAATCTTCGTACCAGGTTTATATCTAGGTTTACTTTAAAGAGCTTTTGTGCCTAATCACTAGACGACAAGTCGACAACCCATGTGGCTTTTATTGCCATTTTAACCTATTTTTAACTTCATTACAAATTTACAACTCGTAAATCAGTATACAACTTATCAGTTATCAAACTCGTCTACCATTTGATTACAACCTACTGACGACAATCATGTTAGTTTATTTATAACCTGCCAATCTGTATAGATAAACAAGTTATATGAATCGTGTTCGGGTTTTATAGTTAATCTTCTTAACTCATCAGACAACATTTTGACCCCTCAACCTCACATAATATCACCCTTAGAAAAAGAAATACTATTTAAACTCTAGCAAATTATTGTTGGGTATAATTGTATAAATGTCTTTTATTATTGAAAAGGACTAGGCCCACCTTAGCCACAATACGTGGTGCACTTGTGTCTGACCCAACCATGTGTTTCGACTATGGTTATGATTATGGTTATGGTTACGTTGTGTTGTGATGATGGTGGTGGTGGAGCCACCCATGGTTAACATTACCAACCGACCATTTGGGGTGAAAACCATTGATTTTGATGTCACCATTTGACACTTTCAATAACCTTCAAACACCCACCTGTATCAACTATGATGTTTTTGTTTCCTAATCTTATAAAATCCAATCAATATTATATATAGTTGTTCTATGTCAACTATGTTATCTGTATTGTAAGTAGGTATATTTGAATTATTTTTTAATTTTTACGTTGTTTTTTTAAAGCGCTAGAAATGAAACGCGACGAAACTAATTTGTCATCGTGACTCGTTCAATGTGAAATTTGGTAATTTCAGTGTTACTCGAACGAGACCTTAAACGATTCTTAAATTAAAGATAGAGATAACTGAAGGATGGGTGAATTTTTGAGAAATTCTCCACGAGCAACAAAAAATTAAACACCTTGAGCTTTTGTGAGCGAATCGGACAATAATGGTCGGTATAAAATGCTTATTTCATTATAATGCTAGTACACGACTCGGAACACACCCTCGAATGAGGTTTAACTATAAGCATATCGATTCGGGGATGCTTTTCATACAAAGAATCATATGACAAAAGTATTGTTTTTACATAACAAGTGTTCATAAGCTTTCAAAACATATAGACTTCACAATAATCGTGTATTATACACATGTACAACAAACGAATAGACCTCAACATAGTCGTCGTCGTCAACATCATCATCATATAGTCGACTGTTCAATCATCATTGTCGTCAAATCAATGAACCGAGCTTTGAGGCAAGCGAAAAGAACCACCAGCATAAAGCGTTTGATAAACGGGCCGAATTCTAATGGTCAAAATCAAGCTCAAAATGGTCCCTAAACCACATACACAAGCAAGAACAAGAAAGGTGAGCCGATAACAAGCAGGACCCATGCACGTAGACGCGCCTTGTTTAGCCGCTTCTGTGTCGTAAATGTAGCCCGCAAGCATACCAGAAAACAAAAGCGCGCCAAGAGGGTTTCCTAGCTGCATAAAGTTAAAAAATATCCCAAAGTTTTTCAACCCAAAAAGCTCAGAAGATGTCGATATCATAATCGCGATTTGAAGACCATAACATGTTCCAAGTAACGCGGTTGCAGCGTATAGTGTCCCATCAAGAGCCGACGCGTATAACAGATATGTTAACACCATGATAATTTGTGTTATCATCGTCCAAAATGTCCTTGGGGTTGCATTAAACCTGCATAAACACATACATTATACAAAATAACAATAACATTAGAGGTGTAACAAGTTCTGGGCCTAACAATACTGATTTTGGGCCGGACCTTTATCCTTCACTTGAACAAATGGATAAATTTGGGCCAGATTTGGACCAGGCTTTTCGGCCCAAGCCCACTAACCCAAACCTATGGCCCAGAACATGAATCATAATGGATATTGAGATTACTAATTTACTACACAAGTACACAACAATATGATCAAGCTTAGCTCAGGACAGATCTAATGGGCTTTCGATCAAATATTAGAACCGATACGCCACTTACGTACTCGGCGTAAACAGACCGGGCTTTTCCGACCGAGCCCAATAACTGCCTTAGGCCCAAGACATGAATCATTATGGACAATAAAGATTACCTCACAAAGTATTCAGAAACAGCACCACCACCTAGTCTGCCAAGAAAATTGCAAAAACTGAACAAACTCATCAACGTCGACGTATCCTTAAACCCGAGTGAGCCCGCGATTTGGGCCAAGTTGTTCAACACCGTGACCCCCGACCCGATGCCAAGAAAATAAGTGGTCCATAAAAGCCAAAAATCCGCTTTCACGACAGCTTCACGAAAACTAAAATCTTCACCTCTTCTAGGCCTTCTTTTCTTGCTTTTAACGGCCCCTTCTCCCACCGCGAGAAGCATATTCACAAAAGAAGCATCTTCATCCTCATTTGAACTCGTCAGAGTCGTGTTTGAAGATGATGGTGTTAACAACGGGCCAGTTTTCGAGTCCAAACCCTCTGAAGACGCAATGGACCGAATATTTGTCTTACGGGCTGGAAACAGGGTCATTTTGATTGGAATCGCAAGTGGTGACAGTAAGAAAACCACCATGATTGCGATAAACGTGTAGGAAATCGTTTTATTTAGATCTAAGGAGTTCTTTAGTATCGTGGTTGTTAAAAGAAAAACCGCGAGTAAGAGACTAGTTCCTTGGGTGAACATAAAGTGCACGTTTTCTGATGGGTCGGGCTCAAAAGCGGGCGTACATGGGCGAACATAGTACATTAAGGCGAGACATATAACAGGTATACCGAGTGTGAACGTTAGCACGATAGCTGAAGCTGACCCGTTAAATAACATGATGGATACTTCTGTGAAAACCGCAGCACTTAAGGCAATATAGCCCTTTAGAAGGCCCGCAACCGTGCCCCGACTCAACGGGAAGTTTCTTAAGTTCGTAACGATCACCGCTGTCCCCAACCACGCGCTACTATTAGCCGCGAGCACAAGTGCAACCCATAACTGCAAACACCATATCAAGAAACTTAACAGAGTGGTTTAACTATTTGTCATTCCATTACAAAAGTGATTATCATATGTAGAATCATTAATAGGGTGCAAACGAGTCGAGCCGAATAGAGTAGGAGGTCATTTAGGCTCGACCTCGGATTGTTTAGAGGTTTATTTTTAAAACTTAAGCTCGGCTCGTCAAAAATACTCCAAGCTCGAGCACAGCTTGTTTGTCATTTAATTATTTTATTTATATAATTTAATAATTAATCTTATGTGTTGTTATCATAACTTTATATATATAACTATAACAATTTATATGCATATATATTTAACAAAATAAATAAAAATCTCGTTTAGGCATGGGAGCCAACACGAGCTTTATACAAAAGTCTAGGCTCGGGCTCAATAATTTAATAAGCTATTTTAAGGCTCGTGCTCGATAATTTAATTAGCTATTTTAACACTCGGGCTTGATAAGAATTGACTCATTTCAAGCTTTTGATCCATCCGATTTCGAGTTACTCACGAGTGGTTCGGCCTCTTTGCACCCTAAGGTCCCGTTTGGTTCACAGAATTCTCGGGAATTGGAATTGGAATTGAAAATTTTTCCCACATTCATTGGAATTCACATTCCTTCCACTTACCCATAGAATGTTTAACAATCCAATGGAATGTTCAAAATTAAAATTTCAATATCACTCAAAATTGATCAACCAAACACGTTTGATAATTTTAATAAGATTTCAATTCAAATTACAATTCCAATTCTAATTCTCTTGCAAAACATTCTGCGAACCAAATGAACCCTAAATTTAAAAGAATCAGACCGAATCAGATCCCACAGACGTGATTTAACTTAACCATAATCAATAATCAATCAGATAACTACATTCAATGTATTCAATTGCATCGAATTCAATCAATAATCAATAACGATTAACGACCACTTCAAAATCTCCAACTGCAAGATACCAACTTTCTGAAACAATCACCAAAAAACAAAAGATTCACGAAGAATTGAAGAAATACTCACAACCCAATACGGCAAATCACGAACAGATTGAGTAATCGCAACCCAAATAACACCATACCCAAAGAACGAAGAAACAACACCCACAAGAAGCACAACCCACGGTGGAAAATAATTACACGCAATGCCCGGAAGAATCCCTGTGTTTTCCCCCAAATCGTTAGCAACACCGAGGACTGTAAGCTGCTGTTGCGTGAACCCTAAAACCGATTTGAGTGAATGTGAGTACAGAGGGAAGCAGTAGGAGTTTCCGGCGGCGATTCCGACCCACACCGCGGCGGCGAAGCCCACCCACGGCGGCCGACTTCCGGCCTTCAGGCTCTGCATGTTGTGTGTGTGCAGATGGTGGTGTGAGTGTGTGTATATATGAAAGCATTATTGAAGATCCGATTGATTGAAGACGAAAGGTGGGTGTTTCACGTTTTGTGATGGCATGTGGTCGTTGTCTGGAGAATAGTTGTTTATGAGACAAAGAGTTGGGGAAATAATGTGTGTGATTATGTTAAATGCGACTCTTCGGTCGCGTATGAGACACTTTTTTTTAGTGATTCGGGTTAGAAATTATGTTGTATGGGAAAATGGTGTGTCGTACGTGATTAGTGAGAATTGTGTTACGAAAATTTTCACACGAAGGGAATCAAGTTCTAACGTATAAACCGGGAGAAAGACTTGTATTTCAGCATCGTGAAAATGTGATATATAGCAGAAGGTAATACGCGCCGGTGGTTCTATGTATGATATTGAAAATGAAATTAAGGACGAGTGGACGACATAATCATATGTTTTAGAGTGACAAGATTTAATATGCTAACAATGTTGGATACGTAATAAGATCACATATCACATGCTAGAGATTTTAATTAAGGGCTGTTGAATTGCTGATAACCTTTTAATGACTACTAGAAGATTATCTATTAATGATTTATAGGTTATTATATATATTTTCTAATTACCAAGTTATATGTACACATTCTTATGCATAATGTACAACTATCTAATTTTTTTATTTTTTAAACATAATACTTTTACACATTCTACTATTTAAGTATTGTATCTTTTTATATATTCAACTTTGGCCCCCTATATTTGTCATCATTTACAATTTTTCATTCTACATTTCGCTCGGAAACATTGTGTTTTATAAGTTGTACTTCTTGGTTTTTTTATTTTTTTCTAATCTTTTTTACTTTCAACTATAATACTTTTATATATTTCATAATTTAACCTAATATTTTTTCACTCACAACTTTTGTCTCCTACACATTTCATTTTTTACATGTTTTTCTTTTTACGTGACGGTCTAAGTTTACGAGTTACACGCTGCAACGTACGTGTGTGGTTTAATGTTTTCACACCTATTTAACTGCGCTGACGCAACATACGAGTCTTAAATCAACTTAGTTATTGTTTTCTATGTTTTACGTTTCGCGTGCGTCATTCGATATTTATACGTCTACTTTTCGTCTGGTTTTATATACACTTTTTGGTTTTATATTTTTAATACGCTTTTTCCAGTGTTAAATGGTCGTTGACGATAGTGTGACATTGGTGCTACTTGTCACGATTTCACGTCTTCCGCCGCAACGTAGGGGGCTTAATACTAGTTTATTATTAAGATATAACCTTAAGTTTGAATGGTTAAGATGTAGCATTTTAATGGTTACCTGTTAATCATTCAGACTTAAGGTTACTATTTAATTATTAAGATGCTATAAATCAATTAAAAGTAATCTTTTAGTGATCGTTAAAAAAACTACCAAACTGCCTCTAGTCAGGACGAGATGAGTTTTTAAAATTTTCTCGTAACATAATAACTTTTGAACATGCCATTTAAAGTAAATAAAGCTATTAATGTAAACCTATTAAGTTCAAATTGTAATAAAGAAATAATTAGTTTTACTAGTTTTAGTAAACAATCTATTTACAACTCCTTCGAAGTGTCCATAAAAAGCAAAACTATTTTTTTAAACCAATTTGGATTATAAAATAATAGTCAACGATTGACTTCACCACACATCTCAAATCCCAAGAAAATATGTTGCTCAAGAATAATCGTAACATGTATATTTTGATTAAACGTGTTTTCCGTGTGATATTTTTTATTTGAACACTCTTCGTTTAAAGTTAAATAATAAAAGTTAACCGCTACGATACATAACAACATTTAATTATTTCTTCTTTTCATTATATAGTTAGATTGTGTTGAATGTAACGGTATCTCATACCAAACAACTCGTGTTTTATGAAAATCAAGAAAACCAACATCTAGTTATTAGATGTCCTACGCTAGCCACTAGGGCTTTATATCATGGACAAAATAATAATGCATTTAATCCTTATATATATACAACATCCAATACTGATATGTGTTGGATCACCTTGCTCATATCTTCACTACGCTTTTTTTTACATCTCTTGTTTATTATGGGATTTGAACGCTCAACCTTATGAGAAGAGACACCTTATTAAATATATTAGTATCATTAGACTACAAGCCATTTGGTTTTACTGAACCGTTATTGGCTCCCTAATTTGCGCCTCTACTTTCCAAACGCGAGATTGTTCCCTCCCGTCCCTTGTTAGGGCAAATAATTCAGATGATTGAACCGCGAATCATAACTTTGTTTAAAATATTTACATTGAATCGCATATAAGTTGTGACACGAATACTTTGTACAATGAAATGTTTTGTAGAATTTGGATAAAGTAGCGACAAAATACATAAGAAAGCTACACATATGTTTATCGAACGTGTTATTGTGTGACTAGAATATCGAATTATTGGTTCACTGATTGAGAAGAGTGGGCCATGTGTATGAATGTCGTCATAGACAGATGTCTGATTACTGCTGATCAAGTTATATCAAGTTTAATAAGAAACATCAATTTTCAAACATTCAATATATTATTCTGTTGTGCAATAATGCAAAGTAAGTAGTTTCAAGATGCTCTTTAATTACAAATGATGTAACATTAAGTGCTTTCAAATGAAAAATAATCGCTTTCAAAGCCTCATGATGGTAGAATGTTTAGGATTTTTTATTGGAGTTGTGGGTTTAATCATTCATGGGTAAATTATTTTGGATGGTCAATTCACGAGGATGATCAGACAGATAATGGGGTAGAGATAGTAGTTTATACCTCACTCCTTGGCTTGGGTTTGAAACTGTGAGAGGGTTCAGACTCGTCTGCGATGTTTTGAGACGAGGGTGTTGCAGGCCGGTTGACGAGTGTCACGAGTCCGGTAAAACTTGTTTATGTAACATTAACTAGATGTTATTTTAATTCACTAGAAATTAAATATAAGATGTTATTCAAAATTATTTAAATTCACTAGATATTATATATAATACTAAAGTATATAGCAATGTTAATAGTAAATACGGGCTGAGGTGAGTGTGAGCACAATTCTTTTGACATAAGAGAGTTCGAGTTTGGAATTGACTTGTTTAGAACTCTCTTTTTATAACTCGATATATTCGTATTCTATTTACTAATTGTTTAATTATTGTATTTATACATATCTTTAATTATAACTTTCGGGTATAATATAATATATATTCTTTTATTGTTTTTATACCGTAATGTTATATATATTAGTAAGTATTATTTAATAAAAATATACAAGCAATAGGATCATTTAAGTATGCGAACTTAGTCAAGTGAAATATGTGAAGCTCGGGCTTAAGAATGTTTATTATGCGAGAAAAATATGAGCTCAAGTTTGTTTAAGCTTGGCTCAATTTTAGCTTTTAATGAGCTAATCATGAGTAGATCACATACGGCTTGGGTCATTACACCCTACTGGGAAAAGAGGGGGGGGGGGTAAATGAACGTTCGTGAGCTACTCAAGATTAGATTCATAAACTCTCAAATTGAGCCGAGCACAAATTTAACTTGATATTTGTTTAATAAACAAGTTTAAGTTTCGGACTTGGTACATGGTACTTGATTAGTTTAAGCCCAATATGAGCATGTTACTATTTTCTATAATATAACATATAAATGTAGTAAAGACTAAAATTTACATATTGCTTTTATATATAATTAAATAAGAAAGTAAAAATAGTTAATATAAACATCCAAAGATAGATACTAAATTAATAATAAACAAGTCGAGTTTGAGATTAAGCTGAAACCTAAGCTGATTGAACTTGTAGCATTAAACACGAGTCGGGCTTGAGTTTCTTGAAATGAGCTAAGATCGAGCTTCTTAAGTCGAAGAGCCGAACTCAAGCTTAAGTTGCTCTCATAGTCTCATTTACAGGTGAAGAGAATAAAAACATGGGAATGGTAATTTGAATTTAAGCTTAACCGAAATTGGGCTCAAACATGTAGTGGCGTTTGGAGCATTGGGCTTGAACATAGGATGGTAATTTGAATTTGAAAGGGGACATCAGAATTCAGACATGTGTCCTTGTGAAGAAGATTTTAATGTTTCCAACTTTAAAATAAAGAAACTGAAAGTAAGTTACATAAATATTACTTTAAATTTTTTTTTAAATTACGGTATTTATTTCTTGTTAAAATGATGAACGAATACTTTCACTTTCTTGACTGTTCACTTGTCATTTTAATCCTTAGTTAAACGTGACAACTTAAAATGTTAGATCATCTGTTGTAAATTCCATGTCTTAGTATCTAAAAGACAATCTGTCACATAAATGGTCCGCGACATTCTAGCGGGTACATGTTTTCATAAAGACGATACTTTTTCAGATAAGAAGCTCAATGTCGTTGGCATCTCTTTTTTCTTTTCTTTTTTTTACAAATCAAAAGTTGTTTGTCTCAGCTCCCTCTCACATAAATGGTCTATGACAATCTGTAGCCACCAACTTTTGATTTTACTAAAAGACGTCTTTGTGAACATATTTGCCAGTTAGAGGACACGTAGGGGGTCTGTTAGGTGTATCACGCCTTTGTGAACATGAAAGGACACATAGGGGTCTATTAGGTGAAAAACCTTATACTACGAATGCTATTAGGATCATATACTAACTTTAGTAAACCCGTGTATTATCCGGATTGAATAAATAAAATATTATATATAATGAAAATTTATTAAATATAAAATGATATAAATAGATAAGGTTCAATTAAAATTACGTGTATAAGTAAGGATTATAAGTAATATAACAAGGATATCATTTTTTTATCTTTTGTTCGCAAACTTTTGTGTTTTCTCTAAAAATTAACATTTTGTTTCAAAACAAGTTATTTTAAAAAAATATCACTTTAAAAAAAATTATTATAAATCCTAGTCTTAATTATTTTTGGTTTATATTAAAATTAGTTTTTAAAAAACACTAATTTAAAATATTTAGATTCATAAAAAAGTCTAATGTATTAGGAATTTTTTTATTTTATAAAAAATTATTTCTTTAGATATAGCGCTAATAGATATTTTCTTAATTTATTAAAATACTAGTTATAATTTTAAAAATTTAAATAATACTATTAATAATTAAAATAATTATTTAATAGACATAACAAGTATACCCAAACCATATTATATTGTCTGGAGACAAAATCGAATGCAAAAGGATTTTAACAATATATGTTCTAGACGACTCTAGAAACCAAATAAAAATAAAAGCTAAATAACCTGATGACCATCTCTAGAAGACTCAAAAAGCTAAATAAAAATAGTAGTAACATGAGATACACTTGTTACTTATAAACATAATCAAGGTTGAAAAAAAAACTGTATATATATCGTTATTGATCGCATTTGAAACAATAGAAATGTTTTATACATCAAATTTGAACACAAAAGATGCAAGTATGCAATTGATTATTGCATTCGAAATAATAGGAATGTTTTTATACATCGCATTTGAAACAAGTTTAACTAGTTATACTATTCTTGTCATGTTCTATTTAAAGTTAGCACCATAATGAACTTAAAGAAACGTTCGTAACCATTACTAGTCTTAAGTGGACAACGAAGATAAACACAAAAACATATATAAGATAGTTATATAGTCATCTTATTTTCTCTCACATCACAACTAAACTTTACTATCCATACAAGTGTTTATAAAAGTTTCATTCTCTAATTAAAAACCGTGGTTTTGTATTTAAACTAGTATTAATACCCCGCGTTGCTGCGGAGACGTAAAACCATGAGAAAACTAATATTGAAATGTTGTCGTAAATCCACGCTTTGAAGAGAAGTTGATAACATACGTAACTTTATATAAGAAAGATGAATTATGGCATTGTTGATAGTAGTCGGAACCTTATATAAAAGTCGAAACATCACGCTGCGGTGGAGACGACAAAACTGTTGGAAAAAGTAACGTCAAAACGCCGCCGAGAACCCAAGTGTTGATAACAAAGATTTTATATAAGGAACACAAAACATGGTTGTAGTTGATAATATTTCAAAGTTTGTGTTAACAAATGAACTACATGCATTAATAGTTCTTTAGATAGCATAATTTATTATACATCATGCATAAACCCTTGTATTTCAATGTACATGGGGTTGCATTTTGTATAGTATGTAATATAAGTTTTTAACATTATAAAAACTATGGTTTTGTATTTGAATATAAGTTTTTAACATTAGGGTTGTAAACGAGCTGAGTCATGCCAGACTCGAGCTCGAATTTAAAAGAGTTGGCTCGGCTTGACTCGTTTATCTTAACGAGCTAGAAAATTGGGCTTGTGCTCAGGTCATGAAAAGTTCGAGTAAGCTCGTTTGTTTTTAAAGAATTTAGTTTTTTTCTTAAACATGGTGCTATATCGAAACAAAAATTGTTTTTTTTTTCGATCAAGCTTCGAGCGAGACACAAAGTTTTTGAACAATCTTTCTATTATTGTATAGAATTTGGTTGTGGTTGATAACGCGTAAATATATGTCGGAAAGCAACCATAAATCTTGTGTTCCTATAATTTAAACTAATGGAAAAGAACAACGAATACGATTCGATTTCCACACGCTTGGCCCCAACTGCAAAAGAATAACCTAATTAAAAATAAAAAGAAAGACCAATAATACGTACTAAGATCACTTTATTGATAAAGTTCCACCTTATTAATATATTTTATCATCATATTAAGCATAAATCTCCTTTAAAGAGAAAAAAAAAGAACAAACACAATTTTTTGGAAAAACGAGTACAACTCATATGCTCATGATTGCCGTTGGGGTTAGAGGTGTTAAAAAAACGGTTTGGCAACTGGAACGGGAAAAAAACCGAAACCGGTTTGGGGTCAAAACCGGTTTCAAACCGGTCCAACCCGACGGTTTAGATTCGGTTTGTAGGTTTCCTCTTTCAAACCGGTTTTTAACCCGGTCCGGTTCCAAACCGGTTTACAAACAATTATCTAAAATTTTATGTCTAATTGTTTCTATGTTTATATATTATATATTTCACTTTGATTTTAAATTGTATACTTAATTTGAAATTGTATACTTTGTTTTTAAAAACAATTATAGAATGTTTCTAATTTTATATGTTTTAATTCCACAAAAAAAATATGTAAATACATCTTATAGGTTCATTTAATTTATACAATTAATATGTAACATTCATTAAGTTTTGTTTAATTTTTATAATTAATTGTTTATTAAATTTATAAAAAAAACCAACCGGTTTGAACCCAAACTGGTTTTCAAACCGACCCAAACCGATTTATAAGTTTGGATGGTTTGAACCAAACCGGTTTTGATCACAGTTGACCAAACCGATTCCGATTTGAAACCCAAACCGGTTTTTAAAAAAAAAGACCCGGTTTGTACACCTTGGGGTGGGCTTACATAGGGTAGGACAATTCACAGAAGTCCCGATATGATCTGATGTGAGGCATCACACCTTAACCGCTGTACATCACACGTGCCCACAACACGGAGGCATGTGGTGCTCTTTTAAGGTGGTGACTCAGCATTATTCAACGACACGTGGTGCTTATTTATTCTATTGTTGCTAAATTTTATCGGTGGTGTTCACGGTCTGGTTCAACATGTTCTTTAGACTAAGATACTAATTAAGTCTTAAGATTTAAGAAACATAAAATTTGACTAAGCTACTAATTAAGCGTTAAGAAACATAAAAATTAACAATAATTTTTAGCTCAAATGGTTAAAATACGTTACATCAATACTCTACAAAACTAAATAACTAAATGAATCTTTTGAACTCAGGAGTTTTCTCACCTAAAATGAGTTTGCTTCTTAGGATGATCTCAAGTTTCGTATTAGAGTAATGAAAATACTCGGATTAGTTAGTGATCCAATTAACCGTTAAAAAAACATAAAATTTGCAGGTCTAAGTTTTGCAGTTTGACGATCCATCAAGTCTGATGTTACTTTTAAACTTAATTCTAACTATAGTCTTGAGAAACAATAAATTAAATCAACTAAACATGTCAAGCTATAATAGTTTACCGGTTTAATGAGGCTTAACGTTACCTTTAGACCGAATTGTTAACTATGGTTTTGATAAACGATAAATCAACAAATCCTAAAATCAATCAAATTTGACGGTTTAGTGATTAGTTTAAACTGTTTGAACCGAAGTTTCTATCTATTTAATTCCCTCGAAATTGGTAATTTGTATTATTAAAGCTTTTAAGCTAAAAAAGAGAATTTCAAGATACAATTCACCAAACAAAATCAATACTGACTGATCAATTATCATGATCCTTAGATCGAACACTTGAGAGAGATGAAGTTGGATCATCATCAAACCACAAAATAATGAAATCTTATCGATTAACAGTTCATCATCAATTCGATTAACAGTCATATAGACCAAAAAATCAACCAAAACAAGTAGATCATTAATTCATTACAATCTACAACTTACTTGATTGATGTTGTCATGTTGAACACTATCGGTGATTCTGTTCGATGAATTGATCCAACTTCATCTTCAAACAATCTCCAATCCCCAAATAAAACACGAAACATGTTTTATTCAATAGAATTTCATCAAGAGCTCGAATCGATCCACAAACTCAATACTAATAACAAACAGTCAATAGATCGATTCAAACGCCTCTCCGTTTCACGGAAGACGACTCCTAAAACCACAAATTAAGTAACAAACAAAAAAACGATCGAAGTTCACATCACATCAAACATGCACCAAATGATTTACAGATCTAGACGCACAAGCACGATGAAATCGACATCAATTCATCACGAAACAACCAATTCGTTACCGCTGTGGTTGCAGTGATTCAACACGGAGAATCTAGACGGTTTCGGCTCGAAATTCCTTCGCCTCTGGAGATCATGACTCGAAGGTTTGATGATTTTCATGAGGAATTCGTTGATGAGATTCGTTTTTTTGGTGTGTAATCGGTTGAGCTGATCGGAGATGGATTTTCGGCCGAGTTTTTGTGACGATGCGCGGTGGCGAGCGCAGCGGAAGGAGCCGGGATGGTTCGTCGGAGAACAGAGGCATATCCGCCGTGACGACGGCGGCGACGGCGACGGCGACGACGACGGTGGCGCATTTTCGCGGGAAGAATCCATCACTTTGGGTGTGTGTGCATGCGGTTGCATTTTGATTGATTCAGAGTTATACAGAGGGTCGGTTCGTATTCAATGCGAAATATTAGGATTTAAAGTTACACTTTCAGCCCCTGTACTATGCTTTTATTCAGGATAATTCTTTTACTTTGTTATATATTAGGATTTAAAGTTACACTTTCAGCCCCTGTTCAATACAAAATTAATTTTAACCAGAAAATCATAGGTATTTGTAACCATTGCTTTTATTAAGATACACTGGTATAAAAAACCTTATGTACTTCACGAGTTAATTAAAATTAATTAGTTATTAGTTATTTGTTGATGTTTAAATTTTGTAAAATATTATTTGAGATAAAATATGATTGAAAAGGCGTATAATTAACTATTTAGGTAATAAAACAATAAAAATATTTTTCAAACTTTCATTTTAAAAAAACTTTTATTTTTAATTTTTTAAAACATTTTCTATTTTTTAATAAATATTTAAATAACGTCATTTTTAAAAGTTTTTTGTATTAAAAAACTTCATATATCATAATTTTTGTTTTTAAAAAAATTATGTTTATTATTAAAAAGAAGCATGTTTCTAACTGATCAAAAAAATTGTTTATAATTTGGAAAATATATAAGTAATCATTAGCATTTAATGTGTAATTAAATAATTAATTTTCATTCTAGTAACGACATGTGTTCAAATCATAAGAGGAGCTTAGGTGGACAGTGTAAAAATATGTCATGTGATTTTTAGACCATTTTTCTTTATTAGTATAAATAATATGCATAGATAATACGACTATATAAATATATAAAAGACATGTATGCTCCTATTTTATTTGACAATCATCATGTAAATGTGGTTAGCTCAATTATACCTTTATTTTTTTCATTTGTGATTATCTAAGTTATAATCTACACGGTTTTAAAAGTAATTATCTAATCTAATTAATATTAGGTAAGGAGTTGTCATAAGCAAATAGAATTTAGGGTAAATTTAAAAGTATCTATTCATGTACACTTTTATTATCTTCTTTAAAGCTATATCTAATTCTAGTATTTTGTTTAATAGTGTGTAAATTTTATTATAACACAAAAAGAAAGACTTTCGAGTTTCGCTACAAGCCAATTTACCAAACATACATAAAAAAAAAAAAAAAAAAAAAAAATTCATCGTCATAAAGAAAAAGTGAAAGAGGTGCTTTCTTGAAACTTCTTTTTATTAGAACCCGTAGCCCAAAGAGATTTTTAAAGTTATAAATGGTTTATAATTTGTGTGTTGGTTTTTCACTTTGAAATTCAAAATAGTTTACGGAGTGTTCGCTATCTTAACTAGCGAACTCTTTATAAATTCAAAAAAGTTAAAAACCAACACTAGGATGTATATCACGTTTAGAGTCCATTAACCGATCAAACAGAGTCAATACGAGAAAAGTTAGAAAATACTAGTTGAAGTAGTGGACTATAAAACTATTTTCACTCTAAACCACTACAAAAATTCTTAACCCTCCATAAATTCAAAAAATTATTTATTGAACCCAAAGTTTGTTTGATACAAGATGAGAATAATTAAAGAAACCTGAAAGATTATTAATCCAGACACGATGAGAAACATGTAAGTTTTGAACATGTGATCTCTCTCATGAAAGTATCAAATTTTTAAAACCGATTTTACATATTAGTTGGTGTGAGTTTTAACAAACTTGGAATGTTACAAGTTATTTAAAGAAAAATTAAATGTAAAGAGGTTGTATCCAATGTTTGATTTAGCTCTCACTTTACCCATAGGTCAGAGAGGGCAGAATCACTTCACAATTAGATGTACGTAATCTTACTTTACACTTTGTATAATCAGTCATATTTCATGACTTAAAAGACTTATGAACCAGAAGACACAAATAGCAATATTACCAATAGCTTAAAAGTCTTTCTTCAAAAGAAATGTAAATCTTTAGTCATGGTAAAAGGAGAAAAAAAGGTAACCGAAAGTTGTTGGGACCCGTATATGTAACCACCCACACATGCACATACGTTGTTCCTAGTCATTCCCATGTCATTTCATCGTTGGTTTGCTTTTTTCGTCTTCATGTCGTTGTTTGCGATTATTAAAATTGAAACTAAATATTCTGATTCGGCATGTTTCTATCTAAATTAATTATATATAGTAACAAATAGCAACTGCATGTACAGTAATTTACTAGTTCATTCTTGATGTATTTTTTGTGGCTACATGTACACATTTTGAAGCTCAAGTTACGACTCTTTCATGCCTTTTTTTTCTTATAATTATATATATAAGTTTTGATTTAAGAATCAAATACGGATATCCAGTTGGTTAGAGCTATTGGTTGAATGATGGTGGATGTGGGTTCGAGACCTTCTCACCTTCTATCCTATTTTTTATCTTATGACTTTTAAAATATAGTTTTTCGTGTACTCTAAATATTCTTGCGATGTAGTTTTTTATTTACATTTCGATAGGTATTTATTCAAAATTGAGTTGGTCTATGTCGTTTCAAGTAAAATTTACTTGAAACCTAGATAAGTCGATTATGACATATTTGCGCTTTCATTTTTTTGAAATATGTTTTTTGCTTTTTTCGACACGCATTTCTTTAGAGAAGTAATTTTTTCTTGATTTCTAAACATATTGTCTTTTATTTAAAATTAAACTGATCTGCGTTTTGACATACATTTTACCAAAACCAAGACGGTTCAAATTATTACATCTTTTTACATCTTTTTATTAAATAAGTTTTCGTTTAACGCTCAAATTTACAGCGATGTAACATTTTATTGATTTTTTAATCTACCATTGCAACGTACTGTTTTCTATCTACATTTCAAATCCATAACTGAGCCACCACTACTTCATACATTTATTTGTACGTGCTTAACTACATTATTGTTAACGCTGCAACGTGGGGTGTCACCATCTAGTTTAAGACAATATTCATGTGGAGTCGAGTCATTTAGTGAGAAAAAAGCTAAACAACCATCACTAATCAACTTCATATGGAGGCAACACCATGCACCCTTATAGAAGTCACTACACGACCTGTATACGAGGCTATGTGACCTGTATACGAAGGCTATACGCCTATATAGAAAAAAACATAAAAGAGCTTTTTAATACGAGTTATCTATATCCGACACTCGAGTAACACTAATTCATCAATGTACAAAAACGACACGAGTAAATATATCATGATGTGCAGTGTGATTACAAAACGACACTAAATATGACATCAACGTTGTGTAAACCGCGATGAAACTGTTTATAATAAACCACAATATACTATGACCATTGTGTGTGTATTTACACCTTTTCACTTCCGATCTCTTTCAGTTGAAAATGAACTTTGCTCCGGTGCAGCAACTGCAAGTTTTGTGTACTTCCTATGCCTTCTTTCTCTAGCATACAACACCCATAACACCAACGATAACATCACGGCTACAGACACCATGGCTAAACCAATGTAGACCCATTTGCTGTATTTGGTCAGCTCAGGGCAGTGTTCCTCGTGGACGCTGATGAACGTGACCCTGACGAAAGAACAGTCCATTAAACCGGCTAGAAATGGGCCGTAGTGTGACAAGCCTGAGCTAACGTTGGCTGCAGCCGACATCTGGTCATACATTTTTGGTGTCAACCGTCCAACGTTTGTGCATATATCTGTTGCAGAAACTTGGCATACATAAGCCTTCCATACCTGCAAATAATATTATTAAAACTAGTGGTGACAATTTCTGACACAACACGAAATATAGCATAAAAACGACATGAATATTATTGGGTGTTGAGTTGTCATATCTCGCATGTTTATTACATGGGTAGAGTCCGGGTTGACCCTTTTGGCCCGTTTTTATTAAATTGGTCAACCAGCCAACCAGTTTATATAAACATCTTCGTTTCCGACCCGTTTAACCTATTTATTACTACTTGTCAACCCATTGACCTATTTGACAAATTTAGATAAATGGGCTAAACGGGTAGTTTTCAGTTTACACGTTTTTAAGTGTGTACGAGTTAGGGTTGATGTTTCTAGACAAAACAAATATATTCAACCCACCAGTCTAGCCCAAATCCTGTCAACACGACACAATTGACACTCCTGATAAAAACGATAAAGTTTGACTTCTATGGTCAAACCCAAGACTTTGACATCAAAACAGTATTTTTTACACCAAGAAACTCAAGAAAAGCTACCTGGGCTGCATCACTGACATCCAATTCACCATCTTGACATTTCCGGTAGGTTTTATCAGGATTTAACGGGTTACAAAGGGCGGGAACCAACGGTCCAGATTGATTGTAATTAAGAAAACCAGGAAATGGAGGTGGATCTATATTTGCAACACTTTTTATGATCTTATTCACCATATCTACCAACTGGAATGTGACATCTTTGCTTTGATACAAGGTTTCTTGAGCGGTTGCATTGTCGATACATGGAAGAATATCATCTAATGCTGTGTGGGCTGCAGGGTATTGAACCCATTCGTCCATTGCGACACATGTATCGCCCATAACACTATGCACACATATACAAAGAATCTGGTTAGGTTGATGGACATGATATGTTGTTAAATTTGGAAATCGGGCTTGTTGGAACATACTTGTGTAGCGTGAGAAATACGCCACATAGGATAAATGTAGCTGTAACAAGAATCCAACCCAAAACCACCAGTCTGCACGCATCAAAGTAGCAATTTGGGTCAAGATCCCAACAACGAGACCATTAAGCAAGCGAAAATGAACTTAAATGCATATGTTGTAATGTACTTGTGGAGGTGACAAAATGACTGACAAGTCAAAATGGGTTCGAGTCATAATGTGTGTTTTTATATGGGTCGGGTACGACTGGGCTAACATGAACACTTCTGTGTTCAGCATTATGGGTGATTTTGACCCGTTTTACAAGGTGGACCAGTTTTTATTTTTGTTAAGGAATAAAATCTACTCTCTTGACCCATTGAAAACCAAAATAAGAAAAAAGAAAAACCCAACTGACTCATTTTATAGCAAACGGGTCAAAGTTGCCACCTCTGTAAGTCCGTGTGATCACCACTTACATGTAAACAAGCATCTGCAAGCCATATATCGAGAGTACTGCAACCAACATTCAAGAACATGAGTTGTTAGCACATTTAAGTACAAATTCATAAAATCAAAAAACTTGAAATCAAACAAGAAGAGCTATATGAAAGTCTAAAATCTTCAAAAGATGGGATCTTGAGGCATAAAATAACAAAAGAAACTAAAAATATAGTGAAATCCACAAAAGAAAGAAGAGCTTAAAAGACAGATCTTTAGTCTTACAAAAGCCAAGAAGAGCTACAAGAAGCATAACCGCAGCTACAATTATAAGAGCAAGCCGCCTGCAGTTAAACCCATAACATTAGCAAGGGTCTAATATAACACGAATATCATGTTGAAAGAAACCGTTTTACCATAAAGATAGAGGTGGTGAAATGGGCAGGTTGAGTAGCAAGCCTAGTCAAAAGGGCTAACTTTTGAGTCGGTCAAAATGGGTCGGGTTGGGACAACCTGAAACACCTTTTCTCTAATGATTAATGTCTTGTTTATGATTACAAACGCTATATTATCACTTTGAAAATGTAATTCTTTTTAAGAAAACGATCTAGTAGTGTATGTCTTTAAAATAGACATTAAAAGGTTGTCAACCCGTTTGACCCATTTCCTTATTGGTTAGTTTATTAGCTTGACCCGTTTAACCAGTTAAAATAAAACCACCCAAATCAACATAGAACATTTACTTACACGGAATTCAGAACTTCTTTTATATCTTTTTCATTCTTTTTGGTCTCAAAATCAAGAGATCTAGCAGCTTTGGTTACCATTTCATCAACGCGATCAATGTTTTTCTTCATACTCGGAGGTAAAGAGACTTGATCAACTCCAATACCCTTTGCCGTCGCAAGAATATCCAACACATTGTTGAGATTATAAACCGTGTCTTTGGATTGCCTCACAACAAACTTCAATGTATCGGTAGTACTATCATGAAACTTCCCTTGGCCCGTGTATAGAATCACACATCCAACACTTGAACACAAAATACAACAACAATGAGAGTTGCCTACACATGCTAGAGGTGACAATATGGGCGGGTCTTTTTGTAACGGGTCACAACAAGTGATTGATTTTTGTATCAAATATGCACTTTAGGTTGATTTTCACTTTTTCAGCCTATTTGACCTGTTTTCGTTTTAGTCAATTAAAATTTTTACCCGTTTGACCCGTAAGAGATAAAACATAACCTTAACTGACCCATTAATAAGAAAACGAGCCAAAAGTGCTCACATTGCAGCGATGGTGAAGAGGGAAAGGAAGGCAAGAGAGAGTGCGTAAGCAGTTCTCGAATAACCATAGGGCGGTGTTCTTCGGCAACAACAATAACAGCAACAGATTGAGAGCAATGATAAGCCAAATCCCACAAACCAGACTGCAGCAATGCCAAACAAGGGGGCAGCAGTATATAATACAGACTGCATAAATGTAAAAACAATTAATAGTGTAAATTCAAGAAATGCACTGATAAATGTAATAATAGTACATTTTATATTTTTCAAAACTACAAAAACATGCTACTTATGTTCTAAGAAACAAAAAGAATGACATGTTTTAAAAGTAATATTGAACAAACCTATTTATGAGAATTATATATATACTAATTACCAACATGTTAATGCATCATAGGTTGTACCTTGTGTTTGATGAGTTGTACCTTTGTTTTTCTTTTTTAATTTTTTACTTTTTTATCTAATCCCACACTCTTACATCTTTTATGATTTAGTCTCAATATTTTGTTATTTTCATCTTTGGTCCCCTATACTTTTTATATTTTAACAATTTTTCGTTTTACGTTTCGTCTAAATTTTGAGAGTCAACATGCCGCAATGTGTGTGTGTGATTCAACGTTTTTACGCTTATTAATTCTCTATTTAACGGCCCTGACAGGCTGACACAAGACACTGGTACTAGATCGACTTACTTATTGTGTTAGATGTTATACGTTTCGCCCGCGTGTTAACGTTTTTACATCTACTTTCCGTTAAGGTTTATCATTTTCGTTTTCTATTTCTTTTTTAGTACGATTTTTTTCAGTGTTCGTGCTCACTAATAGTGATGTGTCGTTAGTGTTACTTTGCATGGTTAAAATGCTAAAGTTTCCTGGGCCTGATTAATAGATAACCAAGATTTCACACAACTATAACCAAACCAAAACTCGAACAAATCATTGAAATATGGAGACTAGATGATCGATTGCCGAAAGTTAGCTGAAACAAGCATTAGATGTCAAAACAATGGATAATAATCGACTTGCGAATGCAATTCTTAACACGACATGAAAATACTCAGGTTTTCGGTTGCCTATGTGTAACCCATTTAATAGAAATGTCATGTTTTGGTTGACCTCTGGTTGTTCAATTAAAAGGGTCGTGTTCTGGTTAAATGTTTGACCTGTTTAAGTAAACATAAACCGATCGACCCACCAACCCTTTTATGACTCGTTTAGATATATGAGTTAACAGATCATGTTCTAGTCACACGGTCCGAATATATAGGTTGATCTCAAACACATACATGAACATTTAACATTTCTCAGGTTAACCATCAACCAGTAAAGCCACACAACACACACTAGATGATCATCAACAAGAAAACTAAAAAAACTTACAGATACATAATGATCATCACTAATATTCCATCCACCATTGTAGTACTTAAAATCATCCAACGGGTCTCTCCTCTTTGTTCTCTTTTCAGCCAATATCATAGAAGAATTCTCATCATCACTTCCAGTTTCATAAACAAACCTCTCAATCCTCACCGGAAAACCACCATAGCCACCGTCAACCACCCCTGCACCACCACATCAATACAATGACAACCAACAAGTGAAATGAAATTAAACCCATTTTATAATTACCTGTGGATGATTGTTGCTTTTGGTGGGGAGTGATCTTGCAGACTCCATGAGAGACCACTGTTAGCAGAAGATATAACAGTGGTTTGAATGAAAGCATTGATGTTAATTTCTAAATTAAGGATCTTGAAGATTGAAGATTATGTGATGTGAGATGGAGCAATGAAGGGGCGTCGAGATGATCGATTCGTGTTTTCAAACCGTTTTTCTCGTTGGATGAGCCGCCTTTTGGTTTGATTCCTGTTACATCCAACTTTTTGACACGTGTTATTAAGGAAAAGTTGATTCATAATTTATAACTTTGTAACATTCTTGTGATTTGTTGTTTTTTATTTTTTCAACGGTATATGTATGATTTGTTTCGCATGATACATGTCATCTTAATTAGACCTATTTATTTGTTTTCTAGTCGGGATCACACCTTAAATCCCCTCGATCAGGCATCTCAGCTCAATCACAATTGCAGATAATTGGGAAAACACGCTGGCCAACCTAGAGCATTTGCTTTGGGCGAAACTCAAACACAAAACATCGTTATTATTATTTTTTAATTTTGGGTATTTCAACTCAACCACTTGAAAGTTAAATGGTATAACTGGTTATAAGTGTATTGATGGAATGTATACAGGTTTGTGATCAAGTTATAAATTGGTTAAACAAATTAGACTTAATATACTTATGTAGTTTTAATTTTAAACAGATTTACGAACTCAACATTATATGTCTAACTAAAAGGGATTGAGTTAAATTAGTAGATGACCTATGTATGAAAAATTCTTTAAATAAATTTATAACTCTAATATTCCAAAATATGGCATATGTCCCTAGATTGTATAAAATGCTTCGACATTACACGTTGGAGACAAACAATCGGATAAACCTATGAGATTCGCAAACCAAATTTGGCTTTTGCTAACACTGATACAAATTTTAATACATGGGGATATGTATGTATGTGTGTATATGTGTATGCATTTTTGTGTGTGAGTATGTGTATATGTAGTTTTGTATGTTTGTACACACATTGTGTTTCTTGTTTTGCTTTAATTATCCATTATAAATAGTTCTTAGGACATAAGGATTTTATGCATAAAGAACACCTCAGATCTTAACCCCGTAAACAACAAATCAGAATTCAAATGCAATCTTCGTCGACACCAGAAAGTGTCTAACACATAGACAATAAGTAAATAACATTTTTCTTTTTTTATATGTGAGATAACATAAATTACACAAGAATGATAAACTTGTTGATTAGGATTTGATGACGCAAATGATTGATTCGATTTAATTTTGTTTGCTTTCTTGTAACACCAAATTCTAAACTCTTATTTTTGGAACAAGAAAGAAGATGATCAAAACCGCATCATTTCTCAGTGAGAGTCTAGCTTTAACACTCCAACTTCCTCTCATGCCACTACAACCCCTCATTCCAAACTTGGCTTCACTTGTCTTTGAAGTTTTTCTAACAATGAAATTATGTGATTTCTTACATATGACAAATATTACAAGTTAAACATCTAAACTCAAGTATGTTTGCAACTTAATTGATATTTTATTATTTTAGCATTTTCCATTATAAATTAATATCAAGTGCACATTTTGAAGGATCTCAAACTAAAACTCACCGGGATATATAATTACACTTAAAAAAATTACAGCACTATAATTAATCGTTAAAAGACTCCAACTTGTAAAATAACCGTCGATTTTAACTACATTTATTAAACTATTCAATATTTAATACATAATAATAAATATCATTATAAAACAAGTCAAATGAGTTAAATATTAGTGGTATAATTGCTTATCTTAAAATGTAACAGAAATAAACAAAATATAAATAAAAGTATTATATGAAAACTAAGCTCATTAATTTGAAAAATAGGTTTTTTAACAGCTAATTGGATGACTAACGAGTCATTGATCAATTTAAGGGTTCTTTGATTTGCTTCTGACCCGGTCAAAATGTCAGACCCACTGACCCGGTCAGACATTTTGGCCGGTCAACGTGTCTGATTTTCCACTCTTTTGCGTCTGACCTGGTCCGACACCACTGACCTATGCATATTTTTCCTCTTACCCGGTTAGTTTTGAAACAACCCCTTACCCGGTCACCACCTTCTGACCGAGTAAAAGATTTCAAACAGCCCCTAATCATCTCTATTACTTAGGCGCTAGGTTGATACGTTCCCGAAGCGAAGTTTATACATCAGTATGTCCCAATCAATCCCGAATCTAAGACCACCCTTATAAGAAAACATACCATAAGTAAGAAAACTTTATGACTCAACTTGCAACTTCTGTTTTTTTTCATTATTAAGTGAGACTTCAACCCAATAACTTTCGTTATATTAACGAAAATCTTAAACTACCTCACCACACAATCACTTTAGGCAATTATCATTGGTATTTGGAAAATAGGTAACTTGTCAAATGAGGCCCTCCAAAGTCCAAACCAAACGTGAAGGCAAACTCATAATCACCAGCAACAAAATGTCCGAAGCGACTTCAGCAATCGCCGGAGCTATTCACGCATCCACCGTCGCCGACGACTACTTCCGGCCGTCGTCCATCAGCAAACTTCCGATCACCGACGTCGGCGACTCCTCCACCTCATCGTCGAATGCTTACGTCACTCAGGCATTTCCGTTTTCTTCCGGAAACCCTAGGATCGAAGAGACCAGAGGCGTTATGCATCTCTTTCTTGACGATGCCGCTTCTTCTTCTTCCAATTTACCTGTAAGTCATCATCTCGTTCGCGATTCTTATCAATTTTGTCAGTTAGGGTTTTATCTGAATTTACGTTTGATTAATGCTGTTTAAGGCCGTTTTGATTTGATTCGTTGATGATCATTGTTTACTGTATTTATGCATCTTCTTTGGTGAAAGTGAATGAAAGTGTATGTTTAACTAATTGAGATACTCAGAATGTTAGGGTTTGACGACTAAAGACGAAGATTATGATTATGTGGATCAATTTCAATAGAACGATTGAGAATACAGACGAATCTCAAATACTGCAAGATACTTTATAGACATTGTAGGGGTTTAAAGAAGATCTAAAAATTTGTAATGAGAATAATAACAGGGACTGCTAATTTTATACTTATCATACAATTGCTATAATAGTAATGGATTTGGCTCTTTAACGCACGGAAGACTCGTATTTCTTCGTTCCCTAAGTATCATTAGTTATCAGATTGTGATTTCTTTTGATGCATTTAGGTTGGAAGAAGGCCTCTTATTTGTGTACTTGGGGTGCCAAGTCACATGACATATGCTGATTTCTGTCAGTTTTGTGGCTCCTTTATTCATCATATCTTGGAAATGCGTGTTGTCAGGTTTGCTTTCTATAATTATTAGTGATTCTTTGATGAGATATATTTGTTAATCTTTTTTTTGTTCCGGGGTTTAGGAATGATGGAATGGAGAACCGGTATAGTATTTTGGTAACGTTTGATGACCAAAACTCAACAGATGCATTTCACAAGCATTTTAATGGAAGGCGCTTCTCATCTCTGGAGGTTTTTCCTTTTCACTATTCATAGTTTATCCGAGCATTGTGTGGCGTAAATAAAATTTGTTATTCAGATATCTTTGTTAATTGTTGTATGTGAATACAGACAGAGTCATGTCGTGTGCTTTTCATCGTTGACGTGCAATATACACGCCTAATCGAACACACACAAACATCCCCTGCAAGTACAGAGCAGCCCTCATGTCCAGTCTGTCTTGGTATTTACTAACTTTTGATTCTACATACAATATGTATATTTTTGAACCAATAGTATGTTGGGAACTGTATGATGCTCTTGTACATTGTGCATAAAGATAATCATAAGTAGACAAGTAGTTGGAGATAGAAACAGAGGTGCTTACATAAGTACATAACTAGGTGATGTATATGACATTCAAAGCGATAGGTGCCAATGCAATGTGCGGTTCTAGCAATCCTCAACATAATATTGTTTCTGAAACGGACGTCCCTCTCTCTCTCTACACGCACACACATTAGTTACCAATAAAATAAACTATTCACTAAATGTAGTATGGTACTTGGACAGTTGGATATGTTGACTGATATTTTATGATCATTCTACTTGCATTGGCTATAGTAACACTAGCCTGCAAAACAAGATCT
The DNA here is from genome assembly GCA_025215565.1 of Flaveria ramosissima. Classification (NCBI taxonomy): domain Eukaryota; kingdom Viridiplantae; phylum Streptophyta; class Magnoliopsida; order Asterales; family Asteraceae; genus Flaveria; species Flaveria ramosissima. The sequence continues at coordinate 39,530,486 of CM046044.1, read as the reverse complement.
TACAAGGGATATGGTATCGTAGATCATGATTCACCGATAGAAACTAGAATATGAGACACTATATGAAAACTTGCCAACCTTTTAGTGCCCTTTTGGTGGTCCTGCTTTTGTCTTGATAAAGATATATATCCTTTCACTAAATTATAGTGTACGGTTGATTGTTACATATGGACGTGTTTTAGTGTTGAATACAAGAAGTGTTGTTTAAGAGTCCAATGTTTAGAATGTTAAATCAACCAAGTTCTTAGATAGTGGTTTATTTATGTTTCAGATGACTTTAGCAACTTGCATTTAGCAACTTTCATAATCTGGAGTAGATAATCTGAAAGAAAAACATGAAGTCTTATCACAACACTGACTCTTTCCTGCATGAAGTTTTACGAATTAATTCACTTTTAATTTTGTGTAGAGAGATTGGACCAAGATATGAGTGGAATCTTGACAACTATGTGCAACCACTCATTCCATTGCTCATGTATTTCAAAATGGACAGATTCTTCGTGCCCTGTAAGTATATTGATATATGCCTACTCTCTTAAATTTGTTCTTCTGTCAAAACAAGCCTGTTAATTTATAATTGACACAAAACAATGGAACATAAAAATCATGTTAATATAATTGTACGCATTTATATAATAACTATAATAGGGTCTTATCACTCTCAGAATGTTTATTTATTAATTGTCATTGGGCTTTTATGTTATTTCAGGTATGTCGTTATTGTCAACAGCAGCCTGAAAAGTCAAAATGTTTGATATGTCAAACCTCTGAAAATGTCTGGATATGTCTACTTTGTGGTTTTGTGGGATGTGGGAGGTGAGCGTTTTTATTTCTTTTCATAGAGGTGGCAGTTTTGACCATTTACTTATGATGGGTCAAGTCGGGTCATGTTTCTTACTTTCATCTCTAACAAGACAAATGGGTCTAAAGTAGGCAAAGATGTATATTTAATGCATAGAATTTACTGATCGCTTTGTTCAAAAAGCTTAGATGTTATTTTTATAATATAAGTTTCTAATCATATTTAACACAAATAATCTATGAAAATTATTTGAGGGGTTAATCTTAACCGACCATTTTGACCCGTATTAAACATGGTTTGACTAGGTGATTTTGGTGTAGGTATAAAGAAGGACATGCTATTGAGCACTGGAAAGAAACACAGCATTGCTACTCCCTTGAACTGGAAACACAACGTGTTTGGGATTATGTTGGAGATAATTATGTTCACCGTTTAATTCAATCTAAAACAGATGGAAAGCTGGTTGAGTTGAATCACCATACTGGGCATTCTGGTGATTGCGAATGTGACACTGACCCTGCATTTAGTGAGGCCCTTTTGAACAGTCGAGTTGAATCTGTACCATTTCTGCCTTTTCTAGTTTATGGAAATTCTGGCCATTCACTTGTGAATTGGTTGGATCTGTATGTGTTGATCCCTAACAGGTCAAACAGTTAAAAATATAACATACAGACCTTCTAAATCGTTTTAATTTAAGATCTAGATTTCTGTCAAAATATAATTTTGTAACCATATTTGACACACTAGTTTACGATAAATTCAACATTTTCTGACAAGTAGGCTTTCAGGGGCAACTTGACGAGACATGTACCAAAATACCCTTTTTGACTTAAACCCATTATGGATCCACCCATTTTGTTGTGCCACCTTTAGTGTGTAAAATTAACATATTTTTAATGAAGTTCATGAGCACTCACTCTTGTTCTCTTGCAGATTGTCAATGAGTATAATGAGCTTCTCACTACCCAACTTGAAAATCAAAAGATAGTAAGTTCACTGTTTAATTATATGGGAATGAAGTAGCATTTGGTTTTGCTTAAGCGGGACAAATAATGCGAGTTATTGAGTAAATTAATTATTTCATACTATTTTTTGTTTAGTAGCTCATATAGAGATCTGTTTCTTTGGTAGTATTTTGAATCTTTACTCCAAGAATTTGAAGAACAAAATGAGAGGGATATATTAGAAGCTGTAAATGAATCTCTGAAGAAGAATACGAAATTGCAAAAGATGCAAGCCAAGCTGGACAAAGGTCTTGAGGAGAAGAAGTTTCTAGATAATGTAATTGTTTCATCACCCCATGTTTTTAGTTTTCTAAATTTACACCCGATGAAGTTTGTTCTCTTATTAGTGTCATCTTTTTGGTGTTAAACTTGTAGATTAATGAGAATCTCTTGAGAAACAAGGAGATATGGGAAAGCATCATTGTGAAAACTCAAGAAAGGTATTGACCCGGTCTAGGAAAACTTTCAAGAAATAATAACCGTGTAACTAAAGTTCAAACCTTTTAACAAGATCGATTTTATAATGAAATACACCGGTTTCTTTTCTAACTTTAATTCGGGTATTTTGCAGGGAGAAAGAGGCTTTAAGGCTCAAAGATCAAAAGATACAGGAACTAGAGGCCCAGGTAAAAATGGGTTAATGGATTACAAAAATTATAGTGTTCTTTTGTCTTTTATAGTATTATAAATTAGTTTGCTATCTAAGTATTATAAACATTATATTACTCGAATCATATTATATTTTTAATAAAAGGCTCCAATGTTTCACCCGTTCTTGGTCCACCCAAATGATCCGTTCTCTGTTCTAGCCAAGATTTAACATTTTGCACTATCTACAGATCAAATACAACTCAGATAGGTAAATCGGTAAATGGGTCAAAATTACTACTAATATCCAACCTTTACATGTGGTGTGCAGCTACGGGGTTTGATGTTATCTCTTGAAGAAACAAATACACTAGAGCAGTCTGCATCAACACAGGAGAAGAAAGAGGACGTATCATGACTCGAAACGAGGTCGTCCTGAGTCCATTGTGCTTGAGAGGCAAACTTGTAAAGTGAAATTCTGTATAGAATGATGTGGTACAAAGTGAATAGACATAGTTGGTGGCTTGGTGTTACAAAATTCTTTCATTTTTTTGGCTTTGTCAACTTCTTATAGGGATGGTTCTGGATTCTTAAGTTTTTTTAAAGGTGACTTCTTAATAGGGGTACAGATTCGGGGCAAAAACATATTGCAAATTGTAGTTACAGATGAGATATTCATTATTCACCAGTAGTTACAGATTCGGGCCAAAAACATATTGCAATTTGTATTACCGCTTTGGGAATTTACTGAATTTTGACCTGTTAAGTTTAAGTTTTCGGAAATTTTGGTAAGACATGAATGACAAATTTAAGGTCTTTTTAAATACTTTTATTTTGCATTTATATATTAATTTATTAATCACGTCTATATTTTTGTAATTTAAGCTGGGATGTATATTGAATCATTTTAATTATCATTTTGGGAGATTATGCTTGACTAGTTTGTTCATTTGGATGTAGAGGTGCAAACAAGCTGAGCCCGAGATCGTATAGGCTCGAGCTCGACTTGTCTTGACTTAAGAGAGTTCGAGCTCGGCTTGTTTTGAGTTTTATTTTCAAAGCTCCTGCTCTCTTGTAATTTATAATTTAATTATTATTATTTAATATTTATTTTATATATATTTTATATATAGAAAAGGAAATAAATAAGAGTAACAATGTTAAGTTCAAATTTGACTATTTGTAGTGTGGGATCATATTACCCAAAAAAATAGAGTTATTTTTTAATATGGTGTTGGTAGAAAATTATTTACCAAAATGGGTGTATTGAAAAGTATTTATCAAAATGGATATTTTCTAAAAACTTTTCTCTTCTCACTCCTAATTCTATTGGAAAAAGAATTTTTAAACAAAGATGTGCTTTAGAAAACATAAGGGAAAAGGTCGTAATTTTTGTTATCTGGCAGTAAACATTTAAAATCTTTTTTTAAATTTTGTCTTCTAGTTTTTAGTTTAGTCTTTCATTTTTTTTTCTAATAACTTTCTTTAGTTTTTAAATTCACTTTTGAAAATATATTGCGAACTTAGATCAAAATTTCAAAATTTAATTCAATAAATTGAAATTCCATATAAAAAGTTTAAATAAATTAATTAATAAATAAGTTCCGTACTAAAGTTTTTGAAACTCAGTATAAACTTATAATAACAACTTATCTTAAACATAATATTTTATTTTTATTTTTAAATTAAAGTAGCAAAATCAAAACTAACTTAAGACTTTATAACAAATACCATTTATACTGCATCTCTTAACAAAATGGATGAAAATCTTGAAATAAATTAGAACTTTTTTAATTTAAAGGTTTCTTTATAGCCACAAGATATTAAATTATTAGAATCATTTAACAATCAAGAAAGGTTTTAGTGTTAGAACAAGAATAGGAAAACTAAATTTAAAGCCTGCCATCAAATTTGTAGAATAAAAAGGACATCAAAATTTTTGCAGTGATAAATTAATTAGGAATTTCTTTATCCAATACAATTAGGAGTGAAAGAAAAAAAAAGTTTTTTAAAAATGCCCATTTTGATAAATATTTTCAGAATCATCCATTTTGGTAAATAATTCTTCCACCAACACTCTTTTGGTAAAAAAAACTCCCAAAAAATTACTTATGGCAATGAAAAAACAAAAACACCAAAAGTGAAGGGAGAGGTATCTATCATATTCACTTATAATTCTAATAGGAACACTTTATATTATACATATTATTTAATTGCCCATATCATAATTTTATATATAAAAAATTATTTATATAACATATTTAATAAATTAAATAAAAAATATATAAGTAAAAAAGTTCCTTTAGGCTCGTGAGCCGTCACGAGCTCGATAAGTGAAGCTGAAGCTCGTGCTTGATAATTAACTGAGTTTTTTTTATCAAGTTTGGGCACGAGAAAGCTCGCCTTGTTTCGAGCTTTTTATCGATCAACACTCTTTTGGTAGAAAAACTCCCAAAAAATTACGTATGACAATGAAAAAACAAAAACACCAAAAGTGAAGGGAGAGGTATCTATCATATTCACTTATAATTCTAATAGGAACTCTTTACATTATACGTATTATTTAATTGCCCATATCATAATTTTATATATAATAAATTATTTATATAACATATTTAATAAATTAAATAAAAAATATATAAGTAAAAAAGTTCCTTAGGCTCCTGAGCCGTCACTAGCTCGATAAGTGAAGCTCAAGCTCGTGCTTGATAATTAACTGAGTTTTTTTTATCAAGTTTGGGCACGATAAAGCTCGGCTTGTTTCGAGCTTTTTATCGATCAAATTTTGAGTAGTTTTCGCTAGCGACTTAATTCGTTTGCACCTCTATTTGAATTGGTTTGTTACTGTGAAAAAGAGATTAATTTTTAAAAATTTGGGGCAAAAGATTGCAAATTATATTCACAGAACTCTTAACAATAAAATCGTTAAAAGGAAAATACGATTGATTTATTGTAGGGCGGAGGGAAGCTTTTGGCGTGGGGTCACTGCTTCACTTATTTAATGTGAGTGAGGGAGAAAACTGAAAACCTATCGGGACCATTCTATCAAATAAAATGATATATTCTAGAGAGAGAATTTGAAATCCTACAATCAAGGGAATTTGAGGTGAAACATTATCTTGGAATTACATTTTATTACCCACTCAAACATAATTTTACTTGAAAATTATACTAGTTTCTCAATTCCATTTCATTTCATTCCATTCTTCCAACAAAACGCTCCCTAAGTGGTTGAGGTGAAATATTTCAAGACTTTATTAAAATATGAGATGTTTTATGTTCAAGTCTTATTTATAGTAAGAAAAAGATTTCAAGTTGGATCAATGGAGGGGTTTCTCTTAACTATTATGAGTTTTCTTCTAAAAATATCTCGAGTTATGTACTCAAGTAATGAAATGATCCGATGAGTAGTTGTCCGTCATAATCCAATTAGTTATTAGAAAAAAACTAGAATTAAGCCTCCCCGCGTTGCGGGGGCGTAAAATCGTGAAAAATAACATCAGTGTCACACCACCATTAATTATCATCAACATTGAAATTGCGGTGTGTTAATACGAAAAAATAAGACCAAAACGTAAAACATATAAAAATATAACTAAGTCGATTTAGGACTAACGCGTTGCGACGAACCCGTTAAAGGGAGAAAATAGATGTAAAAACGATAAATCATGCACGCACATTGTGTTGTGTTAACTCACAGAATTTAAAAGATACGTAAAGTGAAACGTAAAATTGGTGAGTCGCACATGCTTCTTTGTGTCATGTTAACTTACAAAACTTAAAACGAACGTAAGACGAAAATTTGAAGAATATAAAAAGTATATGGGACCAAAGTTGAAAGTATAAAATTTTATAAGATTAAATTGCAAAAGATGAGTAGTTTTAGGTTTAAAGTAAAAATAATCATATTTTAGAAAGTTACTTTGCAAAATATAAAAACTTTTGGGTTAAAAGTGAAAAGTCAATTTTTTTTCGAAAACTCCCTACGCATAACGTATAACACGAAGTTGGTAATCAGTAATATATAAACGTTGCTAACAAATTATTTAAGAGTTTTCTAAATAGATATTTCAATAAGCCGTTCCAGAAAAAAGAAGATATTTCCAAAAAGTTTTATAGATTTGGGGCAAAACAAATCGCTAATTATATCCCCGAATCTACGAACATCTCAAACCCCCAGAAGATGATCATCATTCAGATCGTATGAATATCTTTCGTTTCGTTTTGATTTCATTATTCTTCTAAGGTAATCACCCTTTTGCTTTTTCTTATTTCTAATTACATCTTTATACGTTGCGAGCAGATGACAACTTTGATAATTGAGAATTCATTGAATCTATTACTGTTAGGTTTAATTTTTATGAATTTTGATAATATATGCATTTCGTAGTGCAAATTAGGGGCGTTTAGATGCTGCTGCAGTTCAAATCCGTATCTTGTTATCATTGAACAATCAGGTTTCGAGTAATCACTTTTTGAAGCTAATTATCTGATTTTGATCATCTAGTGATTAGGTTACAATAATCATATGATCCCTGATAATGTGCTCTAGATATCATAGCAAAATGATTAGTTCACTTTATCATTAAAGGGGTGTCAGCGTTTTGATATAACAATAAGCTGTTTTAAATGATATTTGGGATTGCATATTTGATTGTTTGTGAGTTAAATGAAGTGTTAAATTGCTTGTTTCAAACTGCTTAACGAAAAATGATAAGCTGTTATCAGTTTTTACAAGAAATGCAATGAATTTCATTGGAACTTCAGTTAAAAATGAGTTGAAACTTGCTGCAAATCTGATACCAATGTTATCCTACCTGCATTACTTGTTACAAGTTTTGATATTGTTAGGATATGCATATTGAACAATTATAATACACATTATGAACTTAAACATCGATATGTTTAGTATCTAAATTCAAATTGTAGCTCCCTTTTGTGTTTTCTGTAACAGATGGAGTAAAAAGCTTTAGTTTTGCAAATATTTGTATTGCAGAGGCTTTTATTTTGTTCTTGATCGAAGAAGCTTGCGAGCTTTCTTAATTTCTTCTTTCTTACCATATCAGGTTTTAAACATGGTTTCTATGGATAATCTTCCGGATCAACTAATTTGGGAGATTTTCAGCAGAATCAAGAACACCGTTGATCGAAATTCCATATCTTTGGCTTGTAAACGGTTCCATAATCTTGATAACGAACAAAGAAAACGCATTCGTGTTGGCTGTGGCTTAAACCCTGCAAATGAAGCTTTGACCTCTTTATGTCACAGATTCCCAAACTTGAACCATGTTGAAATTACATATTCTGGGTGGATGTCAAAATTAGGAACACAACTAGAAGATCCAGGTCTTTCCATACTCTCAAGCATTTGCTCGTCTTTAACCGATCTCACCTTAAGTTATTGCACTTTCATAACTGATGCGGGCCTTAGCTCTTTAGCTTCATGCTCCAAACTTTCATCCTTAAAGTTGAACTTTACTCCAAGAATTACAGGTTCTGGGCTGTTTTCCATAGTTTCGGGCTGCAAAGACTTGAAAAAAATCCATATTATTCGTTGTTTGAATATTAGCAACCTTGAGTGGCTCGAGTGTCTTGGAAGGCTAGAAACACTTGAAGATCTTTGCATCAAGAACTGTAGGGGTATTGGCGAAGGCTCTCTTGTTAAACTCGGACCCACTTGGCGAAACATAAAACGTCTGCAATTTGAGGTTGACTCAAACTACAGGTACATGAAGCTGTATGACCGGTTAGCTGTTGACCGATGGCAAAAACAATGTGTCCCGTGTGAGAACATGGTGGAACTTACTTTGACCAACTGCATGATCAGCCCGGGAAGAGGGCTCGCTTGTATACTAGACAAATGCAAAAACTTGGAGAAAGTTAGTTTAGACATGTGTATAGGAGCACGAGACTGTGATATCATCGGGCTAGCCCAGAACTCGAAGGATCTTCAGTCCATTTCAATACGGGTCCCATCAGATTTCTCGCTTCCACTTTTAATGGAGAACCCGTTAAGACTCACGGACGATAGCTTAAATTCATTGGCTCATAACTGCCCACGGCTCGAGTCAGTATCACTATCTTTCTCAGATGGAGAATTTCCTTCGTTATCTTCATTTTCTTTAGACGGGATTTTAAGCTTGATAAAAACATGCCCAGTGAAACACTTGTTTCTTGATCGCGTATATTCTTTTAACAATGCTGGACTTGAAGCTCTTTGTGATTCAGACCATCTTCAGACTCTAGAACTTATAAGATGCCAAGAGATAAGCGATGAAGGGTTGGAATTTGTGGCATGTTACCCGTGGCTGCGAGTGCTGCGGTTAACCAAGTGTCTAGGTGTGACTGATGATGGGTTCAAGCCGCTTATCGGTTCGTGTAAGCTTGAAGAACTTGTTGTGAATGACTGCCCTCAAGTGTCATTGCTTGGTGTGCAGTGTGCTGCTAAATCTGTGTCTTATAAGCTAGATCTTTCATGGATGTATTGAATGTGTCAATTTCTTAGGTTGGTGAACTTTTTAAGTTTTAATGTTGTGCAAATGTTGTTTTTATTGAATGATCTATGATGGTGGTTTAATATGTATAAAAGAGTATGCATACAAGAATAGTAATACACACAGATTGTTTCGTGATAATAATGTTGTGAGATTCAACATAACTTGTTTTGAGATGTTACCTCGATAGGTCGATCTGCCTACCCATTTGCTAACATCAAGTTTTGCACAAAGTTGATCTACGAGGACATGCGATGACGTTGAGGTACAACCTGTAAGGTTTGCAACTATCGTGTTTGTTTTTGTTTTGGATGTGATATGATCGATCAGATGTAGGTTTGTTCATTGTTCCGTTAACATGCCTTGATTTTTATGCAAATGCGCCTAACTAGGCATTGTCGTTATAGCTCTTTGTTTGTTTTTCTAAACGTTTCAAAAATCAAAGCTTGTATCACAACATTAGGATTAATTTATCCATGTTTCTTAAGTTATTATGCCTCATCATAAGTATGAAGCTGTGAGATGAGTTTTCATGAAATCATTTCGTTCTTTTAGAACTTCTTTTACAAAATAAAAAATGTTGTAATTGAGTAAAAAGTTCTAAAAGCGCAGAATGAATCCATGAAACTTCAAATCTCACACATAACATTTTGAAAACATGATAAATCCTATTGTTAGGAATGGAAACTTATTTTAGAAAACTTAAAATAACAAGCCACGAGCTTATAATAATATTGAATTGCCTAGCTAGACGCATTTACATAAAAAGCAACACATGCCTAACAAACGACAAACCAACACATTCACATCCAAAACAAAAACAAAAACAACAGTTACAACATTAGTATGTCGTATTCTTACGACATCTAGTGCACTTCTTTCTCTTCTCTTGTTATGGTGATCACATGTCGCTTGAACTAAACACAAGTACAATCTCACATTGATGAATATATCAATTTTTTACAAAATTAATAGTAGCCACATCGGTTGGTAGATTACCTTAATAACTAGGTATCATTTTAGAACACCTCGTGTTGTCTCTCCAGTAGCGTCATGGTAGAGTCTGAAAGCATCTATTGAATGAATTTGAATCGACGCACCTTGTCACACGCGCTACAACTCAAGAACAAGTCGCGATTAGAGACTTCCTTGCGTGTTCTTTGAAATTAATCTCCTCTTTTTTCCTTTTGTGCTCTTTAATTGGGATTGATCTCATCATCCTCCTGTAATTTACAATATTCTACAATAAACAAACAAACAAACTACTTGACTAAATTTATAGGTAATTGCAAAAGACACCATGGATAATATAGGGCTTTACTTCTTAGTATTTACTCTATAAGACACAATATACACACAATAATTTAGGTAACAAAGATTCACATAAAAAAATAACATACAATTTGATAAAAACACGGGCCGTAGTACCATACGTCAATCTTATTACATCGAAGGGTATCTATCGCCTTCTCCTTATCGTTAATCGTTGGAGCAATTCGGTCCAGAGGAAAAAAAACTGTGTCACCAACGATAAGAATTTATGTTTTCTGAACCGAACCGGAAAATAAACCAGTCGTTTTACTGTTTCACTGGTCGCAATAATCAGATCAGTTGAACTGTATAATATCATATGTAATACAAAATTTGAAATTAATTATGTGTTTAGTTTAAAATAAAATATGAAAATACTATATGTTTTTACGTGAATTTATACTAAAAACTTATACAAGTAAAATATGAATTATTGAATAATTAATTAATTAAAAACAACAAGATTTTGATGAAAAATATAAAAAGAAATCATAATAAGTTCTGACCTAGCTTCCGGTCCAGTTCAAGTGATTCACCAGCCCGATGAGTAACCTAAAGGTTCAAATGGAAACAGTCTAAATAGATTTGACCGGACTGGTTTCCGATACTACCAGCAGATTCAGAGTTGGTGGTTGGCCGGACTTAATTATCATCACCGCCAGCGGATGCTCCTTTCTCCGGTAGCTAGTGGCGGTGGTTGTGGGCGGAGCTCTTTAGGTATTAGAAACACCTTGTTGAATTTGAGATGCATGAGAAAATAAGGGGTGACATTATATAGTGTGAATGTGAAGATGTATTATATATCTACATGATATATTTTGTAATAAATATATATTAGGTGGTGACATGCTTTTTATGAGGTGGTGATTGTAGTACATAAATGCTTATGCTAATTGTATCAAGTAGTAAAAAAACAAATGAGGTAATGCCTAAAAACCTAATTTAATAATTTGCATTGTATTATTATTTTTGTGATGTATTATTTTGAAGCTCTTAAATATCATGCACCTAGTTTATATGAAGTGTAGGTTTTACAATTTTAAATAAACCGGGTCCAAGGGAGAATATTTGATTTGAAGAGTCTAGAATGTTTATAGTCTCTTCGTAGAGCTTAGTCATCTATCGAAAAGAACAACATACGTTACGGGTTAATGAAATTTCATGGGTATAAATGAAAATGTTTATAAAAATCGCAAGACGATAAGTACAAGAATAGTAAGTTAGATACGGTATCTAACATCCTTCGTATCTAATTTTGTGCACTTCAAATTAGTATTTACACGTTTATGTAGATGTCCATCTTGGATGGGAAGAAAATATAGTTCGTGCATTGTAGTGGACGCACAACGTGCGTTGACTGCAACTCAATCATGGCGGGCCCTTGACTAAATTATTCTTAGCGTGAAATATTTGTAACCGTACAATTCCTTATTATGTTTTTCTGAACGGAGACAAGTTATTTATTAACCTAACTAGCGTGGAGCAGGCAATAACTAAATACAATCATCAATTAAAGTACAAAGCCTAAAGTAGAAACAAATTCAATTACACATAAACTAGTAGAAGAATATAGACTTGTTACCATTCATGTGGCTTATCCAATTCAGATATGTGCTTAAGTGAACAAAACTATAGAGTAAAACTAATCATGTTTCTAATACAAGAATAAAACTCTAACAAAAAAACATGATTGTTTATATTTTCAGTCAAGTTAATTAATTTCGTTAAAAAAAACATACACAATACATCTCCAAGATCACATCATTTATATATTGCATCCTTTTTGTGCATACCGCAACTTTAACATCATTACATCCATCTTGTGTAAAGAGATCTTGTCAATATCAATCAGATCAACATAATCGATCTTCCCTATCACACACACACCCACGAATTCTAGTAAAACTTCCACTATGATACACCTTGATGGAAAGAAGATATGAAAAAAGTAAAACCCACTTTATATTGAGAAAAAAATTAAAAAAATTAACCATCTTGAAAGCTTAAATGACTCTTTAGAGCATTCACAGTGGATTTCTTATCTTTATCCATATAATTACACTAAAAATTACTGCATTTTCTCTATTCTTTTCAGTTAAATAATACATTTTATACCATTATCATTACTTTTTTTTCTCTCTCCCATTCACAACCACTTTAAAAAATATTAAAAAATTTATAACGATTGAACAGTAATTCTTCAAATATAGCAATCCACAATAACATTTTCTCTCTCCTTCACTCACAATCATTCAAAATGATTCCATATAATATACCAAACACACTTATATATTTTTAAGGACTTCACTATAAATAATCTTAGTAGGTTTATCACAAATTCACACATGTGTCTTTAGTTTTGTGGAAATCCCTAGGGTCCATAGCATGAATTTTACACTAAAGTATAGATATGAATCTAACTATTCTCTAGGCTTGAGGTTTATAATAACGGTCTTGGCTTGTGTGGAAGATATAATATTATAATCACAGGAAGGATAAGAATCCTCACACACATATATAAACATGTTTTGATAACATTTTAATTAATAAAATAACTCAGAAAAACATAAAGTGGATGGATAATGATTTACATTTATTTAAAATAGCATTCAAGATTTCCCATTTGTATATGAAAGAAAGTAACTATTAAATTAGAAATATGATTTTAAGTTATAAAATACTTCTTTGTGACAAAAAAAAATGTTAATTAAGGAAATTTATTTGGGTAAATAAAGAAAATCTACCTTATTATTAAGGTTGAGCTTATATGACGAGCTAAATGTTCAAATACACGATTTGGGCCAACTGAAGTTGGGCTCAAGGGTGGTTCGGAATAAAAATACTAATTAGGAAGCCGGCCCAACAACCATAATTAATTTTTTTTTCAAAAGTGGAAAAAAAACCTTTGTGCTATGAATCCTGTTTAATATCCGACCCCATGAAAATACCGTGTTGTGAATCCGGTCCGGGTTCAAACCCGAACTGTCGAATTACACCGGTTTGAATTCTAGAAGTTAAATCTGGTTTGGAAATGTGGGTCCGATGCAGGTTCAAACTAGTCGTTTACAACCATTAAAACCAACCAAATGACTCGTTTGCCACCGGTTGTTAGTATATATAAAGGTATCGGATGTGTTACGTTAGTTATAACACTTAAAAATACTTTGTAATCTTTCAAAACTTGAAAGCACTTAAGAATGCATAACAATTTCTTTTTTGAATTTCTAAAATTAAATAAAAAAACATTACGGTTTCTTCCATATGGATATGCAAAACATTAGGGGCTGAAAACTAAATAAATAAACACACTCGAAAACGTTATGTATACGTTAGTAAAAAAATTATCGTGATTATCAATTTATTTGTGGTTTTTAGTAGAACGTATATATCCATTTGTTTTTTTTTTCGTAAAAAACATTCTTTTTATGACATATATCATGATCATTGATTCACATAGTTCTTTTGTTCAACCGTTTAATACAAACATATGTGACAACCCATTAACGCTTCATAATTGTCTAAAGTTGAAGTGCATAATCTTGTAAAGTCTTGGTCTTCTGTATTATCACCCTACAGGACCATCTTGCAATTACATCAAGCTAAAGCTTGAGAGGTTAGCTTTATATGTAATTCAATGACTTTAATTACAACATAACAATAAAAGGTTATATTCTCATCATTTGCATTCCCATTATCTCCAATTTATGGTAATGTTAGGTGAATGTGTTAAGAGGATCTTTCCTGATCGGGTTAGACATGATGTTCTACCCCTACAATTTGTGATTGTATCGAATTCGTAATCTTTGTGTCGTTTGTCATTAAAATAATTCTCTTTTTGAGTTTTTTTTTATATCTGTCAGGATTTTTTAGTTATATGTCTTTAAAGACTTAAGGTTTTTGTCTTCTTCTTTTCTCTTTCTCATATCCCTCTCATATTGTCCATCTTATATGACGACTTTCTTTATCTTCTTTCATCCCTCGTCCTATCTAGAGGACGAAGTGTGCATATAAATAGATTAGGTTCATTTATTATTCTTGTCTTCACCGTGCTTTCGCAGTTATAGCGTTTGTCACTGCAGTCGTAGCACCAGTTACTATATCCTACTTTGTAAGACTCGAATTCATTCCAATTTAAAGATGTTGCTACGAGAGAGTCATCGACAAATATACATATTACTAAACTTTAAAAAAAACACACAAGTAAAAAAGACACATAGTTAACATAGTGATGGAATCTTCTCTTTATACAATGAGATTACTTGATAAATAAAGCTATATTCTTTTTGGAAGTTTCTTGATTTGATCATAAGATAGTGATTAACCCACTAGCTATTTGCTAATAGACTCGAAATATTGTTTGTTGAATTGTTTCTAAAGCTTATCATTATTTTATTATGCATTTTATTTTTAAGATTCTCATGTAAGACCAAACTATTTCTTGAATTCTTGTATATTAAAAGACATAAGCTAACGTTAAATTGAAAATGTCAAAAAAGGGACCAATGTGGGACTAGTTAACGTTGAAAAATCTTCTAAATTTTATTTTAGATCATTTTAAAAACACAAACATCTTAAATTTGCAAATAAAACATATGTAAATTTCTTTTACAATGATACTCAACCCGAATAAAAGACCAGACATGAGTATTCATTGATTTTAGTATAGTCTTTCTTTTTATCTAATATTAAGATTCTATGCATTTAAGTATGACGACTGTCACGCTTATCTAATCTTACTCCTAAAATATAACTAATATATTTCATGTTAAGATTTAAACTAAGTATTCTTTAAAATGTTTTAATTTGACTATTATCAATTTTCTACCAACCCATGTGGCAAATAACTAGACTTTTTAAAATAATTTTTGAGTCGATTATACAATCATTGTTGTTATTTTACATATCTTTGATTTAAAAGATATAATTGTCTTAGCACCCTAATGTTACCAGGACTATGTCATATAGCACTAGACTATGTTTTCTTATAGATCATTTTCTCAAAAACATAACATCTATATGTATACACTTTGTTTAATGCTACATAAGATATATGACAATGATATTTACTCAATGTAACTTCATATTGACTTTTCAAAGTCAAAATTGGAAGAGTTCAATTCTTGTATTGTGACCTATTTTCTACAACAATGGAAAAAAGAAAAGAAAAAAAATAGCATGAAAGGAAAAGGGGAGCTTATTGACCTAATATCTCTTGTATCTATCAAGTGGTTGTCACTTTGGACCTCAATTGTCAACTTGAGAGAAAAAGGGATTATATATTTAATGAGGGAGAACTTATTTTTCCAAAGTCTAATTTGGAGGGATTATGATTCCATATGCTAAATATATATTTAATTATGACTACTACTATTGTTGTTTATAAGCCATAAAATTTGGATCTTTTAACTATAGTGACCATAAATTTCAACTAGTCTTTTATTTTATTTTTCTTAAAGCCTATAAAATCTCAACATATGCTACTTAGATTTTTTCAAAAAGTTCGGATATGTATTTATAAAAAATTATATATTATACAGGCCATGTATTAGTAAATGACTATATCTTAAAAACCATGAATACAATTTACTTTCATTCAAAAGTTGAAAATACCTTTCTTATTGCATTATTTATATTAATATACAAAATCATAAGGATATAAACATATGGGAAAATGATTTAAATATTTATCGTAAAAACATTAATTGAAATGCAAAATGTACTTAGAATATACCAATATTTTTGCTCGTTTAAACTTAAAAGGGGCCACGGGAAGGAGACATAGGAAATAATGCGAAGAGATTTTTGAAGTTTAGTGAGGACACGTGTTGTGATATTACCTTTCGAGACGTTTTAGTTGTTGAATTGGATTGGGATTGTTTGTATTATATTTTTGGGGTTAAGAATATAAAATTGTTTAGTGATGAAGACATTATATTTTTTCTTACCTCTTTATTTGACACTCGTATATTTGGTTTATAAGATCGGGTCACATAAAAAACAAATCAACTATTCACCTTATTACACATCTTTAATAAGTATGAGTGTGATCATACCAATTGTATATGTGGTGTCTATGTAACTACACTTTTTAATCACACTAACTAAGGTGTAACACATAGCCTAATGCCCTAATTGTTGTTGTAATTAATAAAACGAATAGCTACAATTAGGGTTAGTAATCATGATCACAACAAAGTGATGCATTGTTAAATAACTATTTATTTAAAACAACAAAAGTATTTATTGGAATTCAATATTCATTTTTTTTTTACTTTTTACTTTGTTTTTGAAGACAATAATGTATAACATAATATTTTAAAAGTAAGTACAAATTTTTTGTGTGCCAGAGTACAAAGTTTCAATTGATAAACGATAATATAAGTTACATATAAAAATAAAAATTTACCTGGTTAGACTTGCATCTTTTTATACTATGTGTCTCCATGAAAGTGATGAGATAATATAATTTAAGACAACTTTTACTTTGTGATTTATATTATTAAAATCTAAGATTTTAGCATTTTAATAATATAAAAAAAAGTTAATATAAAGGTACTTAAATTGCTAACACATTAATAATACAAAATAGACGTATGGAGATTAAAATGTCACAAATGAAAATTGTGGATTCCTAAATGTTAAAGAAAAGAGACTACATTATAAATCAGTATAAATAATTGATTAATTTAAAATATATACCTATTTAAACACCTAATTCCATCACTAATCAACTAGCAATGAATATATAATTGACGACAATTATTGGGAACGCCAAGAAAGTGATGCACCTACCTCACGCTATCTAGATGATGTTAGATTTTCTAAATTCAAACACTTATCATCATTTGAAAAAAGTTAATATAAATGTTCTTTTCGTATATATTTTCAGTTATATACACGCACATATATAATATTGGTTTAAAAAGATATATTATTTATAACTTTTTCTCTCTTGAATCTAGAATCAATATAGTGTTGATATAATGGGTTGGTGTGTAATTTTATGTTTAATTTGAAAATTTTGTGTTTAATCTAAACTCAAACACTTATCATCATTTGAAAAAAGGAAACCTAAATCTAGGAATTATTGATAAAAAACTTAATTAATACCCTAATATGATTATTTTAAAAGAGATGTCAGGCTTTAAATAGAGGGTTGCAATATATACACCCATCGGTTTGTAATAATTTTAATCTGGTTCTAACTCAAAGGTTACGAGAAGATCAAACATGTCAATAATAACCTAAAATCATGTAATTATACTTTACATTTATTAAAATTTTGGATTAGATCTTAAAAGTATTTTATGGTGGAGTAAATTTCGCTTTTAGATCCTAAAATGATATAATTATACTTTACACTTATTAAATCCTCCCCCCACCCCAAATCTTCTAATCTTCTCCAACCCCATTTATTTCCCTCTTTCTGTAGGCCAACACCATCGTACCACATCGATGGGCAACAACAATTTTAAAAATAGACGATTTTTTAGTAAGAAACAACAATCAAGATTCTTGAAAGAACTACAGTCTCCAACTTAATTTGTTCAATTCAATAGATGAAAATGTATTCTTGATCCATAAGAAATGGTTTTCATTTTTATCTATCATCATAATTCCTTTGTAAGATAAAGAACGCTGCTTAGGTTCTTCATGGAATTCTTTAAATTTAAATCTTGTGTTATCATTATCTGTAGATCTGTTATTTTAGGGTGTGTATTATATGTTTATGGTTTATACTATGGATAGAATTAGAAATATTACTTTGTATCTATACTAATAAATCAAAATAACTATCAATCACATGGTTATTTTCTAGAAAGTCCATATCATCTCTATCTACGCTTCACATAGAATTGTCCACATGTCATCACCGCATTAAATTTACAATTTTTGGTAATGATCTTGATTTTAAAATTTTTCTTAATAAATACTAATTTAATACTATATTAATCATAATTTCTTTCTAGAAACTAAATAAGATTTTATTAAAATAATGAAACTTAATTTTGTTAGAATAAAATTTAATTTGTAGCTAATCATTATTAAAACTAAAATTTTTATAACATGTATATAAAGAGTTTTATGGATATTTATAGATAATAAAATCTTGTCTTTTTATACTATCATTTATAACTTAGGTATGTTTGTTATATATACAATATCATTGATATATTATCTATAATATATATTAGATTATACATATATATAATCTATTATATAATTTTTCTATTTCAACCCGTGTAACACACGAGTATCTAACCTAGACACCTAGTATAAAAAATAAAGTATAAATAGTCTTCTCCCTTATTGCTACGGTCAGAAATGGTAACATGAACTCAAACAATTAAATCTAGGTTAATTTGAGTATTTAGTATTTATTTTGGGTTAAACTAAATGGTTTGTATTTTTCTCACGACTCAATCAGAAAATAAAAAACAAATTATAACTAAAGAACGTATCATGATTAGTAAATTGTACACTTACTTTACCATCACATAGTGGTCTCCGTCAACATCACCACTGCTATTGTCACCCCCATCTGTGTTACTACCGTATTATTGTTGTTGTCATCAAAGTTGTTGCTGCTTCTACCACCCCCTACCACTTGGAGTTATCGTTAGCGCCACCATGATCGCTGCCACAACTAACGCCAACCCCACCATGCATCCCCTCCCGTGCACGCCACCACCACCACCACCACCCCATGTCAGTTCTCACTGACATTACCATCACGATTATCACTACCACAAATGTTTCTATGATATTTGCCACAAACTAAACATTTTACACGACATATAAAATTTTAATTTTTAAATGAAAGCGACATAATTAATTATAAAAAAACCTATTATTAATTTTTTTATCACGAGTAAATAGAATATTCATAAAATGGCTTAGAGTTAGGGATCATCTTTGTAAAGTGTTCATTTACCTTAATAGTTTGACCTTCATGTTAGATGAGTATCTCTAGCTTTGTAAAGTCAAATGTTATAAGCATTTACTTTCTTTGATCATATAATGGTAACACGTCGTTTATTTTGGGTTGGGGGGTTACATTAAAGATTTTTATCTGTTGAATTTTAGAATGATTAACAGCTTAACAGATTTCTTCTCAAAATTATAAGGCTTTTTAACCTTGAGTGTTCAAGGAATCAAGGGCTTCAACATGTTACTATGAAAAGATAGTTGTGGTATTCCTTTATAATTGTATTATGAAAAATATATAACAAACAAAAACAAACAAATGTATTCCTTAAATCTCACTTATAGCAAAAGCTATAAGTAGAATCAGAGGGGAGGGTGGTCAATAAAGATTATATACATCAATCGTAAAAACATCCTACAGAGACGCAACTTCAAAGGATGTATGATCTGGATTCGGTGTACTGGTACAATGTATGTCATTCAGAACTTGAGGTCTAGGAAAGGGTTATGAGTGTTTCAAATGAAGAGTCATTCTCTTGAAGTAGGTGATCTTCATTCTTTAAATTACCTGAGAGGTGTGATTTTTTTAACGGCTAACGAATATTTTAAGCCCGGTCATCTGTAAACCATTAGCGGAAAACCACTCATGCCCGCAAACACATACAACATTAATGATCGTCCGTCCATAATTTAAAGAGAAACTCATCACCTGAATGCTCACTGTGAAAAAAACTCCTTTATCACAATACATGGTCATTGATAAATTTATTTCGTACATTACTATATATGTAACACATGAAAAGGCTGCCCCTAATAATCTATAACTAGTTAAAAGTATGCTACAATAAATGAATTTGGAAGACATTCCACCGACAAAGGGCTGAAAAACTTCAGGGGGCCCATTTGGACAGTTTGAAAACTTGGTGGGCCTCATTGACAATATCAAATATGTCTTCGGCTAACACGATACAAGAGGGTGGTACCCCACCGTCCTAGGGTACTTATGCTGTGGTCGCACTCACCTGATTGTGCTCCCACCCACGTCATCACATGCGTAGCTGTGGGTCCCTTGCAATAGTTACATTGAATAAATAATGCGGTAATTTTATGAATTTTTTAGAATAAAGATAAAAGGGTCAATAGAAAACGATGTTAAATTCAAATCGTTTAATTTCTAACTATTCATAATTTCAAAAGAAAATATAATTTAATAAACACGTCTCATAATAAACAAAAGAGTTTTAATGAATGTTATGGTTTATAAATATTAGCTGATGTAGTGATATTAATCGTATTTTAATAAATTTATCTCAAATTGAAAGAAAGGTACGTTGATGGATAAATAATTATTTATACCAGCAAAATTTTACCAAACAATAGCTTATTTAGTTAAGTGTTTCCTTGACATGTGTCTAATGACTTAAGATAGTCAAAATACAGAATAAAAATAGTATATTTGATTTTAGAAATATTATAACAGTAGATAATTTAAAACCAGAAGATTTGTAATTGACATATTTTTATAATAAATTTCAAAATAAAAAAGTATAGGTGTGTGAATATTTTTATAATAAATTGACATATTTTTAAATCAATAATCTTTACCTTGTATATACAGTGTTCTATGATACATGTAAAACGTCATGTATAATAATAAGAGTGGTGTTAATAAGTTTGTTACGCACTCGGGTCCTACCCTTCATGCGATCAGGTGTGTGTCATATCAACCGTTAGGATATGTGATAATCATAATTCCTTGGATATAAGACACGTGCCCGTGCTCTATTACGGGTCGAGCATTATTTGTGATTTTCGGATCCGGGTTTTTAGGTACCCTACGTCTACAGTAACATATTTCTTGTGGAAAACCTGGAATATTTGGCATTTTAAGAGACTTTTAAATTTATTATGTTAAAGCTATATTTTGTAGACAGAAACTATTTATAAACTCAAAGTTTATATTCCCACGTCCTAATATAAACACAATTGCATTACAATTGTTTTTTTGTTAATTTTCGGCCATGATATATTGGAATATTAGAGTGGCTTTTTAGTGAAAGTGTAAAACTTGATTTATTTTTTATGACATCTATCTGTCCAAATGTTTTAAATAGATACTAGTATTTTTCTTAAATAAAAAGAGTTATTGGTATTAATAAATAAGAGAGGTGATATTTATAAAATACATTTTATTCACACACAACATATTCGATATTTACTCTTACATGATTCTCGTATGTTTATTCATGTACTTTTAAGAAATAAATGTCGAAATATTCTTTTTACCATGTGTAAATAAAATACATTGCATACGATTCACCTCCCTAATAAAAAATATAAAATGCTAGATATAACATTACACCAAAAACAAATTCAATAGATTGATGGATTGCATGCCAAACGGTAAAGGGGGTTCACGTAATTATTAAAATAATGAATTACAATTTAAAAAAATTGAAACTAAAAAATGCTAAAAAATGAAATTCAAATAGTAAAATGGAACCAAAATCATTAAAAAACAAAAGCTATAACACGTATTTCTAATCCACAAAACTTGTTTAGTCTATATAATTATGAATGAAATTAAAATATGGTTGTAGTGCGGGAAGTGGTGATGAGGGTGTCGATTACGATGGTGGTGGTGGTGACAATGACGACAATACTTGTGACAGTGGCAACAATTGTGTGGTCGCCAATAATGATGGCGGCGATTGCGTTAGGATGATGAGTGAGAGATTATATTTTTTTGGTTAAATTGGTTTCACCGTACAAATAAATGTTATGCTTCTTTACTCGAAAGATTTTAATCATTTAGATTCCAGGTCATTCTATTGTTCAACAAAACATTATAATCTTTTATAAAATATTTTACGTCTAGCAAATTTTATAAACTAAAAGTATAATGTTTCGACCAAAATTTAGTAAAAAATTTCATGATAAAAAGCTCATAACACTAAAAAGATCATTTTTCTTAAACGGCTCTTAATACCATCTAAATCTATTCAATACGTTTGTTACAAAATTTAAACTCTTAACCTAAAAAACACTTTGTAGTCACTAGAATACTCTTTTAACCAAAGGGATAAATGGTCGAAACTATTAAAGATATTCATTATTGTTTATAAATAAAATATTAAAAAGGAGGAAGCAACTTATAAAAATGGGGACACACGAATGCAGAAGCTTTCACAGACTACACAGTCCATAAAACACATCAATTACTTTCAAGGGACAATATTATCTCTCTCAGTTTTAACGTTATTCTTCTTATTATTATTATTATTATCCTTATTTCTTCTTCTCTCGCTTCCCCAATTTGATTGCTTGCAGGTTTTCCGGCTCAAAATTCAATAATTCTACATAAATTTCCCCAATTTCGGTCTTGAAAAGGCAAGAAATCACCCAACTTTCCTTTTATATCTGTTTTGCTTTCTTGATTTCTTCGATTCTTATGAATCTTTGAGTCAAGATTCTTGTTGTTTTTGTTGTTTTAGCTTTTTGATTATCTGTTTTAGTGTTGGATTCTGATTTTGGAGCTGTTGTTTGAGGTAAATCAGATGGTTTTCTTGAATTTGAGCTGGTTGATGATTTGGGTTTTGTTTATTTACTTGAATTAAACTTGGGTTTATGATCATTTCTTGTGTAATTGGAAGTTGGGGTTTTGGATCAAGATTAGGGTTCTTACTTCTTTGCAGGTTTGATTTTCGATTAGCTGTTCTTCATGGGTTTATGATGTTTACAGTTTGCATAAGTTCTTAATTCCCATGAATTTAAAGATAAATTGTCAATCTTTCAGTGATTGAAATGAATTTTGCTCATCGAAATCGATGATTAACTAATTATAAATCATGAATTTGCTGAATATATGTTCAAATTCCTCATAATCTACTGTTTTTGTTGTTTATGAAAGTTTTGCTGCAAAAGGGTGTGATTTGACTCTGAGTTGTGTTTCTTGATCTTTGAAGTTTATAATTGCTCATCATCTAAGGTTCATAATTATGAATTTGATCAATATGTGTTCAGAAACCTTATTATCTAGAGTTCTTGATGTTTAATTATGTGAAAATTTTGCTGCAAAAGGGTGTGATTTGACTCCAAATTCTGCTTTTTCTTCATCTTTGAAATCTTTAATAGTTCATCATGTAAGGTTCAAAATCATGAATTTGATCAATATTTGATCATCTAGAGTTCTTGCTGTTTAATTTTGTGAAATTTTGCTGCACAAAGGTGTAAAATTGAGTACAATACACTTTATGATGCTTCTTAATCTTTAAATTCTTCAAAAATTTACAGGTTCTCATGGAATCTCCTCAATCTGTTGTATCACCATTCAAGACCTCATCTCTGTTCCCCGAACCCGAAAATCAAAATCTCAATCTTTTCACAAAAAACCCGAACACCACATCAAAGATAACCGAACCCGAATCATATCTTGGTGTTCTTGAGGTCCACATTCACCAAGCTAGAGACATTCACAACATCTGCATATACCACAAACAAGACGTTTACGCCAAAATCTGCATCACGAGCCACCCCGAAAGATCAGTCACCACTCAAACCATCAACGGGGGCGGTCAAAACCCCGTCTTTAACGAGACCCTCAAACTCAATGTTCCCACCATTGATTCTTCACTTAAGTGTGAGGTTTACATGTTAAGCAGGGTGAGAAACTATCTTGAAGATCAGTTGTTAGGGTTTGCTTTAATCCCTTTGTCCAAAATCCTCATCAAAAATGGAAAATTAGACGACGAATTCACTCTATCTTCAACTGATCTTTCCCACTCGCCATCCGGTTATGTTCACCTGTCTTTATCATACACCGGGGCCTCACCTGACGTTATCGCGATCCCACCACCACCTGCAGCCAGCGGAACCGCCACTGACTCAGAGCTAGCTGAACTCGACAAGATCGAGTTTCCAGACCCTAAGATCGCGACCGAAAACCATATGATGGTGACCGAGTATTATGGTCTGAGCTCAGAGAGCTTAGTGTCATCCGACACTGATGATCAAACTGAACCACCTGTTGTCGAAACAGTTGAGACCCCGAAGACCGAATCCCCACCTACAAGTGTCTCAACCAATGAGTCTCAATGTTCCAATCAAGAATACGACTCGCCAGCGAAAGAAAAACCCACAAAAACCCGTGATCCCGAGGGTGATTCGGTTGGCGAGAGCGCGATAAAGAAGCCGATCGTGACGGTCAACACGGACTTTGACCAGAAAGTGGTGCAGCAGGACTTTGTGGATCTGTACATGAAGAGTATGCAGCAGTTTACTGAATCTTTAGCTAAAATGAAGCTCCCTTTGGATGTGGAGAAAGAGGGCCCGGGCCCGGATTCTGGCAAATCGGGCTCGGACCAGAAGATTCAGACTCCGAACGGGTCGGGTCGGGTGTTTTACGGGAGTCGGGCTTTCTTTTAAAGTGTCTGTTTGTGATTTACAGGTGACAAGTTAGGGTGTAGAATAAAGAAGACCCATGATTAATAATACTCTTTAGTTTATGTTGTTTTAAGACATAATTTCATCCATATTCGTGCAGAAGTTGGAAATTATGTATATGTCTAGAACGATGTTATGTAACATATTACGTATGATGTTTTTTAAGCATGATTTAGACGTGTATGTAATTTTTAACTTTTGTAACGACATGAATGAAGTTGACCAGTTTTAAATGTGTGGATTATGTTTTAATATTTGTGTCTTTCGTGTTTAGTCTTTGTTTAATAACTATCGGTCGGTTTTTGCTATTTGATTATGAATATCCAAACTATAATCGTCGTGAAAACACACGACTATGTGAATATATATACACACATATAACAAAGTGTTTGACAAAGCTTAATTTTGAGTTTTATATCTGATTATTAAAATCAAAATAATCGGATATAGAAAGTGTAAAATTGTAATAAAAATTATTATGGTTATTCATTTAATCATTTTTCTTCCCGAACCCGTTTACTCCAAACGGACTAGTTGCCAACTAACATGCCATATTCATGTTGAGTAACATTAAACCGATATTCCTTATTGCATTTATTTTTATTTAGTTGTGAAGCTGGGTTGTATCAACGAACGTTATTCACGAAGATCCTCGTAAATGGATCGACAAGCTAAGTTAAATGATACAAAAGTCAAGAATACAGATAAGAAGCGCGGTATAATTGTTCATATTGTTGCTTTAAGATAGGTTCATCATACAATCATTAGTTCAATAATGTTGGTTATGTTTTCTTTGGGTTAATTAAGATGATCAATTGCTTGTGTTCTCAATGATAATGTAATAAAAGCAACATTGACTAAACTATAAGGTGAAGTGAATCAATCATATGCTTATTAGGGCCTACATTGAGGTTGATTTCGATTCAGTTAAATGTTTGTTTTAGTGGTTTGGTTGGTTTTTAACACATGAATGTCGGGTTTAGTTAACGCGTGGTTGGTTTCAAAGCATATAAACTATCTATGGTCATGGTTGATAAGTAAGACGAAAAGAGAGAGAAAAAAAAAGGCTTTAAAAGCTTTTTTTGTCAGATATCATAAGAGATTGTATATTTTTATTTCTTATAAAGAAAAACTACGGGAACATAAATTAAAAGTTCATCAGGTGAATCAGAGTTAAAAAAAATCAAATTGAAATTTAGAATGAAATTGTTGAATTTGGTTTTCATAATTTTAAATCGGATTAGCATCTAAACTGATTCCTACTACGGTTTTTGAACTTAATTTGAAATTTTGTTTTAGAACCAAATAGAACTCGAGTTTGTTTAGAAACAACTTAACTTCATATTCGCTTTCAACTCTTGTTTTTTTAATACATCATTTATTTTTTATATTTTCTTTATTTTTCCTCATGATTTAAGGTAATCCTAATTTTACATTTACTAAGAGCATTCACAACCCGTTTCCTAAAATAATGTGAGTGTAGTCCCTATATTATATGGTATGATTATAAGTGGTTGTGAGTGAAAAATATAAGAAATTTACTGTTCAATCTGTATTTTTAGGAATTACTGTTCAAAACCCTATAATGTTTTTAATATATTTTAAGTGGTTGTGAGTGAAAGAGAGATAAAAAGTAATGATAAAGTAAAAAAAAAAGAGAGAAAGTAATGATTTATAGTGTAATTATATGGATAAAGATGAGAAGTGAGTTGTGAATGTTCTTACATCATTATAGTTGATTATCAGTCATACTACTATTTTCATAAATATGAGTGCAACAAAATGATTAGTTTAATAGAAAACAATCTGAAAGTTAATTAGCTAATTTATTAACTTTAACGTAGACAAAAATATAAAGTATAAACAAAATCAATTCACTTTTTACACAAATTTTAATGTCCCACTAAATTTCAAATTTATTTTGGAAAAGTAGATCTTTTAAGATAAATTGGACCACAATGATCGACTTTATGAAAAAAGAAATTTGGAATTGGTGAAGACATGGTGACATGGTGGATGGAGATGTATTTGTTCTATTAGGATATTATTAATTATTAATAATGCTTAAATAGTAATTAGCTTGTGAAAGAGAGTTATTAAGTAGTAAAATATAGAGTAAATTACAAATTTTATCCTATAAGTATGTTTAAAATTATGGATGTTGCCCTTAAACTTTCATAATTACATTGAGCATCCTTTATTTGAAAACTTATCACGCTTTATATCCTTTCAACTAACAAAAGTTATATTTTTCTGTTAGTTTTGTGTAAATGACCATTTTGTCCTTATTGCTTAAAGGACGAAATCTGTAATTTTTTACTACTCTTTTTTATCTTTTCATTTTATTTACTTTTTTTATTACACTTTTTTATTTTATAATCTTAAATATTATTACTAAATTATTATTTTTGATATTTTTATAAAATTAACTTTTATTAATAGTTTTTTAATTTAATATATATATAAATTTTTGTTTATAAAATTATTTATCTACTTTTCTAATTGTACGAATACAAATTAGAGGGCTAAAAATAATTTTTTTTTCATATTATATAATTTAGACTAGTAATCGGTATTATTTCACTGTTGCTTTTTTATTACCATTTTAGTTTAAAAAAATTTAAAAAATAGTTTGGCTTATGGTATAAAGATTTTAATACTGTTTTGGTATAAATTTTTTAACTGTGCTAAATAGTTTAACTTATGGTATAAAGATTTTAATATCATTTTCGTAAAAAAATTTCAACTGTGATAAATAGTTTGGGTTATGGTTTATATTAAAAACCTATTACATTTATAAAATTTATTTGTTTTCATTTCTTTGATTAGAATTATTACTTTTTATCATTTTAAAATTATTTTAATTGTTTTATTTTATATACTTACTTTTATTTACTCTTTTGTCATTTATTTGTGATTGACTTATGTTTTTACTCCTTCAAAGATTGTTGATTATTTTTGCAAACACTATTTATCTTTTTTTTAGAAACTTCATGTAGTCTCTTTTAATTTTTACAACCAAAACAATTTTTATTAAAATTTGTTTTAAATATCTGCGATCAATATTATGATCAATTTCTTTTATTTATCTGTTGAAAATTTTTGTTCAGTCTTTCACACGATTGAAGTATTTTTATTTCCATAGATTAAGTTTTGGATGCTAATTTTATTCAACAATCGTTAGTTTGGAGTTATGATTTTGTGATATTATCTTTAAGTATGCTATCATTTTAACTAAAAATGAAATCTAAATGATTCATTTTTAATTCACACAAACTAAGAATTAAATATACTAAAAGTAAAAATTACACTAAAAAAATCAAATAACACAAACAAAGAATTAAACGGATGATTGTAGATGTTAATTTCTTGGTAAATTAAGGGCTCTAACTAGCATCTTTATGTGTCGAGTCATCTTAATGAAACAAAATGAGTACTATAAACGTGATTAAAAATTATTATCACATCGATATGTCATTTAGGGTTTAAAAAAATTAAAGATGAATGAGATGAATAATACATTATGATGGATTTTTTTAGATATAGCGGTTAGAAAACTATATGTTTAAAAAATGACTTTATATTAAATAAAAACTATTTAATTAGAGTTAAAATAGTTTAATAAATATTAGTGGAATTTTATGTGTTACATAATATATATATATATATATATATATATATATATATATATATATATATAAATAGATAAATTAAATAATATATATTATATAAAATAAATAAGCTAAATAATCAATTAATAAAAATAATAAAAGAAAAAAATGAATAGAATTGAAGAATAAAAAGAAACTTTAACACTTACAAAAATAGTCCTTTATGAATAAAATGACAATAATACATTTGACTTAACAGAATTATTTAACCTCAGTTAGTAAAAAGGACGTATTACGTAAAAATTTTTTATAAAAAAGGACATTGAGTGAAAGTTATTTTTCGAAAGGACCCATTCCATAATTTTCACCAAACATAAAGGATGAAATTTGTAATTTATTCTAAAAAATATAATTTGAGTTGTTAGTTTAAACTCTTTAAAAAAGACTATAGCTTAAATCTTAGCATGAGTAGAAATGTAGAATAGGAATTTGTGTATTTTAGCAATATAATTAGATGAGGTATAAGTCCCCGTTCTAAAAAAACTACTCAAAAAACAAAACATCTTTTAGGATATCAAAAAAAATATTTAAACTTTTTTATTTTAATGGTCTTAATAGCAATAGTTGGTTTACGGTTAAATGTTAAAAGCATTTATGAATTACTGAGTTATCATAATACCATAAAAGTAGTCGGTTTGCGGTCAGTAGTGGATAAGCCATGTTAGATCAAGGAAAAGGGTGATCCGATGAATAACGTAAGCATCTATGATAATGTGCACGTCTGATGTGGGTAAGAGGTGATAGTTATCATTTACTCGGATATTACGGATATGACACTCACCTTTAATAAATATGCAATCTAATCACACACATCAACATTAGTTGTATTCAAAGTCATCTCATTAGAGTACAATATTAGTTGTATCTTGTATAATCAAGTTCAAATCAAGGAATGACCGTAATATAAGATCGCCAATACACTCCATGTCCATATATCTTTATTTGGATGGAGAAAACATGTCATACTACAATATTAGATTCAAGAAACAACGACGTGCCTCTAAAACACATGACTCGTTTTCTTCGGACCTTAACCAACCTAACCAACATATTATAGCTCGTTAGAAGTCACGATCTATCTCTACTTTCACGTATGTGTTGCTTGATCTTTTCTATGATGATATCATTACAATACAGTTAGTTGTATCAGCTATAGCTGACCTAACCTTTAAACACACATACATCTCTCTAAATATATATGAATCGATGTTAATTTGCGAATTTACGGTCTCTTCACATTCATAAATCGTATAGATTTCTCAACTTTGATTACAAGTACTATTCCGTTACTTATTCATCCTCGAGCTAACCGAAGAACACATGATATCTGAGTTGTGGTCCTTGTGGAGCAAACATCATGTATTCAAAGAAAACAAGGTGAATAAAAGTAAACAAAACAAATAAAAAAACCTTAATTAAAAGAAAAAAATGAATGCGGTGAACGTGGATCGAACACGTGACCTTCAGATCTTCAGTCTGACGCTCTCCCAACTGAGCTATCCCCGCTTTTTGTTAACGAAATAACTTCAATCTTTTTAATATAGTTTTTGGTGAGAACTTTAAAAAGTTACCCGTTTGTATGTGAAAAAATAAAAATGAACTTCAGTTCTACCCCCTTAAATTAACCAAGTGCACATTTGATTTGATTATATATAAAATTATTTTCTAGGAGCTTTATCTTTATTCTTTAACTTTTAGTATATTATATTTTATATAAATTTGAGTGTTTTTATAACTTTTAGCATATAATATTTTATATAAACTTGAGTTTTAGCATAGAATACTTCGTATAAACTTGAGTAAACTGTTTTGATGTATTTATCATGATTAAATTATGATAAATTTTATGATAGAAACCGATTTATATCCAATGTAAATAAAATGTTAAATAAGACATGATAATTAATCGTTTTTTATATTAAAATTAACGGTTGGAAGAAATATAACAACTCTATTGACTTTTGATTCAAGAAATTGTATTTATGTGGTGGGCAGAAAAACGACTAGTGGATCTTATCTACTTCATGTGGACCCGACAACAAATGGAATTTATTCATGTTATTGTCTATTTTATTTTATTTATGGGGCCTATTGTTATACTCTTCGTATCTATAAACGGGACCGATTGTCACATCTCATTTTTCAGAAACCAAACATTTAGTAAACTTATTAACTCAAATATCTAATCATTCACACTTTGTAAACAAACCCGAAACCGAAAGTACACTCATAGAAACGAAGATCAAGTACCGACAACTTTGCCATACGTTACAACTTACAACATTCTCGACAATAACAAATGAAACCCCGCCCGAAGAAACCAAAAGAGAAACAAATATTATTTGGTCTATAATCTAAAGAACCTCATTCGAAAGATGCATATCAACCGTTGTCCAGCCGGAACCTATGGTCAATTAAAAATCAAAACTTGCCAACAAAAACCCTTTTGAAACATGAAATCTGCGTGTCAATCTGTAACTCTGAGAAGCTGTTACTGAAAATTTGCGTGCGTGTTATATTATACGAAAGAGGGTTATCCATGGTTCCTCCTAAAGTTACCTTCGTGTATGTAAATCTTGAAAATTTCTATGCAGCAATCCCTGAAATTATTCACCAAGAAACAAGTTAATTACATAAATCTTGAAAACATTCTTGAAATTAGAAATTAATTGTAGGAGACATACATACCCCTATTAGTTTGTCTATTTGCAATGCTATAGTTTCCAACATCCTCCGACTTGTCGAGTCCGTAACCGAATGAGCCCGAGCCCGGGCCCGGGCCCGGACCGTTGAGATCAGTAGGCGAAGACTGCCAAGTCGGGTCACCGTACATCGAACCCCCTCGGTACAAGTTACCATAAGACCCTTCATGACCTATACTGGGCCCATTTCTTCCAAGTGTGAGCCCATAGTTGTTTTCAGGGGCCCCTACTGGCCCAATACTTCCACCATTATTATAGCCAGAAGAGTTCATTCCACCTTGAGTAGGTAGAGATGAGCCCCAGTTAGGCCCATTTCCAAATACTCCAAAACCACCACTTCCTGAACCCGAGTACACACCCGACCCGCCAGGGCCCGTGAGCCCGTTGTCGGCCCACATGTTTCGGGTCGATGAACCGATAAACGACTCGTTTCCGACTCTACTTTGGTTATATCCTATAGGAGAGATGTACCTATTTGAGTTTCCACTAAAATGCGGGCTCAAAGCTCGCCCATACCCGTTATTGTTAGAAGTGGCTCCAAACACACTCGGGCTCAAACCGGGCTCAAGATTCATACCCATCCCATAACCAGATGAACCAAACAGAGAGAACCCGGTTCGGGCCCCACCAATTGGGCTGAGCCGACTAGCGGTTTGACCTCCATTCGGGCTCATACTGTAGCCTTGTGGGTAAGTACTAGTGAACAATGTATTGGGTCGGGTTAACCCATAGTTAAACCCGACCAACGGGCTGCGGTTAGGCCCGGGTGATAACTCTTTTGGGACCGCCCGTTTAACCTCAACCATTTTACCATTAAGTTCATGAAACGTCTTAATTAGCACGCGATCAACTTCTTCTTCTGAATCAAATGTGATGAAACCAAAGCCTCTTGGCCTTTGAGTGTTGTGATCATACATCACCACCACATCTGTAATATCCCCAAACTGATCAAAATACTTCTTGAAATCACTCTCGGTGACCGTAGACGCTAAACCGCCTACAAATATTTTCTTCGTACGCGCACCAGGGCCCGGTGATCCTTGAATACTACTACTGTTTCGGTTCAGCACATGGTGGTCTTCCCTTGGTACAGCCTTCTTTGCTTCAACCTACAAAATGTTTGGATATGCAAATTTTGATATTAAGAGAATATGAACACCTTTGTTTCACTTAGTAGTCAAAGGCTCAAGGCGCAAAGGGTGGGCCCGAGGCGCTTAAAATGCGCGTGCTTGAGAAAAGCAAGGGGCACGCGTATTCTTGGCCTTTTTTAGCTGTTTTAGACTATTTTTTGCGTGTTGAGACTGTTTTAGACTAATTTAGGTCGTGTAGACGGTATATTTTAGATTTTGGCCAATCCAAACTTTTTGCATCTATGCGTCTGGATGGACGCAAGGCGGTTTTGCTGAGCTGGACTGCGCCTTTGGTGTCTTTGACTACTATGTTTCGAAGTAGCGCCTTAGGGCGTGTTTGGCATTGCGATTTGAAACTTGAAAGTGATCGCGTAATAATAATATCTAAAATCAGGTGATCCGTAATCAACTACAAGTCTACAACCAAACGGGTCGTAGGAGATAGTGTTTGGATACGCGTCTACTGCTGTTTGATGTTACTATTCGAAAACGCAATAATCAGAAAATGAAATGCCAAACAACTTACTATAATGTGGTATAAACACATATCCAAACACTCCTACTGTAAATAAAGGGTTAAAAAGAAGTTAATTAACTTACTGTTCGACCATCAATCATATGTTTCTCCATTACAACTCTCTCTGCAACTGCAGGATCAGCAAAGATCACGAACCCGAACCCACGAGCCCGACCCGTGACTCGATCTCGCATGATCACAGCCTCAATCACTTCACCATAGCTGCTAAAGTACTCCTTCAATCGACCCTCATCGGTGTCCCATGAAATCCCACCGATGAACAGTTTACCAGAGTCAGATTCCCCATGTTGAATTGCCATGAAATTGAATGTAATTCTCAACTAAAGTAACTTCAGATGCAAACCCAATTCAGCTACAACGATTTAAGATCAAACCCATCAAAATTCCATCAATCGAAACAGCACAGATTTCATGAATCGATTTCTTGAATCGAACATGAATCGAACATGAATTGTACAGAAATCCCAATTGAACAGATCAAAATGTGGGTGATGGAAGATGAAAACCAGTGAATGTTTACCTTATCCTGAAACAATCGAGTAGAAGAAAATGATCGAAATGGTAATTGAGTATTCAAGAACAGAAATCGATGAAATGGGATCCATCAAACGTCAATCCCGAGTAGATTTCAGAATCCTAAACACCCACAATTCAATCAGATCACAGAAACTGATCAAAAACCGAAGCACAAGCTAACAAAATTGCAATCAATTGGGTCGTTTATCCACTCACCATTGATGGAAAGTGAATGGAAGAAGGAGATCTTAGCGTGAAATTGGGTTGATGTTGAGCAAAGGCAAGGTATTTTAATGGAAAAGATTGGAAATTGTTGGTTGATTCCTCCACTTGTGTAGTGTATATAATGAAAAGAAATGGAATTTGCAGATGGGAATAGGATAAATTAATGGAAAGATGAGAGGGTGAGTGTGTGTTTGGGGCAATCCTCTGGTGCAAGAATATTTGGAGTTTTGAGAGAGATGACAGGAGATGATGAGCTTTTAAATCTTGGGTTTGAAATGAATTATTATTAAATAATTAAACCAAAATGTAATTAATTTCTTTTAGATAAAAAAATATATTATAATCCAAGATTTGAGATTTAAGCTTAAGGTGTTGTTTGTTTTTCTACAGCAAAATAACTGCAGTCTGCGTACCACATTTGTAGATATTTGCAGAAGAAGAGATAGACCAAACCTCTGCAGTCTACAACAAGAATAGTGTCTGTTTTTTAACGTCTGCAGACTGCTAAAATCAACTGGTGGTGGTATACGGTGGTGTTGGATGGTGGTGGTGATGGTAAATGGTGGGTGGTGGTGGACGGTGGGTGGTGGTGGTTGCGAACGTTGGGTGGAGGCAGACGGTGGTGGAGGCGGACAGTGGTGGTGGCGGACGGTGGTTGTGGAGGAGGGTAGTGGTGGTGGTGGGTGATAATGTTTAATCTTCTGCAAACTTTAGAAAACTTTAGAAGTGGTTGTGCCAACTCTGCACCATGCAGAACTCGCGCAGACTTTTTTTAATAAAAGTCTTCTAAAAACAAACACTCTGCAGAGCTCAACGTCTGCGCGTGGTATGCGCGACGCAGACAAGTAATGGCAAGTAGAGCTATTCTAAAAAACAATCCCCTTCTAAAAGTACATGTAGAATTAAAAGATGAGGTTATGGGTGACAAATTGAGGGGTTAGAATTATAAATAAGTGGTGTGGATATCCATGAGAGTGTATATACGAGTAATTTAGTGTGTAACTAGTTTTAAGTAGAAAATTGTACGACAATATAGATATTTGTATATCAACGGTAATCATATGTCATGAGATAAAAAAGAAAGATTGTTAAAAGCAAGTCTTATGTACCATTCTAATAAAAGTATGTTTGAGTTTATTCTCATAGTTTTTTACTTAAAAAGTGATTATGTATTAAAATTAATACAGAGACAGCTCATTAGATAAAAATAATAATTTTAAATAGAGAAGCACGAGAATCATATAAATAGTTGCACGTAATATTTGTCATAATACAAAAAGAGATGATTATTATAGTTATATAATACTTTTATGGATCATGGTTAAAACAATAGATACATATGTTTATATGGTTTATTTGAATGTTGAAAGGCCCTTTATTAAATATGTGTATGTTATTGATTATTATTGTTAAAAGATTATTAATGGATTAGGATTACTAACAATACTTTATTTAGGTTATGAGCAATTACTATATTATATTAAACTATAAAAACAATATTGTTAAATTAGTAAAAGTAAAGTTATTAGGAAATCTGTTTAAAAGATATTGTTTTGGATGACTATCGAATTGTTTAAAGTTGTAATCAAGTTTCATATATTACCTAACTATTTATTAATTCAAACATGACACCTCTAATCAAGATTGCTTTTTAGGGTGGTTATATTTTTCACAACATAACTATTATAGATTTTCCACTAACAAGAATTGATTTATTAGTTGGAATTACACCCAAAATTTAACCTAACCTACAAATTTCATACCACCACCACCAACCCCAAATCTCATACCATAGTGATTAAATGATTTAGAAATTCCAAACATTAGATCTAGAAAAAGGAAGAAAATTTACATAAAAGGTCAACGGGAGTGCAACTACGGTTGGGGTGGTCAACAGAATAACAACGGGCAATATGAAGACAAGGGATAGTTGTAGAATTGTTTTCAAGAATATTAATGGTACTTAGGACTTACTTTTTTTATTGTGAAAAATAAGGTGTTCGCTATTCAAACTAGGGGATATAAATCATAGGATCAATGATCCTTAGTCAAACTGGTTAAGGTGAGATACTCATTACATGTAAATAAATGGGAGGTTATGAGTTCAAGTCTCATTCTGGGCAAAAATGCTCAGAATTGAGCCAATGGGTTTTCTCAGCAATTAGTTTCTCCTGAGGGGGTTGGGGGTGCGGTCCCGGCTGGGATACGGATAGGTGGGCCCGATTAAGATAACATCTATCCTTCGAAGCAGGGTCGTACATTTGTCGTTATATATATATATATATATATATATATCATAGGAAAATATGAACTTGCTATTTGAATATATAGAAAAATATTAACTTTTATTAGTTTTTTTTTCATATAAAAAGTGGTGTTTAATGTATCTTTATATTCTAAATACAAATTTCAACTTTCTTCGATTTTTTTATGAGTTTAGTTAACAAGTGACTTATATCTAAAACACAATACTTTATTTTAATGCAAGTCGATTCTTAATAAAATCTACATCGAAATGTAGAAATAATTAAATAAAATTATATATGCATTTTATCTTTTCATATTAAAGCTTATATATTATCAGAGAAAAACAAAATTATATATGTTCAAATAAAAATAAGAAATAAAGCTTTCAAACTTGAACAAACTTCTTTTCAGTTTTCAATAATATTATTTATTAAATAATTTAGAATGGAGGGTTTTGATTATATTTGCTTCAATATATTTACTGTCTTCGTTTTTTCTTCAAACCTTAATAAATATTAAAAATGAGATTAATAATAAAAATACAAATAAATAAAAGGGTTAAAAATAGTTTCGTCATTCTTTAAAGTTAGGACCAACAACGAAAGCAAATAACGATAACACCGATGATATCCATAAATAGTTTCAATGAATGATCAAAACAAAGTAAATGACAGTAGGAGTTAAAGGACCACAATATTAGTTGAAAGATATGTGCTATCAATAAGCTTATTCTTTTAGAACAAACATCTACTTATTAACAATATATTTCTACTCCTATTAATAATATATACCAGCATTTTATATAATTTGAAATTCAATCTCAAAGATAGACGTGACATGCTAAATTGATGATTAACAAAATCTAAAACTTACAAAAATTACATAATTTAACGTACATACTTATACCTATAGTCAAAGTGACGCATAAACACACAACACCACCACATCTAACCAACCCTATGACAACGAATAGATAATAATATGAACCAGTGAACGAGTGTGAAGACGACAGGTGAAGCTGATGAGAGGATAGACTTGTTTTTATTAATTTTCACACGCAAAGAACTATGCATATGAGGACACATCTCTTTTGTTGTGGATGTTAAAGCATAAACTCGATTTATAACTTGTAAGAAAAATATTATAAAATAACGCAATGTACATATCATGTTTTCATTACTTTATAATATTAAGTTGTTTTTTTTTTATTGATTGGGTTTTGAGGATTGCTCCGAAGCTTTGACACTCGGGACCCAAACTCTGGCGGATTCAAATGTCATTCGCTCTTAGGTTGCTAAAACAACGACAGAGCTTGCAGAAGTTCTAAGGTGCGTTTAGTTTGCAATTTAAAGAGAATGGATAAAATGATGAAATATACGAGTTAACTAAGTTAAATGTATGAATCAAATGTGTCATGAAACAAAAAAAAATATGAACTTTGAGTTTCTAAAATTCTAGTTCTCGAAAAACATAATGACTACTTTTGTATACTCTAATAATTTCGGAAAAGACTTTGTAAACCATATCTAATATAGAGAAAGTTGTATTCAAATATCATTGTGTAAAGGGTGCCTTTTGGATGATGATAAATGCCACAAAGTTTGTTATGCAATTATTCATATAATCGTGTACAGTTAATACTTGTGGAGGCGATGAGAAAATAATATTATTTAAAAAGATAGGAACGATGATTAATTAAATAATATTCATGTATCAATTAATCATATCCATGTGACCATTTTAATCGAACTACTTTAACAACTATGGTGATAATTCCATACGTGATTGGACGTTAGTAATAGCTAGAATGGCTAAAACAGGGAAATGACACCATACTTTTTTATTACTTTTTAATTTATATTTAAAAAACTACCCCATGAATCAAGAAGGGTTGGGCACCGACGTTTATTTTGGTTAAATATACACCGTATTGTCTCTATCTCTCTTTATTTATTTGTATATATGTATAAAATAAGTGTACCAATAACAAATCATATAAAAAACTTTAGGGGTGTGTTATAGATACACCCAGGTAGATAAATGGACGCTCAGAATACGGCCCGTAGGAGTCTTCACGAGCCGTATTCCTAGACAAAATCTGCAAGAAATGGCGTCGGTCATTCAAAGTTTTAACGAGCCGTAAAGTGGTTTACGGAGAGTATAGTTTCACGGTTTGTGAAGGACTTCACGAGCCATGAAGTTCTTAACTTACGCTTTGTGAGTACCTTCACGACCCATTATTATTTTGTTATAAAAATTAAAAATCTAAACAAACCATTATAAATATGGGACATATCACAGATATTTTGCTACATGTTTAAAATCTTACATTTGAATATATAGTCATGTTTCCTATCAGGACATCCCAAAAATCTAATTTACGATCAGAATGCCATGTAATACACCCTATAAGACTAGGCATCTCCGTTATGCAAAAACTGCACAATATTTGGAGACTAGTCTTGCCAATCTGCCAACAATGATTAGCTATTGGTTCCGAAATGCTCTCAATAATGACATCTGTGTTAGAAGATGACTTATTCTAACGCATTTATTACTTCTGCTAGAAGACAATTTAATTAACTCGTCCCAAATTCACCCCTCAAAACAAATTAACATATGTTTGTTTATATAAAATCTTATATCACGTCAAATAATTAATACATGTTTGTTTTAAGAATGATGCGTCACTTCAAGTAATTATAACAAACCAAAAAACACAAATAATGAGAAATAATATGTCCATTCGTAAGGTAATTCATGGCCCATTTGATTATATTTTTACAGTCTCTAATGACCTTCACCAGACTCACTTAACGGCCCATAAAGTTGTATAATTTTCTGTATAGGTACAAAGGCTTATGACAATACTCTAAAACATGTCATTAAAAACTCAACCTTTGTCACAGAGAGAACAAAAAAAGAAAAAAAAAAGAATGATAAATAGATCATAAAGTTTCATTGAGGTACTTCCAGATCTGGCCTTCTATCGAGTGATTCGATTGTTGAATCATCTGGAAATGCATCCGGATATGTAGCTTTGATCTTTGATTTTATACTCCTGAAACAAAACCATTAATTTTTAATCAATTACCAAATAAATCCTAAAACACTGCACATTTGGCCAGAAGGCCCAGAACCAAATAAATCATAAATTTCGGTTTTTTAAGTTTCTAAAACTATCGACATGGTTTACGCGCATTCAGCTTCATATGGTTTGAATTTTTTAGTTTCAAAGTCGGTTTTTCATGATACTCATTACATATGCTTGGGTAGAAGTGGTAAAACAGGTGGGGAAGGGTAACGGTCGAAACAATTTGGATATGTATGTAGATGTTGTAACATGGTTCAAATTTTTAGTGGATATTAAGGTGTTATCTATGATTACAAAAACAAAACTACAACAGCTTTGGAGGCTATTCACATATAGACACAAGTGTAGGATAAAACTATGTACACAAGATCACGAAGCGACCTCTCAAATCCGGTGTAAAGTGGTAGTAAAGTCAAGCACTAGGTACACCCTTTAATGTGTACAAGAGTTATGTGGTTCTAACGTTCTACAACTTAAAACATTTCCTCATTGCACATGTCCTATGCACATATAGGTATGTATATATATGTAGACAAACACATACATTGCACACGTCCTATGCACATATAGGTATGTATATATATGTACACAAACACAGACATGCATATACATACATAGATGTGTAAATATACATACGCATGGATATATGCCTATATGCACACAAACATATGTATAGTGGAAAGTGTATATATGCAACTAACATGTGTGTTTATGTAATTATATGTAACCACAGGAATAATATGCATCAGTAAGTGGAAAGAAGTTGAAGCTGAAAAGAATAGATGTATGCAAGATAACCAACCTCAATTTTTGAAATATATAATCAAGGTCTAGCTTCATGGACTTTAAAAGGCGTGTATGTGTAGAAAGATCGCTGGAAACCTCCGAAAAACACTGCTCTGAATAATCATTAAAATGAGAAAGCACGGCATTACTGTCCTGCAAACGCCCCAATCTGCAAATGAATGTAAATTTACACAATCAAATGCGGTGAAACAAAAACAAAATCTATTATTGATACTACCAAGGATTGTGGAATTGAAGCACAAACATTCAGTTTGAACATGTATATAAGATGGTAAAGTAAAGAGGGGAGAGATGGTACATAATGTGCTGCAATTGCTTCAAGGAATCCAAATCCTGCGAATTGATTAGGGTTTTAAACTCTTGTGAAACCTCTTCGGATGATGCAATAATCGCTTCTTGTTCCATGTGTTTGGATCGATTTCCTTCCTACTTGCCAAAACATATATATTCATTACACTGATTGTCATTGAAATTGGACATGAATTTAGGCCCATAATTTTCATCACCTTGTATTTTGGATCAATGTGGACGGCTTTTAAAATAGAGTTAGTTATTTCGTCTTTAAGATTTGGTCTATTTTTTCATTTACATTCAAAAAAACTCTTCTAAATCTCCGATTTTTAAAAAAGGTTGTAATTTTCATCCATTTTAGTGATAATTAAATATGTTTGTTAAGTTTAGAACATTCAAGTCATTTAGTTTGACTTTTTAATTTGCATAAAAGTAAGACTAATTTATTTAAGAGTAAATTACACGGACAATCCGTGTAGTATGCACGTATTGTAATTTTAATCCCCACTTTCAATAAATTACAAATGAGTGCCTAAACTATGTAAATAGTGCACCCTGATAGTATCTATCACTAACAGGAGTTAAGTTTCTCTGTTACGTCCTTGAAGTATTACCAAAAGACCCTAATTGTCTAATTCATCCTCCATTACCACCGCACCATTAAACCAACGACCATCCACAACCTACCAATCACCATGGGCCAACCTAACCACCACCAAAATCCCATCTTAGCCACCCTAATCCACTCCTCAAAACGACTGTATGTTGTCTTCATCCCGAGTCATCCTCGATTTCAAGAAATCGAAGGTCACCTGAAACCAATCCTTTTAGATCTGTGACGCCATCGCAACAAGTGATGAAGCTGTCCAATGGATTATGGTAGCAAGTGGTGGCTTCTAGCGGCGCTAGCTCCATGGGTGTACGAGATGGTTCTATGGTGACAACAATGGTTTAAGGGGCGTACATATAGACAGGTGCAGAGGGTGAGAGAGAGAGATGAGGGGAACTAGGGAGATGATGGGAAAGTGGTGGTTGGCCAATACGTCAGGTTTCAGGGGGTTGGACTTGACGGTGGCAGTTTGGTGTTGTTTTACAAGCCGGCGGTGGGGGGTTATTATTACAGCTCAATCAAAGGAAAAGACGGCGGTGGTGGGTTGAGGGCTGAGGTCGACGTTGGTGGGTTGAGGGTAAAGTCAGCAACGACTGTGGTGGTGGTGGTGGTTTAGGGTAGAGGCGGCAACGGCAGTATTGTAGCCTTGAAGGTAGAGGCGGTATAGTGTGTGGAGAAGATAAAAATAAAAGAGATTTCTTGATATTTTTAAATAAACTAACAGAGAAATTTAGCACTTGGTATTAGTAGAGAGTAGAGACTAAGGGCTTTGTTACGTATAAATAATTATTTTCTCTTCTTCTACGAATCTTTCTTGATTCTTTATCGTAACAGACTTGTTTGGGGTTACTTAAATAAGTAACTTTGATTTTTGGAGAGATAAAAAAACCAAAATACCCTTTTAAAAAATTTAAAAAGTTAAAAGTTTTTTATATTTTAACTTTTTGGAGAGGTATTTTGATCTTTTTATCCCTCCAGTTACTGATTTATTTTTGCCAAACATATCTAAAAGCATGCACTAATAACATAATTCAAACTCTCATATGTAATTATTCAAAAGTAAAGACTATAAGTGTCGTATGTGCATACCACAAGGACCATCCGTTTAATTTACTCTTTTATTTAATGTGATTTCATGAAATTAATATGACATAAAACCTTTAATAAATTCCCCGCACTTAGACAAGATTCACATAAATGTCAAACTTACACTTGATAAGAATGTAACAAAACCCACCCAACCTTTTTTAACAACTTAGAGGTGACAATCCTAACCTATTATTTTTAGTTGGGCGGATTTAGACTTTATTTTTATGGTCATGGCTACGAGTTGGTTTGTATTTTTAGTAGGTCAAGAAGTACAACTTTAAAATTTATTTAAAAAAATCAGGAGGTCATGAGATCCGTTTAAGTGTGTGTTTGATGCTGATAATGATATCATCCAGTTGTAAGTAAAAAAGTTCTAGAATCTCCAATATAACATGATCACAAAAATGATTAATGATCCGATGAGCTCAATTACC
Organism: Flaveria ramosissima; assembly: GCA_025215565.1. Taxonomy (NCBI): domain Eukaryota; kingdom Viridiplantae; phylum Streptophyta; class Magnoliopsida; order Asterales; family Asteraceae; genus Flaveria; species Flaveria ramosissima. Next base: position 39,488,563 of record CM046044.1, on the reverse strand, counting down.
AATCTGTTGTTCTTCTTTAGCATTGTTTGTGGGTTATTTGTTTTGATATCTGCAAGTTTTAGTTAAGTCTCAACAATCCTGTTTTAAATGATTAAAGTAGTTTGTTTACTTATATTTGTCTTGTATACTTTTTTTTCTTTGAGATGATGAGTGCTTAAACATGAAATGAAATAAATCATTTTTTGTCACCTCTATAACAATTTATGTGAGATTGTATAGAGTAGAACATTAAGGGATATATGAAATCACACATTTTGTACCAACAAACATCAATCACTAAAACATATCAGAATTGAACTTTTTTTTATCTTGATAGCAAATGAAATAACATTAATCTAAAACTCACTTGATGAGAGGCTTCCATTGCAGGTTAATTGATGAAAACAATTACTGCATGAAGAAACAAAAAGAGGCTTTTTTCTTAAAACTTGCAATTGATGAACAATCCTCAAAAATCTCTGTAACCAAAAACACTATTAAATTTATCAAATCAAAACAAATAGAACAAACAAATCAAAACACAAATAGAACAAAATTTATCAAAAACAACAAAAATATGGACAAATTAAATCGAAGTGATGAACAGAATCGTTAGATCTTTAGTAATAGAGTTAGGGATCAGACTGACGTGCAAATAATCGATCAGCAAAGCACATAATCTGCGCCTATGACACATGAATCGATATCGTTTATCATCATTTCCCTTAAAAACATCGAGAGATAATAAGATAAAAAGATTAAATCGCACATTATCGGAACAACAAATTCTTCAATCAGAAGTGTTGTAGCTATGAAGATGAATGAACGTACCCGAGGTTAAACGGGTCGGACCCTAGCTATTGCGATAGGGGAAACGGCGACGTTTAGAAGGAGAGTGAAGATTGTGTGAAGGAACCCTAATTTGCTGTTGGATTTATAGACCGATGAGGGGGTGTGAGTTTAGGTTAAGATATTTATGCAATGGCCCCTTGTTAATCACGTAAGTACGCTAATGGTCCTTCTTTTAAAATAGTGTTTGTTTGGACGACAAAATGACTAAAATGTCTATTTCAATATGAAACACCTCTAAATATGCCCCATCCCTTAAAACATCCATCAACATGTCTTTATTGCAAAAGGCGTTAGCACCATTTTGTAGAAGGGTCAAACCAGGGCCGGTCCCGAGGATTTTAATGCCCTGGACGAGCCGGAAAAAAAGGCCCATGGAACTTAACGACTTAAATTATATAAACTATTTTTTTAATGAAAAGAAATGTTTTAGCAATAAAGATAGCAATATCATAGTATTACAATGACATATCGTAATAGTTAACCAATAACTCGTAAATCTCTCCTAGTATTTTTGATAGCAAATTAGTTTATAACATATTCGTAGTTTATAGTCTCTAATATTTTGCTTTCGATAGCTATTATCGCCAGTCCGCTAAGTCTTTCTTGGGACACCATGGATCGTAGGTAAGATTTCAAGTTTTAATAAAACAACATTTGTTGTATAAATTAGTTTGTGGACTTTAATTACAATCAAAATTTAAATATTTTATTGGGCTATTAGTTGAGTAATTGGGTTAAAAAAATGGGCTCAAAAAATTTGGTTTAAAACATAAATGGGTTAAGTTTTTAGTTGTATTTTACCTTATAATTATTTTTTTATATTATATATATATAAAAAATTTGAAAAAATTTATGGCCCCTGAGCGAGTGGGCCCTGGACGGGGGTCCATTTCGCCCCTCCTGAGGGACGGCAGTGGGTCCAACACTATTATAGAAGCGTCCCGCCGTTAAAAAATCAAAAATAACATTAGAAATGAATGGTCGGAAGCGACTGTGACATAACTGTCAGATGAGTATTGTCGCATGTACATGGGTTAAGGCGTGTTGGGGGGGGGGGAGGCGGTGTGTCTTTACTAAACACACGTTAAAATTATATTAGTTTAGACGAAGACATGAACACCCTTTTATTTAGAGGCGACTGCGCCTTGTCCGGTATGGACAGTTGATGGATGATTTGACGATTAGGACATTTTTAAGTAATTTAGTAGGGAAATATACATATTGAAAATTATCCCTTATAATAAATTTAATTAACAAAATGCGACCTCTAAATAAAACGAATTAAAAAAAATTGCTGATCATTATACCAATAGGATATCTTGGTGGTAAGATGTCTCGCTAATAAGTCAAGAGTTCAAAACATGTGAGGTGCCAGTATATGTGGTTAATAGAGTAGATTATGAGTTGTTCTAAAAACTTTGAGTGTTGTGAATTAAATACTAGAGATTCAAGGCCGTGTGAGAAATGTTTGTTCTAACCACTCCTACTTAGCTTTTGAACAACCCTTTGTGTAATACGTGCATATACTTATATTGACACCACACTATTCGTGAGTTCGGATCACTCTCCTAATATGTCTAAGCAGATTGAAATATAAGATATCTAGAAGTAAGCTATAATAATCTACTATAGATAGAAAGTTTTGTGTAATATGAAACCGATGTTAGCTTTCTCATTCCTTAATAACGATTACATATGTTTGTATAAAATAAGCAAAAACCGGTAATTTGGCAACGATAAACATATTAACACTACTAATAATGTGATTTTTAAATCACTTGCTATTAAATATTACTTGATATTCTTAACATATCCGCTTGAGTTTAAGGTTAACATTGATGTTTAGCTTGAAACCCTTACCCATAATCATATTTTATTTCTACATAACCTGGTAATATCTTGAACTTAGAAACTAAAAGATTTGGGTTTTATAGGTTAAAATAGCAGTTTACACTTGTAAATGGTAGTTTATAAAGACATGACCAAATCAGTAATCTTATTTCTGTATGTTATATTAAATAAATATATATTAATTAAACATACATTTAATTAATTTGTAAATTAAATAGATATAATAAACATATAATTTGTATTAGATAATTTACAACAAAAATTAAAACAGATATTTATTTATTTACAGGGAAAACTTCACAGAATAGTAACTAAGATTTATGGATGTTCCAATCAGATCACTCATTTCTTAATTGTTCTAATTAGGTCACTTAACTTTAGTTTGGTGTTTTAATCATATGTATTTAACCTGATTAGAAGGTAAACTTGCTGAAAAAATATAAAAAAAAACTATCATCACTATCAATCCCTCCATCTTCATTCCACTATAGACTCCATCATCATCTTACCTCCATCTCAAGCCACATCACCATCGTCCCTCCATCTCCACCCGTTTACCATCGACCACTATCAACCCTATTGTCCCCCATGGCCCCATCATCGTCATCCCTCCATCTCCGCCCCCATCATCGTTGTCCCTCCATCTCCGCCCCCATCACCGTTGTCCCTCCATCTCGGCCCCCATCACGTACCATCGTCCCTCCATCTTCGCCCCCATCACCATCGTCCCTCCATCTCCGCCCCCATTATCGTTGTCCCTCTATCTCCGCCCCCATTACATACCGTCGAACCCTCCATCTCCGCCCCTATCACCATCGTCCCTCCATCTCCGCCTCTTCATCATCGACCACCGTCAACCCCTACATCTCCAACGTCCCCCATCATCATCGTTCGTCCAACTCCACCCCATCACCATCATCCCTCCAATTCCGCCCCCATCACCATCGTCCCACCATCTCCGCCTCTTCACCATCGACCACTATCAACCCCTCATCTCCGATCTATGTCGTCACCCCATCACCATCGAACCCTCCATCTCTGTCGACCCACATCACCATCGATCATCCTCCATCTGCCATTGACATCAACCTGCGATCAATATTTTTTGTAGCAGTTTTAAAAGAATTTGATTTTTAATAATTATAATTAATATTTTTAAATATTTTAAGTTTTTTTTAAATATATCAACAAACATAGAATGATAATATACCTGCTATTCAGGTTAAATGTATAGGATTAGAACATCAAAACAAACTTTAATGACTAATTGGAATAAAAAAGTTTAGGAGGGACCTAATTAAAATAATTTTAAAACTTAGTTATTATTTTACAAAGTTACCCCTTATTTATATAGAGTCTTTAATTTTTTATAATTATTAATTACGGATACATAGCGTGTGTATATTTGTGGGCATCTTTATTTTGCTTTTATGACTTTAAAATATAGTGTTTTTAGTATTTTGAATGTACCTTTACATCATATTTACTTTGATATGTGTTTTAATATAAAATTTATATAAAATGAACATAATTAAATATAATGTATTTTTTTTACTTTTTTATTTATATTATTTCAAAACAATTTATTTTTCTTTGCGTCGTGATCACCATGTTTTGATAAAAAGTTTATCCAAGACTGGGATATTGTTGTGACAAACATTTTTATCTACGCTACAATAGAGATTTTATTTACAATCAAGTTGTGTGATTTGTGTTAGCAAATGTTACCTGCTGCATCACACGAGATCTAGCCCAGTGATTAAATTAAATACAACATCTACCCAATTGTGTGTAGTAAAATTTAACAACTCATTTCTAATGTAAAAAAGTTTTAAAATCTACCATTAATATATTAAATGACCAAAAACTTGTTTTACTTTATTTATTTAATATAAATTAATTATAATTATATATCCATTTAATATAAATTTATTGATATAATAAAAGTAGTAAAATAATTTTTTTTTGGTTACATGTTTGTAAACTGTAATTAAGCCCAGATACAGTAAAATATAAGACTCAACTGTGAACATGTCTGTTTATTCAGAGGTCAAATCCATAAAAAAACCCGTGCATGATCATGTGTTTAGCCCATTATGTATCAAGCCCATTAACCCAATCTGTTATCGTGAGAATGAATATACCCACTTGATCCATTCAATATTAAAATCAATCTTGTATTAATTACGTGGATCTTTAAAATTAGGTCTATAAATTGTAGGGTTATTGGATTTTAATAATCTTAAATTTTATTTATTGTTCGGGATTAATCCCAACTCAGTAAAATTTACAGACACTCCTAACTTTGAGTTCATTTTCCTATAACGATCTTTTACTAACTGATAATTAACACTGTTAGTTTTTTTTAATTACGTGGACTGCTTTTGTAGCCAAAACACTAAGCAGAAAGTTGAAATCTATCATCAGGTCTGTCAATTTGAAACTTGCGCACCCAAAAACCCGTCTACCTCCACATCTTGATTTAAACCACCTGACTCGTTGGAGGTAGATTTCAGGTGATGATGTAGGCTATACAATAAAAAACGAACCTCATTGAGAGTAGGCGGTGTCGGAGTTGAAAAATGGATCAAAGTTGACCCAAATTCATCAAAAAAAATTAACGAGTGTTAACTCTCAGTTAGTAACGATCATTGTAGGAAACTAAGTTCAAAGTTAATAGTGACTGTAAGAATTTTCTAACTTGGGATTAATTCTGGTTAACAAATAAAATGTTGAAATTATTAAAATCCAATAACCCTAAATTATAAGATGTCGACCTCCAGCCTTCTTGAGTTTTTATTGGGTATGCATGTTGATTTTTTAAAGTCATATGATAGATGTACCATCTTAAAATTTCAATGTGTCAACCTTAAAAATATCAAAATTATTTACAAATTATGTTTTTATGTAACACCTCGACCTAAAAGATACTATATGCGTTAATAACAGTAATCAGATTTAAAACATAGCTCCATAATTGATTAGGTTTATTATTGAAAACATTTAAATCAATTAATTCATTTATTATATTAAAATAAAAGAAAACTTCAGACAATAGTTACCGTGTTTTTTAAATACCCCACACTTTTACTAAATTCACTTAAAGTTATTTTGTCTCTGTAAAGTCATGCAACATCAAGAGTGAAGAAAAATATCCATGACGTAATAACGAAGTTTAAAATTTGTTAAATTTTAGTTCTATTGGACAAAAAAAAATAATTATAATAACCAATATTTGTATACTTTTCATTCCCCTATCTTATTTTTTTAAAAAAATATAGACATTTATAAAAGTATGGAACGTTTACTATACAAAGTATTTTTTTCGTGCGAATCGTATGGAGTTTTGGGGTGCAATTATCACGCAAGAACAATAATAATCACACAAGAACAAAGTAACAATTACGCAAGACGAATTACATTCGCGTGAAATTATTACCCAAAGATGAAATTATCACACATGAATACCTTCTTGCGTAATAATTTCACATTTGTGTGATAATTTCATGTCTGCGTGATTAATTCCATATCTGCGTGATTAATTCTTATACTTCGTTATAATTCCACCCGTAACGTTTATTATTGCGTGATAACTTTGTACGTTTCGCAAGAAAAAAACACTTTGCACCGTAACTTTTTTCTATAAAAGTATTAACTATATGATTAAAACACCTATTGAGAGTTGAATAACCTTAAATAGACAAAACAAATAAACTTTTGGTGACTTTTATGAAATATTTGATTACTGTTATGTAAAGTATAAGTATTTCAACTTCAACCTAGTTAAACACCGCACGATTTACCAGTTCAACCGGTCTTGCCAGTTTTACAAATTAAGGAGACAATTCACTTAAATATCCATAAATACAAAACTTAATTTATTTGTGGCTAGATTACATGCAAAAAGCCAAAAAGCGCGCATGTTTTAGGGATCGACAACTACATTTAAAACTCTATTAAAGTTTGTAACTCTTAACTCTACGCATATATAGAGCTGTTCGATATTTTGAAATTATGTAAGAATACCAATTTCAATATCAAACTTTATACTTTGAATTAGCAACTTATTCGAAATTCCAATAGAATCAGAATTTGTGATTTACAAAATCTTATATTTTTTTATTACATATACAAATTAAAAGATATAATCAATTGAGTTATACCTTTTTGTTAGTTTGAATTGTCGAGTAAAACAAAATTCAAGAACGGAATAAATTGAAATTTAAATCAATTTAGTGTTTTGAATTCGAATGAGTTTTTTCCGAGTCTAGAATCTTCTTACTTTAATAAAAGAGTAACTTAAGATGCCACTTGTCAGCACCACAATAATATTCACTAAAATTTTCCTGACTCTCTCTCCTCTTTAATAATTACCTTAATTACAAATAATATTATTTAATTTTTTTACATTTAATAAATTAAAAAAAGATCTATCTATTAATATTGTGTCTACATAAACAATCTTTTTATAAAATAATAAAATTTTCTAAAGCATACAACTTTTGTAACCATACGAAATATTTAAAAGTTAGTATTGTTAAATATTCAGTTTTTTAAAACTAAAAAATAATTAAATATGAGAGTTATAATAAAAAATTTAAAAATGACATTTCTATACGGTGTGTTTTAGAACAAAATATATATCTTTTGGAAAAAAATTAAACAACAAAATTTTTATCATTGTTTTATAAATTATATTCATTTCTTATACGTAATTTTAGTTATATCATATATTAAAATATTATTTTATAATTAATAAATTTTATTATACTAATATTTTGTTTATTCAACCCGTGTAATACACGAGTTTACTAAAGCTAGTTCATATACATAAAAAGATCAAAAATTCAAATAACTTGATTCGATTAACCTTAGAATTTCAAAACTACTTTGTTATGTTTAGTGAATTCGGTCCACGAAAACAAAACCACCATTCACGACCCTTATCATTCTAGGTTACCATTTAACACTTTAACATCCGTTCATTTATTTTTGGATAAAAGAAAACTCCTTTGCTCACATGTGGGTGTTTTTGTTTGGTTTGATGTGATGCATTAATTTGTGATTGTATCTTTGCAAGATCCTACATCTAGCATGATCTTTAGATATACTAGATAATTGTCGTATATTTTTTACCCAATCAAAGGGATCCTATGTTGGTAACAATATTATTACTGAAAAAATAAAGATGAAGATGTGGGGGCTGTTACAGGTATTGTCGGACCCTCATTCACAGGCTATTCTTTCCCCTTTAAAGGCAAACAACAAGACTCTTTTCTATGGGAAAATCGCAAGAATAATACTTTTGGAATTACAAGTGTCGGTGGAAGTTTTTTTAGTTACGAATTTAAAAAATATAAAATAATTGTTTTAAGATGTCTATCTTCTTACCCATGATATTTATATGTGCTTAAGTTGAGATACAAATTACATGTAAATATTGGAAGATCATGGTTTCAAATTTTACTCTGAATAAAATATTTATAGTTGAGTCAGTGAGTTTTTTCAGCAATAGATTCTGAGTGGGTTGGAGGTATGGTCCCGACTGAGATACGATTAGGTAAGTTCGATTAAAATAACATCTATCCTCCGAATTAGGGTCGCACATTTACCGTTAAAATAAAAAACTATCTTCATTGTGGTTTTGGCGCGATGGTTTGTTATTTTTCTCTACAAAGCTTTGACTCGGGTTGAATCATCACATGCCGCATTTTTCCTTTTTTTTGGTATTTCAACCTTGTTTTACTACTTCTTATATATTTTTCATTTAAAAATAATTTTTTGATTTTTCTTTTTTTATAAAATTTATTTCATTTATTTTACTTTCTTTAATGATTAGGCTGCACGTGTATAATAAAGTTCTAAACGCAACACAACGTGTCATTAACCACGTTAATACTATTGTGCGTCTCAGCCGCAACACACAAATGTTTAGTTAAATTACATTTTTTAAATTATTATACCACAACATGCGATGCATATAGTTTTATTTCTTTCGTATATCCCCTATTTTTTTTATTTTTTATGATTTTTTATGGAAATGGTTTAAATAAAAAAGATAATAACTCTAAAAGGTATAAGCATGTATCTTAACTATCAATATTCATAATCAATGATTGAGATCAAATTGAAAGGAAAAAGTTTGTTAGAAGATATTTTAAGAATAACCACTTTTAAAAAAAAAACTTAAGTTTCTTCACTTTTTTGAAATGTTCATAACTTTTATATACAATATTTTTTATAAAATTACACCAACAAAACCAGCATTTTATATCTTTAAACCGAGTATAATATCATTATATAAAAGATATAACAATTTTGTTTATGTATTTCAGCTCCTATGAAATCTAATCATCATGTTGTCTTTAGTGTAGTTCATTATAAATTTTTTTGGTAATTATTGTGTTTTTCTGAACGCTATTGTGTTAAAAAAATATAATGGTGAATAAAACGGTTGTGTACTTCTAGTATGTAAAACACAATATAAATTAACTAGTTAATCTAAGATAACACAAAATGATATAAAACGTAAAGCACAATGATAATATTCTTATTGTGTTGATATTCGTCATTGTGTTATCTTGAAAATAATGAGTTTTGAAAAATAAATTAGTAAAATGACGTCATTATGTATCTCTAATCTCTAATTGTAATATACAATAATAAACTGCAACATACAATTATAAAATAATAATAAGTTTATATAATATATAAAAAACTAACAAAAATAACATGTAATGATGTAAAATGTATAACACAATGATGAATACATACAACAAATGATGAAAATTATTTGAAACAATAAAATGATATTTGATACAGTGACACAACGACCTGATGCATCTGACACAATGACAAAAATATCATTCCCTTTAAAATAATAGAATGAAACATTCATATTCTTTTTAATTTAAACATTCTTTATACTATAACACTATGTTTTGTTATTTTCTTATAACTTTAAACATAATGCATCCTTAATCTTATTTTAATATTTACTTAAATCTTAAGAGATTTAGATATAACAAGTTTACTCATTCTTATCTGCATTTTATATAAATTTAATTGAAAACCGAGGTTTGCCAATTACTATATATATTTTTGTTTCTTCTATTTTTAAACTATTCTTGTTCATTAAACATGGAACTGAGTACAACCCACCTATTTTTATATAATTTTGGATACTTTGTGAAATAGCTAAAAATATTTCATCTATATATTTATTCTTTTTATAAAATTCGAGACATGTCATGCTAGGGGCGGACCCAAGTTCCCGCACCCTATGAATTCTTTTTTGTTCGGTATATATTAGATGTAATCCTGACCGACACCCAAGAAATTTTGTCACCAAACCTCATAAAGAATTGATACTGATCCTCAAGAAAACTTTGACACCGACCCCAATAAAAAAGTCAATTTAATATTCTAAATTTTACAATTATAGAGTAGTTAACATATATCTTAAAAAATTATAAATCTAATAACTATTTAAACAATTAAACCTCTTACTCCATTAATTTTTATAAACTTAACCACCTAAATACCCAACATATATTTTATAACATTAAGCTTATTACTTCATTAGCCCACCAAACAATTAACCAAATTATTGTATTACAATTTATAAAATTACAATACTAGGCGGCAATTGAACGGTTGATTAGTTTGATCACTAATTTGTATATGCTACACTCTTTCTTAAATTCGATTCTAAACAACCTAAACCTTCAATTTAGGTATTTCTTTCTAAAAATTTACTATATTATTTGATTAATTGGTTAATTATTCAGCCTGAAACACGTTGATTGAATGTTTTGTCAATGGTTAATGATTAGTAGATTAACAAAATAGATTAGAGGTTTTTAATTCATTTCTCGAGATAGTTAATTAGTGAAAATATGCACTTAAATTACAAACATGGATGATTACTACATTTACAAAAAACGTCAAGGCAAAGACAAACAAACATGGTAAGTATATAAATCCAAGAGTTTGGGAAACGTTTTACGAAATAATATCCAACTTACTTATTTTGATGATGAAAATTTGAATGATATTTTTTTATATTAAACAATACTTGCTTAAGAATAATTTTCTAGATAATATGTTGACTAGATTTAGTAAAAAAAACTTAGAAAGCTTTGTAGTGTTATTGTAGTTTTATTTTGTTTATGTATTGATCGACCTACTTTTAATTTTTCTTTGTGTTTCAATGTGATTTTATCTTTTTATCATGAGATCCGATTTGAAACGGAGCGAACCAAAAAATCTATTACCTATAATAAAAAAAAGTTTTTTGATGCCACATTTCAAAATATTAAGCATTCTCATTTTTATTTTCCCGCCTCTCTCTCATAATAAATGATAAAAGTATATATAGTAATTATATTATTTAAAACATTTTTAGATAAAAAAATTGATATTGTAAAATTTTAAAAACTTGATATTATAATGAAGAATACACTTAAAATGACACAATATTTTTTCAAAATAAAATTAAAAAAAAAACAGAATGTTTAAGAAAACAATTAAAAAAACACAATCTTATAAAATGAAATTTTAAAATGATGTTATTATTGTTTTTACTTGAACTACTTATTTATTTCTAACTTAATCATATATTATTTAATCAACCCTGTATGACACAGGATATTATACTATTGTAATATATAACAAAACAACATCTACAATTTCTAAAATTGTAATACATACCTAAAAGCATATAACATCAATCCATTCTAAAATATAAGTTCATACACACGGTTTTACAACAACACACTTAGTTACTATTTAACAATTAAATATTACTTTTTAAAGTACCTACGATTTGAAAAAAAAAATTAGGCTTGTTTAGTTATGGGGTATGTTATTGATATATTCATTTTATTTTCATCCTCTCTATGTCTTCATACATACATGTAAATATATAGAGAGAGATAGAAACAATAGGATGTCTCGATAATAAAAAAAACATTATGTATAACACAATCTTTAGTTATAGACTATATATATTTTTTATAACTATGTGCTTCATGCTTAAGAATTAACATTTACTACTTTATTAAAATAAATTAATCGTACGGTTTACACAGAGATTCGTCCTTTAATCTTTATTTGACCCATATCTACATTTTGTTTTTGGATTTTTTTAATGCAAGAGTTTATTAGTGCGATATTATATTAAGTTATTAACTAACAAGATGAGATAAATTATAGATTAGTGTAATGTAATGACATGTCAAATATTAAAACTGTACTTATTCAGCTGATACGTTTTTGGTTACGAGTTTGAGTCTTACTGATTAAAAAAATTATTGCAACACATATGTATTCAAACGTGTACCGCCCAGTTAAAACATGTTGAAACCAGGTTGAACCCGGGTCGGGGATGAAGTTGATTCCGAATCAGTGATCTATTCATAAACAAAAGAATACGAGTAACAGAATATCAATTTCTTTTAGAAACAATTAGTAACACGAACATGATTACTTAAACAACAAAATGCAATTTGATAATTGCTAAGATGAAGACGAAGAAGAAGAAGTACGAATCAAAGCAAAAGATGGAGTACGAGAACTCGTACTCCGGTGACTTCTGCTCCGATTAACCGGAGGCGATTCAAACGATGATTTCTCCGACGACAACGACGAACTCGAAGATGAACAGAACCTTCTAGATCCACTCCTCAATTTCTTCCTAATTTCTCCCTCATTACACACCTTATTATCCTCAATTCCAACTCTAATCGAGCTTAAACTCGCCGGAATTATACAATTGCACAACGAACCTGTAAATCTCACCGCAAAAATCAGAAATCCGAACACAAATCGATCTCGAATTCGTAATTCTAAACGATGAATTGACGTAACGATGAATTGACGTAACGATGAATTGATGTAACGATGAATTGATGTAATGATGAATTGATGTAACGATGAATTGATGTAACGATGAATTGACGTACCTATTCTAGCGAGACGATTGATCCACTTCGGAATCGTGTTTCCGGTGAGACGAACACACGCATCGTTGCAGAAATGATTACAGTTTTTGGTGATGAGATTGTACGAAATACCTTTGTAATCTTCAGCCAGATCTTCCATCACTCTTCTAACTTCTCTCCGATTCTTCTCCGTGAATCCGATCAGAATCTGCTTCCGAAACGCAAATCCATCGCACCGCTTCGGTTCTCCTTCGAAGATTCCGGTGCTCGAATGTTCATGAGATCCGAATGCATATTCCACTCCATGAACTACAGAATCACAATTCAAACACTCAAAACTCAAATTCAAGTTCACACAAACTAAAATCTCAACCAAATCGATCAAACGATACACGATTACTGAATCGATTGGATCAAAAACATCAAAAACTGAAGCAACACTCGAACTCGAATTCAAGTTCATACAAACTAGAATCTCGATCAAATCCTACAGTATCATTGAACCGATTGGATCAAAAACATCAAACACATCAAAAACTGAAGTAACTTAGGGAACAAGTTACGAGATCGGAACCTTGAACGCCGGAGTGATAAACGCCGATGCCGAGCCAATAACCGTAGCCGTTGATGGATGTGAGATCGTAGACGTTGAGGTGCACCGGCACCGATCCATCTCTTTGACATTTCGCCGATTTGCCTCTGCAGAGCATTTTCCGGTGAACGGAAAGTTGAAGAATTACAGTGGTTGTTTGTGTTTCTGAGGGATTGATACGTTGAAGAAGATGAATGTTTGAAAATTTGAAAAATGTTTAAATAGAATTATGGAAGCTTGAGGGAGAATAAATTTTACAGTAAAAAAAAAAAAAAAACAAGTGTGTGAAGGAAGATAAACTTTTACATAGAATAAAATCGATTGTTTGAAATGGCTTTTTTTTATAGGGCATAGGGTAACTGTTATAAAACAAGTAATAATTCAAAAAATAAAACGTAAAAAATAAGACGTGCTGGTAAATAAAATATGATTATGAAAACTTTTGTAATATGGTTTTATCAAGGTATGCGGTAGATATGTTTTATTGTTCTTCACTAAATGATTGAAGTAATTAATCCTATAATGGACATTGATATAAATTTAAAAGTAGATGAGCGTATGAGTGATAAATTGTAAAAGTATGATAAGATACGATTACATACGTGTATGATTTTAAAGTTTAAGAAATGTCTTAATGTAATAGAGAAAGAGTCTTAACCGTTAAATCAAACAATATTTTAAGGATTGTTATGAAATTACATTTATGCAAAATATACGAGTGTTAAAACAAATTCACGCAGACAAGTTTATATGAAGATAGATAATTTGTCAACAAAAATCATTCATGTATAATGGAATTAGAGGTGTGTATCGAAAATCAATTTTAGTTAGAGAATTACAAAGGCCTATAAACATTTACATACTTTATTTTAATTGTAATATATAGCATAATTTTATAAATACTCCTTTTTTTCCAACTTTATATTATATCTGTCAAACATAACAGAACAAAATACGTTTCTTATGATTTTTCACTCAAAATTGATTGTAGTCTTTCCTATTTTATCTTGTATACATAAATAAATTAAAATTTTGGGAAAACCTTCCTATTAATTAGATGAAGTTGTAGATATGCTATTGCTAGCCAATATTTCTTTTGCTTAATGTATTTTGATGTTAAAGAAAAAGTTATACTAACCAGTGAAAGTAATAAACAGAAGCATCAAATAATTGATGGCACTTGGTTGTTTAGCATGACCATAGTGTAAGATTACTAGCATTTATTTCCAAGACAACTACAAGTTCATATGATATCATTAATGTTTACATTTCAAATAAAAAGTTGTGACAGTCACCAAAATATATTTGTCGTTTCATATCCCAAAGAGTGTTATTAAAACATTAGATCTTTTTAAAGTCCAACAAACAATTTATTACTTCAACTAACAGAGAGTTAGTCTAAATCGATAGATACATCATAATATTATAACTCTAACTCATCAAACTAGATACATCAATAAATTTTCATTGATTCCAAATTAGTGATAGATTTTTAGACCTGTGTTTAAGCAATAGATAACCAAGTACCTACCAATGATCTGTTGGTCTAGCGGTCAAGAGGGAGGAGGAAGGTTTTTGCCTCTCTTGCATGTTTAAGTTTAAAACTTTGGTATTGACGAATAATTACTAACTTGATGTACTAACCACTAATTCTGTTGTTCAAAAAAACCAAGTACCTTTATTTCACCCACCACTTTCGTGATATTTGTAGATTTTTGTTTTAAGACTAATTCTATCTGACCTCTCCATAGACATCAAATAGAAGTTTGAATCACCGAATATATAATCATCTTCCACCTTGGAGACCCACGAGCTGAAGTATGAATATGAAATAGATATCTTACATCGAACAAGTAAAATATGAAATGTTGCACCAAGAGGAGATAACGTCCAAAACTAATTGAGAAAAAGGGCATTCCACAAATAGATAATCCATAGACTCCTCTCTCTTATCACTAAACGCACATAATGGGTTATGAATATTGATATGTTGATGCAACAAAGCAAGGAATGTTAGCAGCCTATTCAAGCGTAACCTCCAACAAGAAAAGTTTACTTTAATAGGAACCTAATTATTCCACTGATACGAGATGTCAAGATCTTCAAAGGTGGCCAATTGAATAGCCTCCCTTAAGCTTTTAACCGAGAAGATTCCAGATGGGTGTAGATCCCATAACCGGTTAGATCAATCCACACTTCCCCTTGAGGCGGGTTTGTGTCACCGTAGTCTTAATTCTTTTTTTAGCCCTAGATCCTACTTTATGAGTGGGTATATACTCGGAATTTTCCTTAATCATCATTTTTCCTTTATGCCCGAGGAGTGAGAGGTATTCGGAACCTCAAAAATCCACTAAGATGGTATGGTTATCATAATTGGGTAAAACCATGAAAGCGACTTGAGATGATAAAGTGTTAAAAAATATCTGGATCAATGTAACATTTTGTTGAATTCATGTGCTTTGTTTCTAGACACTCAGATAATCTTTTTGGTTTCGGGTGTTCCTCGAGTCGTTTTTTGTATATAAAGTATGCACTAGTTGGGTTGGATTATTGTCACTTTAGTCCTTTGATACCGAGTTGATCTAATTTTAGCAGACACGTATATGAAAAACTAACACGAAATTGATAAGATTAATATATTTCCACGTAACACAATGTTTTGAATTGAGAAAATTGAATTTGACATTTTTTAATCATTAAGTAAAAAACAAACAAAACATGTTAAGTAATTATTAAAAGGGTTGGGTTATATTTAAGGGGTGATTTTATTTGGACACCCCAAATATTTAAATCAACACCCCTTTGACCCTATACGCCTCGTATGGGTCCATACGCAGCGTATAGGGTTGCGAAATATTCCCTATACGCCGCGTATGGACCCATACGAGGCGTATAGGGTATATTCTGATAAGACACCGACAAGACGCGTGTCACAGGAGGCTATACGCCGCGTATGGGTCCATACGCGGCGTATTGGGTCAAACCATTTTTTTTGCAATATTTCTATGTATTTGTGAATGAGTATATTGCGTATGGGTTATTTTTGTGGTCTTTAATTTGTATGTTAAATTTGGTTGACTATTTGTGTATAAGTTATATTTTCTAACATATTAATCGATAATTTTTAATATTCGTTAACAAATAAAACATATAAAACATAACAAACATTAAATAACGAAGTACATTAAATAACGAAATTTTTAAATACATAACAAAATAAAAGTACAATACAAGATAAAACTACGGTGAATCTGGGTAATGTCGACGCGGTGGCAAGTCTGGAGGATCAATACCAGCAGCACGGGCTCGTGCAATCTCAAGCTGAACGTGCCAATCCATAAGATCCTCAACTCGATCGAGGCGACGACCCTGATCACGTAATCTCGTGGTAATCTCCTGCATAAATGTCTCAATACGTGCAGGCACCCTCACATCTCGATAAATATGTCTAGGGAACTGTGGCTGAGGAGGCGGCTGGTCGTGCGGCGGCTGGGCATGCGGAATATGCTGCTGCTGCTGCTGCTGCTGTGGATGGTCATCGTCGACCTGCTGAACAGGTGCAGGATGCCAGATCTCACCGGGTCGAAAAGAGAACCGTATGCCACCCGGAAACTGGCGTATAATACGCATGCCGTATAATGTACGACGATCTAATCTCTCCGGCTCGATCGGAGGGGATACGTCAGCAGTATGGGCAGGCAAATAACCAAGACAACGCGCAATCATCGTAATGTACGCGCCGCCATACACGACTCCTCGCTCCTGGCGATGATAATATGAAGCATAATACTCAGCTAAACATCTCGCCAGGTTGCACCTCGTCCCCGTAATCAAACAATAAAGGTAAAATAAGTCGGGAATGGTACACCACTCCCGACTCTTGCCACGTGCCGTGATGGATGTGGCGATCATCCGATGCAAATAACGGATAAGAGGATCTCTAATACCAGTGACCCTGCCCTTAGTCCTCTGAAACGGACCGTCGGCAATTTGAGGCCACCAATCTCTCAATCGGTTCTCCTCCATCTCAGTAATCCCCTCTGTAAATAGAGGGGTAACGGTCTCCGGCTCATGATAAAGTCCCGAGACAACAGCAAACTCCTCAATCGACATCTGATGAAATCGTCCACATAGTCAGAACGAAATCTCAGATCGCTCATCGTCCTCCACCATCTCATCAGGACGAACATAAATAAAGGTGGATAAAAACTCCACCGCAAGCTCTCGGTACGAAGGTAAGAACGCCAACTCAAATAATCGACTCCATGGCGTACCATCTCCAATAATCCCAGCGAGCCTATCGCGCTCCCCAAGCTCGGTCATCACCTCCCAATCCACAGCCTTTTGATGACCGATCTTCATACGAATGAATTTTGAGCACTTTGCGTGCTCAATACTACCGTGCTTAAACTGTAGCCATGGATGAGTGGCAATAAAATCAACCTCAACCTCGACGTCAGAATCGGAAGACATATCTGCAAAAGAAAAACGAAAAATTTTTAAAAATGCATTTAGGCGGGATCATTTTGAGAAAACCTTCTTACAAATGGAAGTTGTTCCACCAAATTTTACGAGGCTCCATGTTCTGATCGGTAAGTTGTTCCACCAAATTGAATTCATTTTGAGAAAACCTTCTTACAAATGGATGCCCCTCCATATGTTGGGCGGGATCATGGTTATGTTCGTCATTTCTCACCTCTAATTTCCACGAACGACGTTTGTTGTCGTATATCCCCACTAATTTAAAAGGACATCCGATTTTTTTGCTACCAGATCGTCTAATTGTTGCTTTACTTTTGTGTTCACCACCACGATCACAAATAAGCCACACCTTTACGACCT
This sequence comes from Flaveria ramosissima, assembly GCA_025215565.1. Taxonomy (NCBI): domain Eukaryota; kingdom Viridiplantae; phylum Streptophyta; class Magnoliopsida; order Asterales; family Asteraceae; genus Flaveria; species Flaveria ramosissima. The sequence goes on along the minus strand of CM046044.1, from coordinate 39,470,503 downwards.
GACCTTTCTTTTTCTTCGATCTTCGTGTAATAATAACATAACCATTATCACGTCCCCTATTAACAACCCAAGAAACTAGCTCATCGAGTGATAAAAATTCTTGACATGTTTCAAACGATATTTTCGTGTTTTGATTTTCAGCACTCGAGAAATAGTTTATATTACTTTGTTGCGGGTCATAACTTGATTCTCGGCAAAACTCAATCTCATCATCGGGAACATAAGGTTGGTTTAAATCTGGCAATTCGTAACCAGATTGAACGTACGAATCATCTTGATTACTTTCTGACACGTACGAAACGCTTGAATATTCACCAAACAAATAGTTACTATCCCAAAATGACATAACGAAAGAATAATCTTGGATCACTTCAAATTCAACCGTGCTAAACGTTCCCTGACAGCCCTATAACACAACTGAGATTTTTTTAAGAAAATAGAGTTTTGTGGTTCAACTATTTCTTCAAAATAATAATTTTTCTCTAAAACTATAACTCTTATTTCTTTTATACATACTTACGTACACATAAATGTCTTGATTACTTAATAATCATTTCAACTAACTCGGGTTCCACGATACTAGTCGGCTATGATAAAAAAGCTTAAAATTTATTTAAGTTTACCGTAACCGACTAGCATCGATGGAACCCGAGTTAGTTGAAACGATTTTTTAAGTATGCAATTCAAATATATGTATATATGTATGCAAATACTTAACGAAATAAGAATCAAATGTTTACCGAGTAATTATCCGACAAAAGAAAATGTTGAACCACACAACGCTAATTTCTTCAGTTAATATCAACAGTTTCCATCTTCTACAACGAAATATGAACGAAAAATGAACGAAAAATGAACGATATGAATGAAATATGAACGCATTCGTTGCGTTTATATATAATCGAAAGAATCTTCAGTCGCGTCACCACAATCCGAAATAAAGCATATACGCCGCGTATGGGTCCATACGCCACGTATAGCCTTTAGTCAAATCAGTCAAATCAAAGCTTCAGATGAAGCTATACGCTGCGTATGGACCCATACGCGGCGTATAGCCCTCTGTCGTATAGGGTGGTACGCAACAACACCGACACCTATACGCTGCGTACAGGTCCATACGCCGCGTATAGGTGTCGGTGGTGTTGCGTACCACCCTATACGACAGAGGGCTATACGCCGCGTAAGGGCCATACGCGGCGTATAGTCCTGACTGATTTGACTTTACAGCTTTGTCTCTGAAAAGGGTATACGCCGTGTATGGGTCCATACGCGGCGTATAGGGTCACTGATGTGACGTGGAATTCTTGGCATTAATTGGCAATAATTGGAGGGACCTATACGCCGCGTATGGACCCATACGCGGCGTATAGGCGGGTGTCGATTTAAAATGTTGGGTGTCTAATTATTAGGACCCTATTTAAGTAAGGGAAAATTACCAAACTAACCATTTGACCAAACTCAATTACCAAAATAACCATTGACTTAAAATTTTACGATTTTCAGAAACCTACTTTGACCCCTCGCCAATAGCGAGGAAAAATCATGAAACCTCGCCAACATCCCTCGCCCACGTGTACCACCACCTCGCCCACGTGGAAAACCGGAAAAAAAAAGAAAAAAAAAATTAGGCGAGGGGGAAGGCGAGGGATTGGACCTTCCCCTCGCCGAGTCAGCGATGAACACACAAAGCGAGGCGAGGGACCGCAAATCGAGGCGAGGGCTTGTCAGACGACGGTCTGCCAAAAGAGGCGAGGGAGCGGCGAGGGGTCAGCAGGACCAGCGAGGGGTCAACAAGACCTGGCGAGGGGCACACAAAGCGAGGCGAGGGACTTGACTTCCCCCTCGCCAAGTCAAACTTACAAATGGGCGAGGTGTTTGACCCTCCTCGGCGAGGGATGTGACCCTCCTAGCGAGGGATGTGACCCGGTCCTCGCCAAGTAGGCGAGGGACACCATTTTCGAGGCGAGGAAAAATATTTAAATACCCGGTTGGTGGGGGACCATGTGGGGTGCCGGATTTTTTTAAAAATTCTCTCCAAGTCTAGTGTTTTGCCACGTTAGCGAAGAACACGTTTATATATCGTTTATTTGTCGATTATTGTGATGGAAAACGAGGTTAGTGTTAACTATTAGTGTTATCTTTTCATTTGTTTTGAATATAATGTTGAAATTTTTTATTTATTTTGCAGGGTTTTTATGCATCTAACAGTATTACTATTAGATGTAATGTTAAAGTTGCAAAACTAATTTATAATAAACTTAAAAACAATCCTGATCAACTTCTTATATTTAATAGCACATGTTTTGCAAATTGGTTATCATGTGAAAGTATTAACAATGATGCATCACTTATTCATTTAATATTACAAACGCAAGTTCCTACCGAAAATCCGGAGAACGGTATTAACTTTTCAATAAATGGACAAAATCTCCAATTTGGTCCAAAAGAATTTTGTATCATTACCGGGTTTAAATTTGGTGAAATGACGCGTCAAATTAAATCAGACACAACAAGTTTTGTCTATACCATTTTTCACCAAAATGGAATATATAGACCTACGTTAGATGATTTAAGAGAAGTTTTTGAAAACAGATTACACATGTTAGATGATATAACTGTTGTAAAAGTTTGTTTATTATTACTTGTTCAACAAGGTTTTATGGGATTAGAAGGAAAGAATAATTTGAATAATCAACTTTTAGATTTAATTAGTGATTTAGGGGCATGGAATGAATTCCCGTGGGGTACATATCTTTGGAATTATACTTACCCTCATATTTATAATGCTCTTTTTAAAAACGAGAGAGAAAAACGAAAGAAAAAACTACGATACAGTATAAAAGGATTCGTTTGGGCATTTAAGGTAATTTTAAATTTGATACTTTTAATTATGTTGATTAATATCTATTATATATTAGATTAAAATATTTTATTTGTTATAGATTTGGATTTATGAAGTGTTTCCCATAATGAATAATTATGCAAAACGACGTGGATTCGTGCCAAGGGCCATTGATTGGCCTCGTATGAGTTTAATAACGTGGGAACAAGCGTTATCTATACTAAACAACTCAAAAGAGGTACGTTATTGTTTTTTAATAAATTACAGTTACATTATTGAATTATGTTAATAATATGTTTTTTTTATTTTTCAGGGTCATTATCTACCATCAAATATTGTTTCAACTGCGTTTGATCAATCGCTTCAATCATACAGACTAAGTTGTCTATATTGGGGTGAAATTCCACCCGAACAAGAAGAAATAATATTTGAACATTCTGACCCTGATGGAAATAACGTGCCACACGTTGATGATTGTTTTACAAATCAAAATAATTATTCGGAGGAGCCACAAAAACAAAATACTAGTCACTGTTGTGACCCGAAAAGCATTGAGAATATTGTTCACCGATTACTTGTAATTATTAATCTTATCAATTATTATACGTTTCTTATCAAAAATAAAATATGTTGATTAAGTGTTTTTTCTAGGATAATTATTTTAAAAAAGAAAATCCCAGAACGCAAACTCCGAAGCAACCGTATGAAGAAAATTTAGAAGAGGTAAGTGTACCAGTCAATTTGTATAATTTTTCAGATATTTAAACGTAACTTTGTATATTTTTTTGTGTTTTAGTTTAATACTAGTCAATTTGTAAATTCTCCACCTCAAATGTTTGGATCTCCTTTCTCTACTGGGCCTAGTATTGAGAAGGTATTACCGTATTTATATTAATAAGTAATAATTTTTAATATTATATTAAATAACACACATAATTATTTTTATGATTTAGATCGTATTGTCTCCTGTTTCTGAAACGCGTACTAAAGAGAAGGTATTATTCAACTTTTTTGTTCTATTAATTTTCAATATTGCTTAATTTATTACTTGTTCTTATTATTTATTATTTATGTTTTTTCCTAACAGACAGTTCCAATTGCGTTAAGAAAACAGAAACGTGAAATAAAACCATCGGCAGCCGTTAGTTCACCGTTTACAGTATTTAAAAAAGACAAAAATAAAAATAACGATCAAAATAATGTTTTAGAATTATATACTAGTGGTGATCATTTCACTACTTCTCTTACCGGGACTAGTGATCACATATCATCATTTTTGGGTGATTTACTACAAATAGGAGATACGGACGGTTGGCTTGAGTCGGATGTAAGAATTCTTTTTTAACAATAATTTATTAATCATACATAAATTTAATTAAATGAAATAATATATATTTATTTTCCAGCATCTATGGGCTTGGGTGAACTATTTATTACGGTCTCGACCAATAACTGCACGATGGTGTGCTTATCCTCCATGGTTTACAATATACTTATTCGAGATGAAAAAATGTCTTCTTACGCAAACGGTTCTGAACCCTTGTATCCACCGATTCGTGATGTTGATGAGGTAATTATACATTTTATTTTATTATATTTTTATAAAATTTTTTAATTGATAATTTGTTACAGCTATACATTCCAACGAACGTTGCATCTCAACATTGGATTTTGATAAAAATAAATTTGTTAAGATGGAGTGTTACAGTATATAACAGGTAACGCTATATTTCAATTATTAGTTCAATGTTTATTAATTTAAATATCATATATACATAACATTAATTTTTATTTTTGACAGTATGGCGGGATCTTTTCAAAAAGAAATTGATATTACTCTAAAACAAATAGACCGCGTGCTACCAGGATGGTTATACTATCATGGGTTTTTTGAAGATCGGAACATAACAATTTCTATACCCACAACTTTTGAACGAATTATACCGCCTAACGTGCCACAACAAGCCCCTCGATCAGGAGACTGCGGTGTTTGGGTGTGTATTATGTTACAACGTTTAATTAGTGGAGAAGAATTATGTCCGGTTGAAGATGTACGCGTGACTGCTCAAAACTTCCGAGAGAAATTAGCAACTTTATTGTATCAAAATTTAACAAATAGATACAAGGATAAATAAATTGTAAATATTTTGCATTGTATATACAATTTATATAATTAGCATTAATGAAAAAAAAATTAATAAATTTTATTGGTGTCCTTTTTCCACTATAAATATGAGACCAACACCATCACACCAACACATTTTCATCAACATATATTTCACATACACACCAACATATTGTCTGTGAAGAAAATATTATGTTTTTTTCATGGAAAATTCCGTGTCCTAAACCTCCTTATGTTGTTAAACTCTAAATTTTTTTACCTACATCACAAAAATCAAAAAAATTACGCGACATTGTTCTTGTTTTCTTTACCTACATTACAAAAATCATATAAGAAAACATAAACAAATGTCCGTAATTATTTATTAAACTATAAACGAATTTTTATTCGTTTTAATATATCGTTTATATACTCCCTTCTTTAAACAAGCGGCATTAACAAACAAGTAATGCCGTGTAGTTATACTAATTATAAAAAACTGATATTCTCCATATCTCGAAATTATATTGCTAAATTATATTCTCCATATCTCGAAATTATATTGCTAATTATAAAAACTGATATATAACTGATGTTTTCCATATCGCGATAACAAGTTTTGTTACAGGTGTTACTCAGATCAAGATTATTGCAAGTGATGAAATATGAAGTGTTCGTGCAAAACAAAATTATATGAAGAAAATATTGTAAACATTTTATTAAATTTCTACTGTATTTATGTTATAATTATCTTTTGTATATATGAAATAATAATTGTTGTATGACATTTTCATAAAATAATACGACATTACAGTGTACGCATCGCGTATAACTCATCTGCCATAAAACGTCTATATCTAAGACAAACTTCTTGCAGATTTACTTCTTCCCACGTTAATGACCTGTTTTGAACCAACCTACGTAATAACATACAAATAACTACTCCAGAATCTCGACCAATGTGACCACCATTATAAGGCCAGACAATTTCTTCAGATATTTCTAATTCAATAATTCTTCTTGTCCCGATATATCAAAATACGATATACGTTGTAGAAACCATATAAAATAAGACTCAAATTCAACAACAATTCGATATATGTCACGATGAATGCACGATAAATCAAAACAAGTATTTTGACGACATTCATATGGAAAAAATATTTTTAATTGTAGTGAGTCCATAGCAATCTGGAAAAGATACCAGTTTTCATTGTTGTCATGTATTGGTATATATACCTGTCAGGATAATTTAATGTTAATAGATTTTTTTTTTAAAATAATCTAATTTTTTACAAAATCATATAACAAGAAATATAATTTTTACCGTATCAACGTCCCACAATGGAGGATATAACTCATTCATGCCATTGCCATATTCGTTTGCATCAGCAGATCCTTGAAATATTAGTTCGACAAACTCATACGGAAGAATGGTCCAACGATTCGGGCCTGGTATCTCACCGGTTCTTTGAATCTCATTAATCCGCCAAGCTAAAAGTCTGTTTGTCCAAGCACGAACATGCTGTAAAAAATAAGAATTATTATTATATAAACTTAAATAACATAATGTGAAAATTTATATTTAAAACTTACAATACAATGTAAAAAACCGTTGCCACAGTAACCTATAAGGCTGCCCCAAAATTCTCTATCAAGTATCGTATGACCCATACAAGATATACTACAGAAAGATGCATCTCCGTTGTAGAAAAACCGGATAACATTTGGAGACCAGTTAGAATTATGAAAATGATGATTCTCTACAGGAGTTGAATTGAAATCAATATAAACTGCTGGATTAGAACTTGACCCGTTTCTTTCTCTTTCTCTTATTCGATTTCCCCTGCTTCTTCCGTTAGATGTCATATTAAGTTATGAAAAAATTAGAATTTACAATACCATCTTATATAGTAGGTTCAAAGAATATTATGTCAAATCAAAAAAAATAAATTATAATATTTAAAAAAAACGATTTATTATATTTTAATAATTTCAGGGACATATTTTCTCTATATGTCTCCAACTATAAATAGATACCTCATTTACATTTCATTCAACATCAAACTCATCTCATTTATTTTTTCATACATCAATGGATGAACATCATCAATACTCTTCTCAACCCGCTCCTAAATCGTCAACTTGGATAATGAGTAAATGGAGACGTCCAAAGAATCAATCCGAATCTTCAACTTCGGATGTTCAAAACCCCGGTGTACAAACCAATCAACCCACTGAACGTAGATGGGCCATTCCAGATGATGAGTCTGATAAATGGTCAAAAGATGTCATGGAATTTTATAATAAGGGGGATGCCCCTTTTTGTTACTCCGCTATATTTTTAACGCCTATAAAACTTGACAAGAATTTTTGGGGTATTTTATTAGGTTACAGACGTAACGGTTATTTGAGCGCAGTGGTAAATTTTTCTACACATTATTAATATATATATATATATTTTTTTGTAATGTATTAACAAATGTATTTTTATTCAGCATATTGAAGGTTGGGTTTTAAGAATGATGAATTGGAGGCACAGAGAGCTATATAAAAATGGAATGTCAAATATGCGTTGGACCATACTACCTCCGCAATTTTTTGATTTCTTAACTGATTCGTGTAGCAAGCATGCTGTTTCATTTGTTGATGGAAAGTTCAACCCGTATCCATCTATTTTAGATGTTGATTATGTATATTTTCCTTTTTGTGTTCAGAGCGAAGAATGGATGCTTGTTCGTGTGAATTTGCGTACCATAAAAATAGATATTTTTTGTGGTGAAGAAATAGGTGATGATAAATTTGGTCGATTGATTCATCCGACGTTGATGAAATTGTCTGTGTATTTTAGCGCTTTATTAGTAAATATTCGTTTCTGGAAAAAGACGGGTCAGCCAGAAAAACCATTTGGGATTGAAGTAAATGAAGATTATGTTATATCGCCCCAAGCCTTGAGGGGCAATGAAGGAGTTTACGTTTGTATGTTGATGGAACATTTAGTTACAGGAAAACAGATAGATTGTGGTGAAAATTTTAAACAGTCCTGTAAGTTATATCGACGTTTCATGGCAGATCAGTTGTATTTTTGGCGTAGTTTACCGCGTCCACGTTAAAATATATTTTATTAGTTTTTATATTTTTCTTATTTCGTGTATTTGTCATTGTAATATAAAGTTAATTTAAGCTGTTGAATGCATTTTTAGTTTTTAAGTTATGATGTTCATAGCAGTATTTTATTTATTTTTTCATTTTTTTCCTGTCAACACGTAGCATGTTATAAATTTTTTAACAATTTAAAATAAAAAATAATAACATATATATTTTTCCTGTCAACATGTAGCATGTTACAAATTTTTTAACAATTTAAAATAAAAAATAATAACATATATATTTTTCCTGTCAACACGTAGCTTGTCTTCAGTATTTTCTGTTAACACGTACTATCTCTTCATTATTTTTCGTCAACACGTACGATATCTTCATTATTTCCCGTCAACACATATTATATCTTCTAGTAATAGTGAGCAAGCAACTCTTCAACAGAGCTAGCTGACTTCGTTGGCATAGGTAAGATGTAAGTTGTAAAACACATCTTACCCGATTGAATGTGGAAGCTCTTACTGTCGGTTATAATACTTCTCATCACGTGATCAGTATTATGTAGATAAGAAAATTTAAAACAAGACAGTAGAATGCTTTTGATCAGTATTATGTAGATAAGTTAATATTGGTGTTGCAATGTGTATATTTGGTTTTGGAGGAGGACGTATGTGAAAAACGAATAACATTTTTTTCTTAGTGAGATGGAGAGATTTTTTTGGTGACATGGAGGGATTTTCTTGGTGAGATAGAGGGAATTTTTATTAGTTAAATGGTAGGATGAATGAAAATTTGGTTGTTGTTGAATGAAGATAGATAAAGATATGATGGATGAATGGTAGGATGAATGAAATAGATGAAATAGATAGATAAATATATGATGGATGAATTGGTTGATGTTGAATGTCTAATGAATTGGTTCTATTTATAGGGAGGGAGAATGGAATAATAATTAAAATATAAAATTTTCATTTTAATAATATTACAAACATTAAACATTAATACAAAATGTTTAAATAAAAAATAAAATCATTTCATCATTAAGGTTCGTTCAAATCAAAATCCCATATTTGTGATGGTTGGCTAGTTGCGTCGAAAACGTATTCACGAAAATTTTCAGGGTTGACATATGCTGTGGGTTGATATGGATTACTGCTTCCATCTGGCTTTGATTTTGATTTTGAAACCTGTGATGGCAGTGGGGCTCTGCATTGGTCGCGGTTATGACCTTGTGAACAACATCTACTACATACAACCTCTTTTACTACCTCACCACGTGACGGTATGCGTTTATTTTCTCGCGGTCTGCCAGCTTGTCTTTTATTCATTAGCGGTGGCTGCACAGGCACGAAATCAGAAGGTATCTCCCACTCAGATTGTGTTGGTAAAGGATTTATTGACTCCTCATATGTAGCCTTATATATATCTTTACTAAACCAGTTTAAAGCCCAGTGACTACAATCTGTTATATTTAAAAACCTTGAAACAGCAATCGCATGACCACAAGGTAAACCAGAGAGTTCCCATTGTCTACAACTACATGTTCTGCTCCACAAATCAACCAAACCTTTTTTGCCTCCGTCTGCAACCTCAAATGTGTGATCATCGATTCCGGTCACAGTCCATGTTGCACTTTTTGCAATTCTTCTTGTTATTTTATTTTCTGCCCATTTTGTAAGATTATGGGGCAAATCACCTACAAAAATTAATATGTTAGTATTTTTAACAAATAACATAAAATATTGTATTGAAGTTTTATATATAAAATAATACCTGCAATTTGTCTACGATTAAAATACCATTTTTGTAGATTTTCCCGAAAAAATTCAACGAGCCCAATAATTGGTAGTTTTCTAGCATGTCGTGACAACGCATTGATAGACTCAGCGCTATTAGAAGTCATAATATTATAACGACTTCCTGAACAGTGTGCTCTTGCCCATTTTTCAAACCCGACATTGACTAAAGTATTTCGAACGCGTGGAAGTACTGCGGTGAGTCTATAAAATCGCTCTTCAAAATCAGAAACTCTATAAGCTTTACAAGTCTGCCACCACAATGACTCGTAATTTTTTCCTTTCATCGACTTTAACCGCAGATTCACCATCAAATGACGACAACATAACCCGTGATATGCATGTGGAAAGACAGTCCTGATTGCCATATCAATTGAGGCAGCTCTATCAGATATAATTGCCAAATTTGGATTATCACCAATACATTCTTTTAGTTTTGATAAAAACCATATCCATGACTCCCCGCTCTCAGTTTTACCGACACCGTATGCAACTGGTAAAATCTGATTGTTTCCATCCATCCCTACTGCCAAAAACATGGTGCCTAAAAACTTCCCCTTTAAATGTGCCCCATCGATCACAATTAAAGGCCGTAAAAATTGCACAAAACTTCGAATCTGATTAAAAGAAATAATGTTAGTATTATTAAAATATTATCAAAAACTATACTCAAATATTAACTTACCGCTGCACCGATCGCCACAAATAACATTTCAAAACGTCCCATTTCATCTACAGCAATTTCAGTGACCGTACCCGGGTTTGCTTTTTTCAAATTGTAGCAGTAAATAGGAAGATGCGAAAACGATTCTTCTGGAGATCCTTTTAAAAGCTCGAGCGCATAAGCTTTCCCACGCCAAGCTTGAGCGTACGATATGCTAACTTTAAATCTCTCTTTAATATCATTCATAATTTCTTTACCCCGGTAAATTCGACCACTATCTTTTAATTGGTCCTTAATGATATGACCCAATACCTTTTTGTTTGCTTGACGAATATTGGGATAAGTTTGTGTTCTTGAACAAGTATGTACTGAATTAAAATATCTAACTTGAAAAATACTTGTACTTTTAAAACAATACGCACGGATACACCAATCGCAACCATCGTTACGACATGACGCCTCGAATCTACTTTTTGATGATTTAACCACTTTATACTCAAAACATTCAGTAAGACACATCGTACCCAATTTGAGTTGTAATTCTTCTTTGTTGTTGAAACAATCGCCTTCAGATATAGTAGACAACCCATAGCTGGTATTTTTGAGTGGATTATTTGTAGGATCCGCTAATGACTCCGGTTGTGAAAAAAATATATCTTCATGAATTTTATACTCGAAATGATAGGAAGACGGATCCTCTTTTTCATAAAATTTATTATTATTTTGGTTTTCATAATCACATTCTTCTTTAACATCACTATAACTCTCGTTATCCACAGGAATATCATTTAAATCATAAATAAACTTTTCAGTTTCGTTTGTAAAATTCAATTTTTTTTCCTGAACAGCTGAGCTACTACCAACAATATCACATTCTTCACTGACAAATAACGTAAAAATTTCGTTTTGACCATTAAGAACAACATTCATAAAATATTGTAAATCTTTATCATCAGAAATATCGATAAAATGAGTATACGTAGACATTTTATACGATAATCGTATATAACTTTGAATTTTCAGTTTTGAAGAAATCGTATATTTTAATTCTTCAAACGTTATATTACTACATAAACTAAGAACATTTCTAACACATTTACCTTTTAATGGTAGATATTCTTCGACACCGTTTACAAAATGCCATTTACCACCACTGCATAGTATGATATTAACTGACATTTTTATAAGTTTCAAAGAATTTTAAGAAGAAGTTTTTTTGAAAGAATGTAAGATTTGTTAAGAGTTAATATGGTATTTATAGAGGAAAATAAAATTATATTAAATTTTTTAGTATTAAAAAAACATTAATTATTAAAATAATAATTAATATTCACAAAATCTCGGAATTTTGAAATTTTTTTTTTTTTTTTTTTTTTTTTAAATCCGGCGAGGAGTGGCAAAATGGTAAATATGGGCGAGGGAAAATCATAATCCCTCGCCAAGTCAGCGAGGGACTGGTCAAAATCGCGAGGGAGTGGGCGAGGGATGCCACGTGGGCGAGGGTTTATGGATTTCCCTCGCCAAGTCAGCGAGGGATTCCACTATTCCCTCGCCACGTCAGCGAGGGGTGCCACGTGTCTTATTCCGATTGGTTTATTTTTAAAAAAAAATTCAAAGTTGACTGGTCATTTTGGTAATTGACTTTGGTCAAATGTTCATTTTGGTAATTTAAATTATTAAAATCTTCATGGTACGATTTTACCCAATCTTATTTGGCTCTGATATTCAAAATGACATTCATGACAATGATTAAAGGTTATTGACCTATGGTAAAAAAAATATATAATCATTAAATAATGTACTAGTAAGAGGTTATTATGCTAATAAATATAAAAGGTTAAAGGTCGTTATGAGGGTTTAACTATATTGCTCATGACGAGAGTGAATTAAATTCATAAGTGTATATTATTATTTATGTTTCTTGTTTTCCTAAATGAATAAAGTGAACAAGGTAATAAATGGGTTAATACGTTGTATATTTTTTCCGTCCCTATCTACATTACCACCACAGGTCATTTGTAAGCATCAGCTATTTTAAAAGTAAATAGAATAGGTGCATCTATTTTGGTACGTTTTCTCTTTGTAAAACAACCCATTTTAAGGTGAACCCCGATTTTGACCCAAACCAGATTGAGTTTAAACATGTCATTTTGATCCAAAACTCATTTTGAGACGATCTTGTTTTGTCACGAACTCATTCTGGGCCTTATGGCTCATCACCGAACGAGGGTAAGTGTTCATATTGCCTATTTGTAATTAACTAAAAGACTATCAAATATGTCGTTCACATATGTTTAGAAAGAACGATCTTTTAGCTAAAACATAATATTGAAGGATCGACTATAAAAAGGCACTGCTCATTGCACAACATTAAATGGGCTGGTTGCAAAGGCATATGGGCCGGGCTGGGCCCAGCCCAACCCAGAAACATAAGCTTCTCTTTATCCCAATTTTAATCAAAAAGTTCAGGTACGGCCTTAAACCATTCACAAATGAGAATTAGAATGTGTAGTAAGATGTGGAGTTTTGAGTGATAACTATTAGTTGTACAAAACTTTTTGGTTAAACCATGTGTAGTTATATAAGGAAAATATATTTTCAATATAAAAATAAGTATATTAAATACAACCCCCTTTAAAAAATCTTCAACCCAATATTTTCTAATTATATCATGTGTAGAGGACTTGTTATTTCAAGGAAAAAAACATCGCTTTAGGCCCCCTAAAACATTTTTCAAGAATTAGTGTTGTGACTTTGGTTTTTACTTGACAACTCACAATCCTCGACATCTTGGATCCGCCAACAAAAATCGTAACTCGCCTTTGATCAAGCCAACTGCTCCATATCTCATTCATCATCATTACGATAATCACATTCATGATTTGCATCTTCGTTCTTGTTGCTTGCCTTTAATCTTCAGTGCCCCACACACTTATCCAACCACACAAATCAGTTCTTCCTGATATATTTTCTCCCTACTTTTCTCACATGGCACAACAGACCCAAAAAAAACTTATACCTTTCTTGTGAAGTCTAGCAAATCTATCTAAGCTCTTCCCTTTTCTCATTGATCGTTCGGTTTCTTGTTTCTGGTTGCACAACCTAAATCATTTAGGTTCGGTCCTTGTACATCATGAATCGCTTAACTCTTAAGTCTTCCTTAAATTGCTTCTCAAAAGCAAATTAGTCTTCCACTTGACCAACTCACTAGATCTCTTCGACACAGATACATACTACATATTTGTTTCTCACACTCTTTGTGAACTCCTCAAATTGCTTATGATATTCACTTCAAAAGTCTTAGAGACCTGTTGCTTTAGTCCCACACAAAATTGCTTCTACATAACTCTATTTATAATTTATATCATACTTTTCTTGCTATACAAGTCTCCTAATCAGACCAAATAAGCAACCCTAATTAGACCAAATAAGCGACCTTTAAACAAACCGATGAATATAACGAATAAACTCTAATTAATAAACAAATAATAATATTTCATCTTTGTATATTCCTATATAGTCGATCAACTCAGCGTTTATTCAACCTCATGGAACTTGAATCTTCAAATAGTTACGGAAAAATACTGTTTCTACATACATTGGTATAGCTAGACTACAAGCTCTTTGGTGGTTGTGAGTGTGCTTTGTCGCAAAATTGTGTTAAGCTTTGTCACAAACTCATTTTTGTCGCAACTTTATCCATATCTTCGTTTTGCTTCAAAACAAAATCACTTGTCAAAAAACTCATGAATTTTAGTAGTGGTGACTGACAAGTGACAACGATATTCGGCTTTACCTTTTCAATATGTGTATTTGAAGAGTTTATAAACATGAAGATTCATTTAACTTTATGAACATCAAGTACGTACGTATTATTGGTTGAAATTATATTTGATATAAAGAAAATATTACAAAATAATAATCAAGTTTTAAAATTATTTTAATTTGATCACTCATGCATATTTTCCCCAAATTAAACCAGTAAATCATTAAATCGAGTCATTATCGAATTTTGAGCTCTAACATTTATGTGACTTGTTTTTTTTTCCACTTGCATAAATTGTTCCACAATTCTAAATTATCAATTGACCAAAACTTATAAGTTTCGAAAATCGATGAAAAAAACTTTGTACCCAAAATATAAATAAGAAACCAAATACCTCGTTTGAGCTACAACTCAGACACTCATTTAATCTACTTTTAATTGTACATCACGTACAACCAATTCACATCAACCCGTCATAATAAACTCAAGACTTAACCTCAAGGTGAGCTTCACCAATTTTCTTACTTTAAACGGCTCTGTCATCAGACCCAACCGCACTTATAGAAACCGAATAGTTATCATAGTTTGAGTGACAAATCTAGCTTTTGCAATTCATCATCTTCACTACTTTTCAAACAACCACCACCACCACTACTACTACCACCCCATGCAACACCTCCTACCATGTCTCCGGCGAGATGATACTTTACACCACCGTAGAATCTACCACTGTCCATCCTCGATGATGACCCAACATGGCGGTCCTCTAGCGGCATAAACCGCCCTACCACCCCACGAGTTCCGGTAGCCTTTCTAGTGCCAAAAAGTGGTAAGAACCCCGAACCATTTGGTGGCTTATGAACCATCATCATAGAGTGAACTTGGGGCCCAAATGAATGCACTTTAGAACACCGATGAGTGGACCCATGGCTAACCTTATAACCTCTGTGTTTTGTGATCGTTCTTTCTTTCTTATGTGCGTTTTGATGGCCTCCGAGTGCTTGTGAAGTATGAAACTTTCGTCGGCAATAGTTGCAGGAGAATAGTCTTGTTGATGTTTGATTATTCGGGTCTTCGAATGTGTTTCTGAGTGTTAACAGATCGTCGGAATTAAGGGAGCTTGTGTGGTTTGAATCTTGATTAGGGTTTTGATCAGAATTCTCTAAAGATAGACGAAGATCTAAGGTGGGATCATAATTGAATGCTTGTTGGTGGTGGTGACGGTGGCGATGGTGGTGGTGACGGTGATCAAATGATCGGTTTTTCATGTCGGATTTGAAAGTACTGCTAATGGTTTGTTAACGAGACAGCAGTTGAAGAAGATGATAGACCCACTTGTGGTGCATTATATATATATATATACAACTAAATAATATCGTCCGGTGTGGGTTTTTTTTCTTTTTTTTTTAAGTATTAAAGAAATTTAAAGTTATAGTGATGAAGTTTTGTTTGAAGTCAAATATCGAGCTCTGTCTATAATGAGTTGAAAATGATGAAAATTTTTGGGGTTGTCATAGGGCTATACGCCTCATATAGCCTCATACAACGGTATATATAGGGGGCTATACGATACATATATCAAAATTCGACACTGAATACAAGGTAAAATTCGGGGGGTTGTCAGACGGGTTATGTGTCTCATATAGGGCTATACGACCCGTATATAAATCGACACCATACATTATAAATCGACACCCCCCATACGACTTGTATGACACCATACGCGGCGTATAGGGTCGAAGACACTGAAACGAGGGAAATTCAGAGGGGTTGTTATAGAGTTATACGCCCCATATAGCCTTATACGACCTCCTATACGACTAGGGCTGGCAAATCGTGTGTTTATCGTGTTTAACAGGTTACAGACGACACGATTAGCACAAGTATCAATTATGAAAACGACACCTTTAACACTTGGATTTAGTGGTTTGAGTGTGACAGTTATATGTTTTAGGTATCAAGAAGAAGAAATGATATATCCAAGACTCCTAATTTTAATTATTTAAAAAAAAATAAAAAAAATGCATAGTGTACTTTTTTGCTAAACATGCATTATCGTGTCTAAACAAGTACCCATTTTGCCAGCCCTATATACGACACAATATAGGGCTATACGACACGTATATCAAATTCCGACACTGACTGCGATGAAAAATTCAGGGGCTGTCAAAGGGGTCATACACCCCCTATAGGGTTATACGACCCCCTATACGTCCCCCTATACGACACATATAAAAATTTGAGGTGTCCCATATCCACACCCTAATTTAATCATCTATGGGTATTTTATATCAGAACAATGTATACCTAATTAAATTATGGTAATTTATATTTATATACATAATATAAATATAATATTTAATATCAAAACTTCTATCCATTCTAACATCCTAACATTTAGTGATAGAAAAATGTTTAACATAATTCAAGCTATTTAAAATTATGCTAACTCAATACATACATCAAGCATTTCTCTCCTAGTCTTCATCAAAACATCTATCCATCCTAACATTATCGACAAGTACTCTATCCACTCCACCAACCTTACGTTGTATCTTAAAACATCGTTCAACTCTATCTACTATACTCTTATACCTTTTATGTTCGTTGGATCGATCCGGCGAGCTAATCCTCCAGTTCACTTGTAATTTTATAAGAGGCTGCTCATTTTTTATGGCGTCTAAAGTGAATCTAAGAAGAGATTGTTTTCGTAAGTAAAGTAACTGTTTTGCTTACGATCCTAATAATGATTTACCATTATTATTGACTTTAAAATATGCATCAACCACAAACAAATGCGTCGCAATGGAATCACTATATTTATTACTATCTATCAACAACAAATCCTGCAACCCTTTTATTTGTAAAGACAAGTTATTGCTAGCTACTTAGACAAGTGTAATCAAGATAAATTCAAACAAACAATGTAACAATGTCAACATTCATGAAACTCTAAAAGAGGAATTCGAACAGTTTACCGAACCAACAACAAAAGGTTCATTATCATGTGATACTTGCATGGAATAAGACACATAGGATGTCTTCTCCCTTATCAAATTTTGAGAGCCCTAAACCTTAATGGTTTTTTAAACCCCCTAATTAAATTTTGGAACGCTAAAGTAAGAGTTTTTTTAACCGTTCATATATTAGACTTTTAGGTTGTGTGTGATCCTTTAGCGACAAAGCCTATAGTGACGAATTTTCATTGGGATAAGTTTTTACACCCTATAACAAAAACATGTCGTACTCACATCCCCTACTCTCGTCCTCACCATAGGGTCCATTGGTTGAGTTATTGTCGTGCTGGTTTAACTAATTTTTAAAACATCATAATGAAAAGAGATTAGATGAGTCAGAAGTCATCAAAAGATGTTTCAAGGATGTTTTATTTGATGTTATCCATCGGATATGACTTTGTGGGTTTCTAATTTTGAAACTACATAATTATCGACCAAACATCTAAACTACAAATCATACCCTTCCGTGCCCTTCAATCAATCACCACTTACCCTTAAAACATACTAATTAAAACATTTAATATAATAAATTATTATTTAAAACTATTATTTTTCCAATCATGCATATGCTTAAATTCAACCCGACATACGATTACCAAAAATCATTCGTTTTTAAGTCTTTATTTGTAATTATTAAGTAAAACTAGAAGGAAACATATACTTAATAAATAATTAAATAGTAATGTCACGTGTCACATAGTTATAAATGTATCATTTTTTGCATCTTTTTTTTAATGATCATAATAATTGAATCTTACTATACTCCAACTTAAGTATAAGTCATGCCTCAAGTAAGTCGCGATACCAACACCTCTTGAATGAGACACACTTTTATCAATAGCCACTACTAGACTTTGTTTCACGGTTCTCTCTTTTATTAAAAAAATATAGTTAAATTAAATTTAAACAATTTTCTTATTTAGATGTTATATTTAAAAATAAATATGTCTATTTTTTATTTTTAATAATCTTGTTCAATATTTGTATTACATATATATATATATATATATATATATATATATATATATATATATATATATATATATATATATATATATATATATAAATAACATTCTTTTTAGAATTTTTTCACGTTACATAATTATTACTTAATGAAAATCAAATAAAAAAGTTGACTTTATTTAATATTGAAAAACTTTCGACATTTTTTAAATTTTGATTAGTAACTATTTAATATTATATTATTCAATAACTATTTAACATTATATTATTCAATCTGTATTATACACAAGTTTCTAATGTAGTATACGAATAAAAAGGTCAAATACTTTGCATAAGTCAAAATCGTCTTAGTCGTATTCATATAATTACGTATTAGTTAACTAAACTTCTAGTTAAATATTGAAATAAACATTAGCAAAATTAAAGATCTAGAACTGATTTGACTCATGCTTTAAGTTTACTAATATTAACCATGTACGTAATTACGTGTCTTGCATTTGTTATTGTTGTCTATTTCGACAATTTCTATAAATGTTTATGTCTCTTACATGTTGATAATTAAACGATAATTACATACTATCGGGGTTGGTGACTTAATATCAAAGGCAAACATCTATAATCATCTAGGGTTTAAATTTTTAGATTTAAGTCTTAGAGGAATAAAAGAAATTGTCATTTAAAAAAAACTACTGAATACACATGTTCTCTTTTAAGATTGTAATTTCAAATAAAATTCTAAGTATGACAAGAACCTGACACAAAAGAAAACCTAAGTTTTATGTTAACGAATCTACTCGTTTGATTATAAGTTTGTATTCTGAGTGACTCGTCTAAACTGTTCAATAGTGAATAGATTAACCATCAACCCCTTTAAAATTTAAAGAAATAAGTTAAGAACAATGAGTATAAATTCAACTTGATATCAACATTTTTTACAACTCGTGGGGTTCATTTATTATTCATTTAACTAGTTAGCAACTTGATTACAACTCATATACAATTCATAAACCCGTTTGACACTCTTAGAAAAACGAATTTTAGTTTATATGGTTTTAAGTGTTATTTGATGAAGTTCTTTAAATTCAACATGTCAACATAACACAATTGCAGACTCTCTTTTTTATATATAAAGAAGAAATAAATAATTTAATGAAACTTTGCATAAAGATTTCACTGTTTGAACTTTAAAGAATGTGACGTAGAGTTGATATTGTGATTTGAAGTAGTTAGGCAAAATTCCTCAAAAGTAAAGGTAAGGTGTTCGATGAAGGAAAATCTCTTTTAAATCCAATCATGTGTCACATGTAATCTTGTTTTTATTGTCTAGGATCAAGACGGGCCATCTTTTATTATGACGTTTACTAAAAAAAAAATTATTTTTTTGATGATTTTGGAATGTTTTTATTATAAAAGTACATATCAATTTATTAAGGGTTATTGGATTTTAATAATCCCAACTTTTATTTACTGGCCGAGATTAATCTTAACTCAAAAAATATTTACGGATACTTATAACTTTGAACTTATTTTCCTTCAATAAACCCTTACTAACAGAGAGTTAAAACCCATTAGTTTTTGACTTTTTTCATGAAATGGGGCTAACTTTAGGCCATTTTTCAACTCCGCCACCACCCAACCTCTATTAGGTCATTTTTTAAGTGTCTAGCATCCATCGTCACTTGAAATCTACCTTTAACGAGTCAAGTGGTTCAAATCAGAAGGTGAAAATTGACGGGTTTTAGGTTGCAAAAGTTTCAGATTGACGGACCCGACAGTTGATTTCAACTTTCTGTGCTTAATGTTTTGGCCATATAAGTAGTCCACGCAATCAGAAAACTAACCGTGTTAACTATCAGTTAGTAAGAGATCGTTGTAGGAAAATAAGCTCAAAATTGGGAGTGTCCGTAAACATTTGCTGAGTTGGGATTAATTACGGCCAATATATAAAAGTTTGGATTATTAAAATCCGATAACCCGTTTATTAATTGTATAATTTTCTTACTTTTATATATGTATACTACTAGAAAAATGACTATCTGTCAATAAATATTGATGAATGAGTAATGCGAGGAGTATATCATTCTACTTTAATAAAAAGATAACTATATAGAACACGTGTCAACGTCATATTCATTTTCATAAAAATTTTTCTGTTTCTCTTATTAAATAATTACCTTAATTACAAATAATATTATTTATATATTTTTTAGATTAAAATGATTTTCTAATAAATTAAGAAATATATCTTTTTATTAATGTTATTTCTACATAAACAAATTATTATAAAATACATTTTTTTAAACATCAAACTTATTTAAAAATATGAAATATTTTAAATTTAGTGTTTTTAAAAAGTAAATATTTTATAAACCAAAAATAATTAAAAATAAGAGTTATAATAAGGATATTTATAAAAATGACAAATTTTTAAACAAAAAATTTGATTTTTTTATTTAAAAAAATAAAAAGTTGATATCGTTATTTTATTAATTATAGTTTTTACTCATACGTAATTTAAATCATATCTTATCTTAGAATATCGTTTTATAATTAAGTAATTGTATCATATCTAATATTTTATTCATTTAACTCGTGTAATACACGGATTTACTAAAGCTAGTAAACGATATGATTGTTACATATGCCTCAATAGTTTTCTTCAAGGGTGTACTATTACAGTCTCAAAATTTAGCCTATATGTATCTTGATAGTACAAAGGAGATCATATTTGATCTTTTTTTAACTAAAAGGAAACATTATTTAGATCATTTGTAACCTAAGGTTTTTGCTCACTTGGAAGAGAGAGGGAGCAACCGAGCAAACGATGCAGATGTGATGATGAGAGAGAAGGGGTTTGGTTCGTAACTACAGATTGTATGTTTATTTATAGGAAAAAAAACATAATTCTATGAGTGGGACGGACAAAGATTGATATCGCGATCTGTGATTTTGGAGAGATGACGGGGTCTATTCGTGGGGATAGACTAATGTGAAGTTGTCCATAAGTACTCTCATTGTAAATAAGTTAGAATTTTTTTCTAATATAAAGTTTTCATATGGAAATTTATCTACTATTTATGTGACTATTGTTTGAATAGCAAAAACTATTTATTTCATAAATTAAAGTTCCTACAATCTTCAGTCCACCAGGCTTAATGGGTTAGCAATCATGTGATCGAAGATGCTATTTTGAAAGAAAAAAAATGAGTATAAAGTTTTGATCGAAGAATTTCAATGTGAAACGTTATTTAAGAAAAAATTCTTCTAAATCGACATAGAAGACTAGAAGTATACCATTTTTATACAGTTATAGTATTATTTTGAGAATGTGAGCGACTAGATACTTTTTATATGTTACCTCCAATAATACATAAACGATTTTAGACATATGTATATATAGGGGTGTAATCAGTTGAGCAGTACATAAGTTATTTGACATTGGCTCGCAAAAAGCTTGAATCAAGTCGAGTTTAAACAAAACCCGATCACACATTGAGGCTCATTTTATAAACGAGTTCAGTATCAAGCTTAACTAGGCTCGTGACCATAACCAACCATTTATTTATTTATTTAAATAAAATAATACTTACTAATTATTATTATACATAATGTGATGAGAACATATTTAAATAATATATATTATGTTATACATAAAAGTTATAAATGCAAATTTACATGCATGCGTATAAGCAAATTTGATAAATAATAAATAAGAAGAGAGACAACCTCGAGTTTGAAAAACTACTCATGAGCTGAGATCAAAGTTTTAAAATAAAACTCAAAGTGAATGAGCCCAACCTCTCTTAAACTAAACAAGCCAAGTTCAAGTATGAGTTTGACTCAGACTTGTTTACTACCACATACATACATAAGTCGTAACACATGTTTGCATGCGGACATATACACATAAAAATGTGTGGTTTGTCAGAATGATCTTCCATTAATTATCTAAACTCAAAATCTCAAGTGGTCATCTTTTTTCTATCGGTCAATTTCAGGTCATTTTTAAAAGTCTAGTAATACAACCTTAAAAGATATATGATTGATTTCCCCCTTGTCATATCCATTAACTTCTGCTTATATGCACAACATTTGCTACGTATTTTCTTTAACAAATTCTATGTTCATACCTGATTAATTAGGTATTTTATATTATTGACATATTGTAAACGATCATTTACAATAAGTAAACTATAAGATAGTTTTACAATGCAAATAACGTATCTAACCAAGGTCCATTCACGGCACAAGGTGTTGTGACCGGGGGAGGGTGAAGGAAACCCAACCCCAGATGGAAATCATATCCCCCAGATAGTTTTACAATGCAAATAACGTATCTAACCAAGGTCCATTCACGGCACAAGGTGTTGTGACCGGGTGAAGGTGTGGGAAACCCAACCCCACATGGAAATCATATCCCCCCCCCCCCCCCCCCCCCCCGGGAACTCGTGGCGAGTATACAACCTTTTTGTTATTATATTCAAGGAAAGTATAAGATTTAAAAAAATGCTTGTAAAAGATTGAATTATGCTCGTTTTTCTTGTAGTGTGAACTGTTTAACCATTATCAGTTAAAAATCGTTTTATATAATTATTTAAAAAAATAATTTAAATACTAAATACATTAATTAAACTCAATAAATTATGTTTTTCTACCATGTTTAAAATGTAGAGATTATAAAACATGATTTATTCGTTACGATCAAAACATTTTTAAAGTTCCTATTTGACATGTCACACTTTCAAACATTTTTCACGTCAAACACTACCTACCTAGGTCTTCAAATAAGTTTTTTACATACGGTTTTTTCCAAACATTTTACACAACACTTCAATGCAAACCTTTTTGTGTATAATCATCTATATATACACAAATCATCTATGCACAAACAATGCATTTATCTCAAATCTTTAAATTTTCCTTATCACACAAATTAATGTTTTTCTCGTACATACTATTTTTCAAATCATCCAAGTTTACATCTTTTATTTAACGATTTTGACAACTTACATATAAAAAAATACAGTTTTATGAAAGCTACCAAAATTATTAAACAAAAGATGAGAAGTTTTATAGGTTTGAAGAATAATATGAACAAGAAAAAACTTGGGTTTGAGTGATTATGAAAGTTGAATGATTTTATAATAATGCAATACTTGTGTATGATGGTTTTCACATTGTGGATGATTATACACACAAAAAATGTTCAGGTAATGTAACGTGGAAATTGAACGTACTCTAGAGCTTCTCATACGTTTTTAGAGGTAGAGAATTGTTGTAATCAAACAATACAATTACAAACAATTCTCTACCAATTTATACTAAAACATGACGGCAAAATGGTAAAAAAAAAAAAAATAAAAAGAAAGACACGGTCCCAATGACTATAAATGGCTATATAGCCGTTAACACTTCCTTTTTTTTATAGGTAACGGTTACCGCTTATTACCCGATTAGAAAAATTCGGGTTTTTAGCGGTTACAAGCCAGTTGCTTTTCTTGAAACCTCAAACCGGGTACAAAGCCACGGTTAGGATCGGTTAGAAACATGTTTATGTGATTCTGGCTAATAACGGGTTTTTGTTTGGGTCGGTTAATCGGGTTTTGGTTTATGTGATTCTTGTGGGCTGTTATTTTCTGTTTTCTGTTTTGCAGCCAAGACACCAGACCCAACCTCAATTAACAAAGTCCGTTTAAGTTTTCATTACAGCCCAACAAGAATTAGTTCTTGTATATTCTAATTATTCTCTATAAAGTAATTTAACTTAAGCCCAACAACTATTTGTATTTCCAACTCTCAACTCATATGCCATAATTTTGTTATCATGGAAGACTTTGTTTATTTCTAGTGATTATAGGCAAAAATATGAAACCTGAAGTGTGATACACCGTAGAACTAATTATGAAAGTATAGAAACTTGTAAGGTTTATATCGATAAATTAAAATAACCCAATTGTATAAGTACTTATCAATTGATATATGTGAAAGGAAGATTACAAGGAAATATTAGATAAAGTAATCGTATTAGTAATTATAAGGACTAGATATTATTTGTGTCCTCAAAGTAATTGTGAAGTTCTTTATCCACAACCGAACACCCTAAAATACATTGTTGGTAGGCATAATATGTGTCTTAGCATCTCTCTGTGAACGAAACATGAGAAATGATTCCATAAGGTGTCATATTGAAAGTTTTAATAATGATCCGAGACTACCAATAAAGAAAATGAAAATTCAAAATCAAATCTATATACAAAGGAACAATTGGCAATTAATCGCATGTTAATTAAAAGGCATTTAGCTCAATGGTATCCTGACTTGTTAAATGGTGTTTTTTTTCTCTTTAGAAATTAGGGGTTCAAATCCCGTATCCATCATTATGGGGTGTCAAATATGAACTAAGACAACAAATATTCATCTTAAAAACATCACATTACCTTAATTTACTTGTCAATGCTATCATATAAGAAGGTATACACGATACGTCTGATCAACTCAGTTTATTTGTATCTAAACTCCCCACACACATGACACACCTATCATCTGTTCCTTTGACATGATTATTATCACTTCATGATCATATGACCTGAAGTATGACAACACATATACATCCTCATCCTAAAAACATAACATTACCTTAAATTACTTGTCAGTGCAACCCATTGAGTGTATTTTAAATAACAAACTCACACACTTTAAATTTCAAGCTTATGTTTTAAGTGAGACTTGAACTTATAATTTTATAGATAAAGAAACATTTAAATACACACGTTCATAATGCTAAACCACATTCTCCGTCTATTTTGTTCACACATCAACAATTTAGAGTGTAATTAGTCGAGTTATGATTTCATGATCATCATTATTATCTAAGTAAGGTTTATCATAAATAACATAATTATATTGTTTTCCACATATTTATACAGAAATAACAATTTTCTCTGTGGTCTCGTCATTAAATATAACAGAAAAACTTTTATTTTGAAAAGAGTTAACTTCGATTTTACTCCATAAGTTTTCACAATAATAACTATTTTCCTCTAAAAGTTTAAAAACATCAATTTCAATCCAAAAATTTTATTATTTATATTACTTTTAGTACAAAAGTTTTATATTTGAAGGTAAATTGGACTAAAATCAAAACAATTGATGAAACTTTTATACTAAATTTGAAATAACTAATGAAATTTTTGGATGTAAATTGATGTTTTTAATCTTTTGAAGGAAAATAGTCACTTTTGTCAAACCTTAGGGAGTAAAACCGAGTTTAACTCTTTTGAAAATTCTCTATGATTTGATTTCGAGAGAAAATGAACATCACCATTCCGTGAAATCATACATATGTTCTAGTTGTGGTAATATTACAATTAACATAAACTAATATATTTTTTCTAGTATTTTTAACTAGTTTATTGTAAACGATATAACTTAATTCCCTTATCACACTAATTAAAATATTCAGAAATCACCGTTTACATGTAATTCCATTGCATCATTAACTCAAGTTGTTTTTCAAAAATCAAGATCCATACAACAATTCCATGTGTTACTATATAACCGTAACTATATACCTACTTATCAAGTCTCCATTAATACGTTGCACTCGTCACTGCATTCGTCAGCTTATTAACGAAATAGCAGTTCTTATCAGTGGCAGTCTGGCAGCACATAACGGATTTAAAATGAGTTTTCTTTATTATCTTCTGAAGCTATGTCCATGAGGTTTATTAGGATCATTGCCGTTTTCCTCGGGCAGCTTAACCGCGGTGTAAATACCTGCACCGGCTAGTGCACCGAGGATGGGAGCCGTGAGGTAGATCCATAAGCCTTTGAAGTTATTTGCAGCTAATGCAGGTCCTAGAGTTCTTACTGGATTCATTGATGCACCGGTGAGCGGCCTATATTAAGACCAATATATCATGTTATGAATACTAAATTATTGTAACATCTAATAAAAAGATATGACCTTATAACTTGATTTATTTATGTGCATGTTTGGGATTGTTTATTTTCTCCTACTTTAACTTATTAACTTTTGAGAAGTTAATCAATCAAATAATAAGTCAAAAAAAAGTGTTTGTCAAAACCAAAATGACTTTTGAAACTGACTTTTCATATAGGGTAAAAATGAGGTTTTGAAAAGTAAAGGGAGAGTTATTTATTGACTTTTGAAAACTACTTTTGGTCTAATTTTCTATTATACCCCTCTACTACCTCCTATTAATTCTCATCATTTTTAAAGTATGTTTTTTTGATCATTTTACAACGTTTTAGTTTATAAGTTAATCCAAACATTTTTTTAAAACTCCTTTTTAAAAGTTATAAGTTAATAAGCAACCCAAAACATGCCCTATATATTAAAGTTAAAGTCGTTATATTAGTAATACTTTTTACTCATATTAGTTTCTACTTACTACAAACCTTAAAAAGTGGAAATATGTGCAAAGAGAATCTATATTCTTTAAATGATTGAGGATTAAAGTGTTATGGTAAACAATTGTACAGATGTAGTAATAAAATTAAGTAGTGTGTAAGTTAATCATTTTAAAATACTAATGTATTATATGTGATTTAGAAAAGGATATAACTTTCATGAGGATTGTAACCTTGTAATAAAATGATATAAGATGTGTTCAGCATTAAAACTATCTATTGGGTTATTTCAACCTATTTGAACTTGACAGTTTCAATTTTAGCTATTTTCCATTTTATCTAGTGTGACCCATTTTATATTTTATTAAGAAAATACTATCAAAATCATCTTCACATTTGGTTTGTTAAAAATTAAAAGAATGACTTTTTTAAACGGCTAAATGTTATCTTAACAATTCTACGTGACTACTTCATCTAATTTATATTACAATTGGCTTAAACTCTTTAAACTTTAAGAGGGTATTTGTCAACTTCTGAATGATTAAATGTTGAACCAATAAGAGGTCTGAATCATTAAGTGTTGAACCATTAAAAGTTCTGAATCATTAAGAGCTAGTATATCGTTTAACTATTCCAATGCAAATGTCTGACCAATTCAGATAAGAGGTCTTATCTATTCAGCATTAGACCTCTTAACCATTCCGCACTAGTATAATGCTTAACCATTCAAATGCAAATGTCTGAACCATTCAGACATCTGCTTGCGAAACAAACAGTCTGAATCATTAATTGTTAAACCATTCAGACATCTGAACCATCAAGAGGTTGATTAAGAGGCTGCCAAACAAACTTTAACTTTAAATGATTTTATTAGACTCAGTCTCCACTCATTTATAATATCATATTCTTCTTTATATTATTTATCTAATTTTAAAGATTGAAAATAACAGCAATGGTGGTGGAAGAAAGTAGAGTTGTGTACCCAGCTATGAGAATATTAAGCATGACTGTTGCCCCTACTGCGATTCCTGCTAGCTCCCCAACCTGTATGTGGTGAAATGAGAATATTGTTATATTCATTCCCTTTAAATATAACAATCACCACTTAAAAAATTGCATTTTAGTGACGAAATGTTACAGCGACATAAATCAGTAGATGATTATTGACGGATTAAAGATGAAGTTCACATAATCCTAAAAATTACTGATAAAACAACACTATACTTGTTTCATATAAAACATTGTAGATTTTGTAATTTTTTATCTCAAAATATTATTTTTTTATTTCCAGGAAATTATATATAATATTAATTATTTTTAAATTTGAAAATCATCCCGACTGGTCTCTTAGTGAATAATAAGATTATGTTGTGGATGATATTATTAATTGGTGACTGTCTGTAAGATCTTTACCATCGTCATTTTTTTCCGACGGGACCCACTTTTACCTATACACTTTCAACAGATAAGTTCATGGTCTCTGTTTTGTAGCGAATGGCGAGTCTAGAAACTTTTACTAAAAGCACGCTACCATTACACACCGAAATCAAAACATGAATTTAGATGATATTTTTCAAAATCAAATTGATTAATAATTTAGAACAGCATGTGATTAGCATTAAACTAATAAGAACACATGAGTGCAAAATCTACATGATCAAGAACAGTTTTAAATTGTATTAATATAAATCGACATTTGGCTCACCATGAGTTAACTATAAGGATATATAATTGAAGTTCAATGTAACATGGACTTTAAGTTTATAACTTTCATAATTGACTCATGAGCCCCTTTGTCTTGGATCTAGCATTAGTCATATTACAATAATTGAATACTATACTACATGTGACATGAATTAAATGCACCAACTTGTACGGTTGGCATACAAATAAATTATTATCTCTATGGATTAATATAAAAATATAAAATATGTTTGTTTATATTACTTGAAAAAATCACTCAATTCGGTTTTGGTGAATTAAAAATTTATGAACTTGTATAAAATATGTGATAAACACAATCTACTAGTACGCTTTCTATTAGTAGACACACTAAGCCTATGTAGATATTCTTCTCGTCGATATAGATGTCTTGTGAAATCTTTTATTGACGTGAAACACTGGCTTAATCAATTTTTGATCGCTTTATATACGAATCTATGTTAACTTATAGAAAAAACTATCCATACCAACATTATTACATGTTGAATGCCACTTCATTAAATTCAACTCGTCTTAAGGGGCAATAATGTTATCATTTTATCCTTTTTATCATAAACACATGCGTTTTATACAAGAAATAAAATAACTTACCGCTCGTGTGTCAGTGGCAACCGCAGTCACGACGAACATGAGGTTAAAGCTGATGATGAACTCTAAAGCATAAGCTTGTGCGTAGTGTACCGAAGGAATAGTCACACCCCCTCCCATCATCGGATCGAATACCACTTTTAAGGTAAAAGCTGCACATATCGATGCCAACATTTGCGCCGCTATGTACAATGGCACCTAAACAACATAATTAACCCCGCCAATCGCGTATAAGTTAGTAGCCGCGTATAATTAAAATGAATCTAGTAGAGTTATATAAGGGATAGAATGGTTACATGTTTCCATGGGAAGTGTTTGAGGGCTGCAAAAGCTATGGTGATTGATGGGTTCAAATGGGCTCCCGAGATATGGCCCGTGGATAATATAACGATCATGACCGCGAGCCCAGATGAGCCGGCTAGCCCGATTAGGGTCTCGGACCCTGGTGACTTTTGGTTCACTATGGCTGTAGCCGTCCCAGCAAATATCAAGATCATTGTGCCTATGAACTCTGCTCCAACCTGTTAAACCGTCAAACCGTTTAAACTGTTAAAATCATTAACTAAACCAAATAAAATTACACATTTAACATAAATTTGAGGGAAAAATAAAAATTAAAATAAAAAGATAAACCTTTCTTGCTAGTGAGATAGGGGGAGGGGGTAGGTAACAAGCAACAGTAGGCAGTGTGCCTTCTTCTTTGACCAAAGTTTCAACACTAAAACACTTGAAGCTATTTAGAAGTGATTTCCTGATGCCATTG
This sequence comes from Flaveria ramosissima, assembly GCA_025215565.1. Lineage (NCBI taxonomy): Eukaryota > Viridiplantae > Streptophyta > Magnoliopsida > Asterales > Asteraceae > Flaveria > Flaveria ramosissima. Next base: position 39,440,806 of record CM046044.1, on the reverse strand, counting down.
GAGCCATGGTTCCGATCTGGTCGGAACCCGCTAAAGAGCGGTGCACCGGGGGTCCCTGGTGTGACCGGGGTAGATGGTGCTGAGCCCGCATCTTCACTATCCATCCCTCACTCTAGCCAAAACTTAATAGTACCCAATCAAATGTAACTATTTTTCTTACATAAGTGAACGATAATGATAATGATAATGATAGTGATAACAGTAACAGTAACAATATATTGTTACATGAACGAACGAACGATGATAATAATAATGATAACGATAACAATAAGAATGAGATGGTTGATGCTAGTTGAGGCTCAGGCGACTTATATAGACTGTAAGTCAAGCATCTTTGATGATAGTTGACTTGTGGAATCCCAATGGATGATAATAATAATAATAATAAAAGGAGTAATGAGTGGAAGAAAATGAAATAAAGGGTTATGGCTTTCATCCCCTCATAGTGCATTCTTTCAACGACATGGTTCTTGGTTTTCTTGTCCCCTACCCCCCCCCCCCCCCCCCCCCCCACACACACACACATCTTTCATATGGTTAAGTACATGTATTCATGTTAACTCAATTATGCATTCTGTAAAAGTGCATTTGTTTTTAGGGTGTCAAAACATGTGGTGGTTCAATTTATGTTATCTACAAACCATTTGAAAGATACCTTCATGGCTATCAAAATGATTGCAAGTTCATTGTCCCAAATGTTACCGTAATGATCTCGAAGAAACAGGTACTCCACACTGCTTGTATCGATGTTTATTGTAATTTCATTTTAGTCATACTAAAATCACATTGATGACAATAAAATCATCAAAAATGAGGGAATTAGACCCCGGATGTGATATTTTCTAGAAAATCTGAAGTGTATGCTGCTCGACCGTCAATATGGGAATTCAAACCCGCCTTTTGTTATTCAAGTTACAATAATTAACCATAGTAAAGTCATTATGCTAAACAGTAGAATCAACCATTTATTGATTTGATTCCTCAAAGAAAATAACCACACATGTGTAGGAATGTTATCATTAGAATTAGACCCCAGCAAAAAGAAGGTCAAAGTTGCTAGCAGTGGTGGCCAGAGGTCTCAAACCACAAATTTTGGAATTATTTTAACCTTTTTATTTGATTCATTCTCATAGTTGTACCCATTTGGCCATTTGCCTCCGTTATTTGCTTATTCCTTATTGTTAAAGTAGAATTTGTTGTGTTATTTGTAGATAGATTTTTGAATCGTGGTACTATTGATTAAAGTATTTCAGGCATATATGAAAATAATGGTCGAATAAGTTCATGTGTATACGAAAACAATAGTAAGGTAAGATAGAAAATGTATCAAGGACGAATATGATTTTTTGGTGAAACTCGTGTATCTTAATCGAACCAAATTGACTCTATATACATGTTGAACATTTACAGCAAAGCGTTGTAATTATAAATGAAAAGCCATAATAGTTGATGCTTATAACTATCAACTATTCAAAGTTACATCAGTGAGAATTTTTGGTAGTAACTTAGTTGTTACAATGTCATGCTCATGTTGCTACGGAACACACTTGTTGTTAATGCTTCATTTATTACTAATAATCACACTTATTACTAATAATCACACTTATTAAAATCAGCAATAGAATTCTCTAGATATATGGTCTTGTGTCTGGAGTAAATAGATGCATGTTTCCTATTCAATATTAACCCACACTGATAGCATTCGTGGGTTGGCAAGTACCCAATGCATTAAAGCTTGTACTCGATACTGAAACATGATAATATGTTGTTAAATTGACAATAAAAAGTTGTAGCCAGAAGCATACATAGGTTTAATTTACATGGTTCATGCGCAGTTATATTAGTTCATAAATTATATAGCAAGGTGCACCTTTTTTTAGATGTTGAAGTGGTCATATTAACCCTGATAAGTGATTCAAGAGTTAGGAGACTCATACGTCAATCAATTAGATATAGGCAAACGAGGTACCTAGACAATAGTCTAGCTTAAAAAAAATAATAGTTTGGGCTACATTTGGAGTTGTTAGACTCAAATTCCATAATTTAGAGCCGGTTCATAGCAAACAGCCATAGGCAGTCTGGTTTAGTTTTTAAATACGAATTCTATCAATTAAAAACCATACATAGTTTGTTCCAATTGTCAGACTCGAGTTCTATCATTTTGAATCCTTGTTTCAAACTTAAAGATTTCCCCACATTTTTATAGTAATGTGTATGTGTTTTTATTTATGTGAGTAATTTATGCATTTATTTAGTAAGTCATTTTTATATATTTTTTAACCGCCAATTGGATCACTGACGGGCCACTAACCCACATGCTCATCTCCATCACTCGAATATGCAACCTAAGACCATTCTTAGAAGAAAACTCATTATATGTGAGAGAAAACCCCTGGCCCATCTGGTTTTTTTTTTTCCTTTTTTTTTTTGTCACAAGTGAGACTTGAACTCAAAATCTCCTTTACTTTTATGAAGTCTTGGGGTATCTTACCTTAACCACTTGAGCTAAAGAATATTAGTATTTTGTAATTAGCTAGTCAATTGCAGTGGAAGTTCCAGCTTTAAAATGAGACCTTGACGGTTATATTCATCCTATGATATGAGCTTTGTTACTTTAAATATTATTCTACTTTTTCTTATTTAGAATTTATTCTCGGTTTAATTGCTTCCACTCTTTGTTGTGGCTGTTATAATAACTTGTAATTATGCATTAAAAGTTATAAATTATTGTAGTTTCAGTTTGCTAGCTTGTATTAGATTCTTAAGATCTTAGCTGTACTAGTCAATTTTGGCTAGAGTACAATGCATGAGAATAATTGTTTTTTAAAGAGCCTTTGTGGTGATCAGGGAATCTTTGCTACACATTGCAGTTGGATTATATTAACACATAATAATCACAAATTAAGCTCATTTGTTCTCGTTAATACTTTTAATTTATGGGCTTGGTTGTATTAAATAAAGAAGTAGATGGTAGATGTTAAATGTTCATAAGACTGATATGGTATTCATATAAGTTAATCTACACATACAATCGATTATTACATTCAAGTTGGAGTCACAAAAACAAGTGTGTTTTGAGACACGTTTTTTGTAGTTTTCGGGTTCCTACATAGTGAATGTTACTTGAGTCGAGCGATTAAAAAGCCAATTGTTTTTCATGTAATTCTGTAGATATATATTAGTTTTTTTCTAACCATCATCGATATGTATAATATCTTTGTTGTAACAAAATGAAGTTGTGCGGACAATGTATTTGTCTAGGGGGAATAACTAGCACGTTTAGATTAAGAATAGAAATAATAAAGAGAACCAAAGCATGTGAAATCTTGTTTTACCAAACAAATAGTCGACGTCAAACTTTCCCTTGTCGGGTTGATAATAAAACACATAAAAATTAAGTTTGGCCATCGCATGTCAGTTCTATTCTTTCGGATGAGACATCATTAACAAATCTCCATAATCTTTAAGAAAGTGGCTCGATGATAAGCGTTTGAGTCTCTTCATTTGTGTTTTGATATTGTTATGAAACTAAAATACGTTTATTAAACTATGGTTTGAGCTCAAGCTAGTGGTGGTGGTTTAGTACTTTAGTATGAGAAAACCAAATGAAAACAATTGTATCATTTGTTTTGTTTGTTATATATGATATAAAAATAATTGTGCAACTCATGTACGACACTCTAGTGTCATAGCTTATTTATGAAGATTTTGGTATGTGGGTTAAGAACAAAAAATAGAAGCAATGCGGATAAAAAATTATGTCAATTTCACCAGGATGGATGGCAATAATAGAAGATGCTCGAGTGGTCAAATCGGCTCTTGTGATAAGTAGTACTAGGGTTGGAATGTGTAGACCTAATATATGACACATGAAAACCTAAGGACAAAAAGGATGGGGTTCCAAAGTAAAGGTGTACAAAACGGTTTTTTTCTAAATCGGTTTGATTTTTAAACAAGGCCGATTTTTTTTGTTATAAGAACAAACCGGTTTGGACCTTTTTTTTAAGAGAAACCGTTTTTTTCGATTTAATCTTTTTTCCCCCTTTGAACCGGTTTAAACCTGGTTTTGGGTGTCGAGCTACCAAACCGGTATACAAACCGGTGGTTCGAATCGGCTTAGGAACCTGTCTGGCTTAAACCGGATAAGTTTTTTAATGGTTTTTCCCCGAACCGGTGTATTTATGCAGCTCTATTACAAACCATTAACTCATGGAGTCCTTGATAAGTATTTATATAGAACAAAGTTGTATCCTATTTTATCATTTAAAGTATGGGTGACAAAATAAACCAATAAATTGAATTAAATAACGGGTAATTTTGAATATATACTAATAAATCAAAATGTTTAGAAGTTACATGATATTTTTTTGTAATATTTACTTAACATTTGGACACGTGTTATTACTAAATTGAAAACTAACCATTTAATAATACATTAAATGCTAACGATTATTAATATACTTTTCAAATTATAAATAGATTTTTTGAAAATTAAAAAACATGTTTTTAAATATTAAAAAAACATATATTTTAAAAAGCTAAAATTTATGAAATATGAAGTTTTCTAATACAAAAAATTTTAAAAAATGACATTTAAAGGAACATATTAAAAAAATTAGAGTGTTTAAAAAAACAAATTTTCCAAAATAATTTTTTTACAAAGACAAAAGTTTGAAAAATATTATTGTAGTTTTATTACCTAAAGTAATTAATTTTACTTATTTTCAATCGTATTTTATCTCGACAAAATTAATTTATAATTTTAAATATTAATAAATAACTATTAATTTAATATTCTTATTTAACCCATGTAGTACACGAGTTTTAAAACTAATATAAAAATATAATATTATCTTTAAAGTACGAAGCAACCACCTAGTTTGACATATTAATATTTAAAAGTTTATGAATAGTTAATATATAACTATGATTAAAGTAAATTAATTAGGAGATTATAAACATAGCAATTATTGTGTAGACACGTCATGTAGTACATGTATTCTTATAACTGTTTTTGTCTTTCTATTTATCAATTTATGTTGTTATATGTAACATACAACGCGAATCAACATATTTTCATATAAATATGAATTTGTTGAAATTGATCACATTTAATTTTGTGTGAATCACTCACTTGTATCATGATAGTTCTAATCTTGGTAGAGCAACAATGGGTTATATGTATCAATCAAAGTATACATGTATTATGAATAATTTCTTAGTTGTGTTATAGATTCTGTTGTTTAAAAGAAGGAAAACAAATAATTTTCACGCTTCAAAATTTCTTGGGTATTCACAAGGACCACATTGATCATGATAAAAATACCCGAATAATATGTTATGCACTTTGGATGGTTCATGTCCAAAGTGGCATCTAAAAGCATCATTTTGGGAAATTAATTTTAGAATAAAATGTCATAAGAAATCATATATTTTCACTTTTAATTCAATATATGTTATGTACTTTATTAATTTCTACTACATGTACTTTTTTACACAAGTGGTAAATTGTTTATCCAGTTGAGAGCATTCATAGTAGGTTTTTTTAAATATTTATGAGTGAAGTTTTTAAATTATATGAAATGGTTATCAGTGGTTGTAAGTGGAGCAGAAAGAAACGTTACTGTTCATCTGTAAATTTAAAAAAACACTTTTCATCCCTTATAAAAAATTTAATATTTTTTTAAAGTGGTTGTAAGTGGAGAAGAGAAAAAAAAATAACGATATAAAAGTATCATTTAATTAAAAAAGAGAGAAAAATTAGTGATTTTTAGTGTAATTATAAGAATAAAGATCTCTAATCTCATTTCTCATGTCACATTTGTATTGTAAGATGTAGTGTATACGCTAATAAGAAGTAGTAGAATACATGTTATCATGGGCGTACCCACCTTAAGAGGAGGGGATGCAGCCGCCCACCCTAAAATTTTTTTTTACAGTGTTATGTATATATGAAAAATCTGACCGCCCCCCATAAAATTTTGCAATCGCCCCCCTTATACTTTGAAAACTAAACAAAGAGCAAGAATGTAGCGAACACATTGTGAGGGTGGAACTACAATGTGGTCACAGTCTAACGAACCATATTTTCTTATAATCGGGGTCTGTAACTAGATAGATTTTTAGTATTTTTACCCTCAAAATCAAGTAGTTAGTAGGAAGAAAAGAAAATTTATATCAAAATCAATGTTTAAAAGAACGGAATTGAGCCTCTAGGCGTTTTTCGAACGCCTCACGAGGCGTAAGCCTCGAGGCGAAATGAGGCGTAAGCCTGAGGCGGTAATAAAAAATAAATATAAAAATTATATATCTTAATTTTATTAATTCTAAGTTTCTAACTGATGTTAAAATTAGGCCCAATTAAACATCAGATATAACTACTTTTATAACTATAATTGATTAATACGGTTCTTGATATATATGTTAATAAAAGAGTTTGGGGACCGGTTTAACGATGTTTCTCGACAATGAACGGGATCCGACCCGGTCTCACCTGAACCGCACCAAAATATATTATATTGTGATAGCCAAACGACCCTTAAAATTTTCCGCCACCATGAATAAATTTTCTGGGTCCGCCACTGCATGTTATACATTACAACCTTATGAAATATTAGAACAAAATGAAAAAAGAAAACACATGTTTTTTAATAAAGACACTAGTAACTAACAATGTATTCTTTGATTTATTTCAATATTCTACCATCACATATTCACATGATATAAGGCTATAAATTGTGTGTTCTTTATATGTATGTCATGCATTTATTCTTTAATTCCCACGTCCCACCATCCTAAGAATATTACAACAAACCATATGTTGAACAACTTTTCTAAGTTAAGGATGTTTTCATTCATTCTCATCTTTTCAGAGTGGTGATTGTATTTTGGATATTAAAATATAAGAAATAGTTAAGTTTGGTGGTTTTGTACTATGATAATTGAACTTTATTTTTTAAAAATATGACCACTAGCTTTTACCCTTTGATCTTTTACATGATTAGTAACCTCCTTTTATCACCAAAAGCTCAAAATTTGTGGATGAGCCCTTTTAAGCACCTCACTCGATTTAAAAGCCTATGTTTAAATTTAGTTCAGAAACGAGTCGGGTCGATTGTAGTATATGATTTATCACATCGTGTAGCCGCCGCCACAACGCACAGCGGGTACAAAAACTAGTTTGTATAAATCTAACATTGATGGGCCCTTACATTAAAAATTATGGAGATTTAGTAATCACATGTGTATAAGTCATAGATATGAATCAACAAAAACGATAAGATTTTTACATGTGAATAAAGGTGTTCACATGTATTATTTACAGTTACTTAAGAACTGGGTCTTTGGTTTTCTTTTTCTCAAACAACCAAATGGTTTCAAATATATGTGTAAATAAACTCCATATATTGTATATATTTTTTATACAATGGAAGAAATTTGGACTTAAAAATTGAAAAGATAAATTCAGCCATTCAATTTCAAGACCATTGGTTCATGGGCCTTTAACTTGGGCCCATCTGGCAATGGCCTGTTATCTAGATTCTAAAAGCCCAATTAGCAGTTGGAAAAAATAAATAATAAAACGATCGCCAGATACCATATGATTTTGCTTTCATTGAGAGTCGAACTCAAGACCTCCCGCTTACTAAACGGGTGCTCTAACCAACTGAGCTATGAAAGCGAAACTGTTTAAAATATAGAAAATTAATATTTGTTGTGGACGTCAGAAAAGATCAGATTTCATTAGAAATAATGAATTCAAAAGAAAACGTATCATCATAATTAAATAATAAATAACAAACATCTTCACTTTTAACATCAAATCGGTTCCTTTCACATTTAAAATTACTTATTTTTGTGTTTTTAAAACACCCAAGGCATTTCATCACTAAGAAATGGTTTTGATTACGTGGATGTTTGGCAATACCAAATAAGTAACTTTTTAATTTTTTGAATGGGTAAAAATACTAAAATACCCCTCAAAAAAAGTTAAAAAGTCAAAACTTCTTAACTTTTTAACTTTTCTGGAGAGGTATTTTGGTCTTTTTACCCCTCCAAAAGTCAAAAAGTTACTTTTTTTAAATTTGCCAAACATGGCCTATGTATTAGGTAGCATTTGGTACGTGAAACGAGGGGCCGGAATGAAATGAATCATGGTGAATGAAAAAAAAACAGGTTTGGTTGATGAAGATAATGATATGAACCATTAAAAAGTTGATTTCATTCTCTTAAATTCATTTCATCCACCTTTTTTTTCCATTTCATTCATTTTTTCATTCTTAGTCATCAACACCACCCAACCACCCACCACAACAACCATCACCAGCCACCAAGATCGATTGTCATCGGCCACCACCACCGTTGCCAACCACCGCCGCCAACCACCATCACCAATAGCCACCACCACCACCACTGGCAACCACCATCGACCACCACCGCCAACCACGACTGGCCACCACCACCCCCAACAACCACCACTAGCCACCGCCACCATTGATCGTCACTATCATAATCACTTTTGTATATATCATCCCTTTGTATTTCCCTACCTAACAAATAATATAAAGTCATGATTTATTTCATTTCCACATGATAACAAAACAAAATAATAGAATGTAATGATTTATTTCATTCATTTATCCATTTCAATCACTTATTCATTCCGTTCTCTCATCAATTCCATTATCTCATACCAAACAGACCCTTAGTGTTTATATATATCCAATTGTACACTTGGATGACGTTAGTCTAAAAAAGATTCGTTTCTTGGCTTTGTCATGGGAATGGAGTGTTTACACATCCATGTATGATGGATGAATTGGCATTTGCCAAGGGTTCTCACCCCATGTATTTTTTAGCATTTGTTGTTAGTTTTGTTATTTTATATAGACTTCTACACCTATGATTTACTAGCTTTGTTGAGGATGTTAAGGTCTCTAAAACTTCAAAATATCAATTTTGAATACGGTCAATTGAGCCCTGATACATTTTCGGTGCCATGGAGCTAGACCAGTGAGCTATTACGCTTTCTTCAAAGGATGGCTGCTTTTCGTTAGTTAAGCCACCGTTTTCTAAAAGGGATTGTAGTAATTCTGTTTTTATACTCTTTAAAAGATTATCTTATTCATAGGCTACCGAGGGCCTGAACGCGCTTCGGTAAGGTCAAGTGGCAGACCACGCCTTATGACGAAAGGGGGAGAAAGGACTGTCGATCTGTGACTGCCCCGCTGTCTCCGACATGGACCCGGTGAAATACTTAAGGAATAATATAAAAAAAGAGAGGGGAGTATGGAATTCTATTTACTCACTTTAAATTGAGTATCCGTTTCCCTCCTTTTCCTGCAAACCGCCCCCCCGCAACACATGGTAGAGAGCTTGCTACTGCGCACCAGCTGAAAAAGCCCTTTCCCTTTGTATATGATCGGTAAAGATACTTTGTCAACGCTTAAAAGAGAAATAATATATTACTTACACTTTATTAACCAAAGCATTTTTCTCTACCATCTATAATATGCTTACTTTTTGAAATAACAAGCACATATATAACACCATTCATAAAAATATAAATGTTATAGATACACTTATAAGGAGGTTAATATGTTTTGTATATTTTTACATGTTCAAGCTTTTATTTATAATTTTTTTTATGATTTACTAGCTTTGCCTGAGGATTTTTAAGGTCCATAAAACTTCATAATATCAAATTTAAAGTTGGTCAATATAGTGTCTGATCAATAAAGATACTTTGTCAAATTTGCTTGAATGAAACATTGTATATAAATCAATTGCGTTGATATTAAAGTTCAAATGTCACGGTCTGTATTTTAAGATTTTATTTTCTTACATTTCATAATCTAATGTCAAATTACTATTCTAATTAAACTATTTGGTCGGTGATGGTTTCCCTTTTTTCTTCTTTTTTTTGTTTGTTTGTTTTGTATTTGTATGTGTTTTTATACAGTTTGTTTGGGGTGTGCGTTCGAGGTTTAGGGGTGAGGTTGTTCTTGTTGGTTTTTTGTGTCCGGGCACGTCTCTTTGATGTGTGTTTTGATTATGTTCGTTGTCGTTGTCTTTCTCCGGGTTCCTACTTTTTTTCTTTCGTTATCGATACCCTGACGATCCTCGCTATTAAGGTTTGTGTTTTCCTTTTGTTTGCTTTTTTTGGGGCTTTGGTTTTCATCGGTTTTCTATTTTTGACTGTCGCCTTCTTGCGGCTTTGATTTTCGTTTGTTTTGTGTATGGTGTTGGGTTTTGATTAGTTTTGGGTTCTAAATATTATTGTGTGTTATGGATTTAGGGTTTTGGTGTGTTTTACTTTGTGTGTTTTGCTGATTTTATAGTTTCGAACCTTCATTTCGATTTTGATTTAGGGTTATGTTAAAACTCGCATAACCGCGGCGACGCGCGACATAAAAAACTAGTTTTTCTTCAATATGCTTACTTTTAGAAATAATAAATAACATGCAGTAGATTTATTTGTTCTATGTGAAGGAGCACTTTACATAAATCTCATAGATTAGTGGCTCCCCAAAAATGATGACACATATCACGTGCATCTTAAGTCTTAACTTTAGGATGAAAATAATTAGAGTGCCGAATGTAAATATTAAAAACTTAGGGGACTAATTTAAACTAATTGAACTTTATATAGAGCTAGGGTTTTATCATCATCCCCCTATCGGCTATTGTGTTCCTCTGATACCTTCATAGCAGCAGTTGCAGGTACTCCATTCGACTTCATAATCATCAAATAGTTCATCGATTTAATGTCATTATTTACCGTATGATTGTGTGATTATGCTTCAAATTATACAGATCTTTTGTTAGTTTTGTTTACGAATCATTGTGTCAATCTTGATGAAGAAATTACATAGATTGTTAGGTAAAATGTGTATAGGAGAAGGAATTATACTGTTGTTTGAGTCTGTTTTTGGATAATAATTGGGAAAAATTGGCAATTTGTTTCATGCGATTAGCTGTATACATTTGTTCGGTTTTATCTCTGGTTGCAATTTTCTGTCACTACACAGATTTAGAGTTGCTTTTGCGATAATCGAATTCAGTTTTATGTTTAATTTAACTGTGGGCTTGTGGGATTGTTTTATTTATGATTATTAAGCCAGTATTAAGTTAATTTTTTGGGCAGCATCTCTGAATCAGCGTCTTAATAGTTCATATGTTTGAATGGTTTAGCATTTAATGGTTTAAACTGTTTGTTTTACGAGCAAATGTCTGAATGGTTTAGACATTTGCCTCTGAATGGTTAAGCATTATACTAATGCTGAATGATTAAGACCTTTTATTTGGTCAGACATTTGTGTTTGAATAGTTAAACGATATACTACCTGATGATTCAGACACTTAGTGGTTCAGACCTCTTATTGGTTCAACACTTAATCATTCAGAAATTGCCAAATAGCCCTTAAGTTTGTCAAGTTCAAAGTTTTTTAGTTCCAAATATGTGATATATAAAAGCATTTATGGTCTGATGAAAAGAAAGCAACAGGGCAATTTTTCTTTTCTATAGTAAATTCCCATTTGATAGTTTGAAGTTATCATTCATATTCTATTGACCATATTTATGTACTATATCTTAATACTCTTAACTAACTTGGTTTTTTTTCTCAAGACAGTTTGTGAGAAGATCTGATTTACAAAAAACATGGCAGGGTATGTTAACTAAAATGATTTTTTCATATTTGAGTTTGTATAGTGCTTAAATAAGTTGGTTTTTTGTATCTACATTTGTGTAATTTTATTGTTTGAATTGTTTTTCTTGATGCACAGTGAAGAGGCTGTTGTTCCAGTTGAGACCCCCGCCCCTGCACTTGGGGAGCCGATGGATATCATGACAGCTTTGCAGCTTGTGCTAAGAAAGTCGCTTGCTCATGGAGGTCTTGTGAGGGGTTTGCACGAGGCTGCAAAAGTTATTGAAAAACATGCTGCTTTACTTTGTGTTCTGGCAGAGGATTGTAACCAGCCAGATTATCAAAAGCTGGTTAAAGCACTTTGTGCTGACCATAATGTCAGCTTAGTCACAGTTCCGGCTGCAAAAACTCTTGGCGAGTGGGCTGGTGTAAGTCTTTAATTTTGCATCTCTCTACATTTCATTTATTATCAAGATATGTGTATAGGTATGTAGGTTATGTTCATGAAGGTTTATACTCTTCTAATACTGGCTTATGAGTTGTGATGGTTAATGTCCTGTTTACATGAATCCTTGTGTACGTAACAAGTCATACAAACAAACGTGTCATCAGCTACTTTTAACTGCATGTTTCTGATTAAATATCTTAAAGATCAAGGACTGTATAGGCGGTAACTTTGACGCATTTGAATTTGTTTGATTCCCGTAATGGGTCAAAAAGGGTTCGCGTTTTGACACATAATCTTTTAGTACTTGTCAAAATGGATTGCACTCCGTTAGGTTGGGCCCTTGACATTTTTTTGTTTTCTTTTTGTTTATGAAGAATGATATTTATATTAACAAAACTACATTGTTAAATTATGAGAAATGCTAACCATAGCTCTTGGAATTCTGCCTTATGGTTAATAACCAACTTTTTATAACCCCCTTTTTGGGGGTTGATACTTGGTGTTCTATAGTGAACATGTTTTGGTTGTTAATAAGTGATAAGTCAATCATAAGTCCTTTACCATTCTAGTTGATTGGTGGTTATGGTTTCATATCATATTTTTATTTTTAAGTAAATAATAGTTTATTCAAGTTGGTTGTTAATCATAGGTTTAAGGCCTATGGTTGCCATCATGTGAAATTTATCTGTTATCTTAGCGAGTTGTAGTTCATCATGGCTGATTGGTTATTATATATATCATCACTGTAATTATAATTAAAATTTGAATTGCAGTTGTGCAAGATTGATTCAGAAGGAAAGGCAAGAAAGGTTGTCGGTTGCTCATGCCTCGTTGTGAAGGTATGTTCAGTAACTCAAGACTCAATGTACAGATCTGATTCATCCAATGGTACATAACTGATGTATGTTTTTAAATATCACCTGCAGGATTACGGGGAGGAAAGCGAAGGTCTTCACATTGTTCAGGAGTATGTGAAATCTCACTAATGACGATCGAGTAAACAATAATTGGTGGGAATCCGAACTTGTTTTGATCACTTGACTTCTTCAATATGTTTGGGAACTTCTGTTTTAGGAAATTTTGAATGAATTTAGATTCTGATTGTGAAGTTTTGACTTTCACTTCTTGCTATCATGTGATTGTGCTCCTTTAAACTTTATTAAGTTTCAATCGTTAATGACAAGAGGTATTGTTTTTTAATGTTAGCTGTAATGTGATGTTTGAAAATCACTTAATATAGAGAAACATAAACAGAATTCAAAGTATAAAGTAAGACCGAGTACATAAGATCGTATAATGATGTGGCCCCTTGTCGGTCAAAGTGGAAGTTAAGTCAAACATCAAATAAGTTTTTTTAAAACAGAATTCAAAGTCAAACAGTATAACTGTTGTTTGAGTAATGATAAGTAGGTCAATTGTAGGGTGATTTTCTTGATTATTTGGTTTTATTTGTCATTTAAAATGTTTGTTACAAGTCCCTATCTTGAGTAAGCTGGTTAGAATATGCAGTAGATATAATTATGTGTCATTTTAAAGTAAACATTCAATTAAAAAGATGACCATGAGCATTCTTCAAAACCCATCAACTGCAGAGTTCTATTATCTACAGTCAATGTATTCAATAAATGTTGATGATTTTTTAGGTAGGACATTTTTTTATGACCTATTGGTATGTGAGATTTGACTAGGACGTTGCATATTAGTTTGAGATTGATGTCGATTTTGTTACAAATTCTGCTGAACAGTGCTGGTTCCAACATATTGCCTCCTTAACAGTGCACATACGAATGAGGATCCAATTTTGTTGGAATATGAGATCTTAATTGTTCCACATGATCTAGATTTTAGCAGATTGATATTGTTAGATTCATCTTAGAACAAGGGATCATGGTGCATCATTTACTAAACACACGTGGGCAAATGCAACATACGGTAACCTAACTTTGATCTCGTGTGATATACGGGAAGGTTGCAACACCATGGTAGCTTCAATTTCAAAGTTGAACTATTGACATGTGGGATTTATACCAAACCACATAGACCATTTCTATATCTAACTCTATTCTTTTATACATTTGGTTTATATTAATCTCGTATAATCAACCAAAAACCTGCAAAATACAAAATGAATTAGCAAGGTAAACGATGTAAAGAATTGCATTCTCACAACCTACAAACACCATTAACACAAACAATATGTATACATAAACCCAAGGTCTTTCCATATTACATTACAAAAGATGGCTTGGCTCCTCACCAATCACTCACCCGATAAACGCATTTCATCAATAACGCTTGTTAGCCCCAAACTGTTTCCATTCTCAGTCTCAGATCTAGTGCTTTGTCCCGGGTCATCCGCTATGTCCTTTGTAGGTCCCACATCTACACATTCATTGAACCTGAAGCAACTAATGAGATGGTCGTTAGTCAGCCCGGCCACCTGTAGAAATGAGTAAACGACTGTGGGTCCCACACCCCGGAAACCACGTTTGATCAAGTCTTTGCTTATTGATTCTGCTTTTGACGTTTTGATTGGTACTTGGCGGGGGTAGCGGAATTTGTTTACTATTGGCTTATGGTTTATGAAGCCCCATATGTACTTGTCAAAAGACCCAAACTCATCAGCTATCTGCACCATCACCACAAATGCAGAAATATTAGAGTAACTTTTGTACGGGCTAAAATGGGTTGAGTAGACAAGAAATACTTTTTATCGAATCTTTTAAAAAAGTTAATAAAATATTAGCATATCAATCATGATAATATAAAGAGATTACAGCCAAATAATTAACATGTATTGAAAAAGAAATACCTTACAAACTTGGCGAGCATTTTCAATAATTCCTCGTAATTTCACTTCTGAAAGAAGAGAAGTTGCGGGATTTCCAGGTGCTGATATTTTCTTATCATTCAATTTTGAGACGGTAACAGGGTCAAATCCATGAAATACTTCCCTGCACATTATTTCATATTAGAGATTATAACTCATCAGAAGAGAATTATGATGAATTTTGTAAGTTTATAATGGTTATGCTAAAAAGTTAATGTGCACACCTAAATAAATGTCTTTTGTTGAGAATAACAGGCCACGTGAGTTCAGCTAAAGCAGTTGATAAACAGAGCAATTCAAACAATTTCCTGGAAAATGTCATTTAAATGGCGTATACAATATAATGGTTAGAGATATTTCATTCGAAAAGCCGATAAAAGAAATTAAAAGTCTACTGGTGCATACTTGTCATCATGTACTGGCACTCCCCATTCTTCATCGTGGAAAACAGCATAACAAGGATCTTCAAATAGAAAACAAACAAAAAAGGAATTATTATGCGTGAAAATTTTCGAAAAAATGTGAAGCTTTAAAAAGAGGCATTAGATTTTAAAACACAATAAAAAGTTCACAAATTGGGCTTAAACATAATAGGGATTAGAGATAAACTTCAAACCTTAGCATCTCCAAAAGAAGCTACACAATCTAATGTGTTTTCTTAATTTAAAATGTTACCTAAACTTTTCAAGGAAAATTCAATCACCATAAGCTTACAAATTCAACCACAATACCGCTTTCTGAAGCATTAGATATATCCTAGCTTACAAATGAGAACTTAACTAGATTTGTTGGTCAGCACAATTTCAGAATGATCAATAAAGAGAGTAAAACATTGATAACTGAAAAACATAAAATGTAAGACAGATATCATATAAAAATGTAATTACTCCTAGGTTATTATAAACGATGCTATCCTTAATCGTTGTGATATCAGAAGATCTGTATTGCCTTACATTATGTTCAAAGGGAATGTACTAGTTTCATTATTCAAGCAATCTTTATACCCTAGGAGCGGATCACCTTATTCAAGCATTTGCATACATCTATATACGTCATAAGGCTTGATATTAATGATATATGTAAGTACAAAAGCCACTATAGCACAGTCGGGTACGCTGTAACAAAGAAATAAACATGCAGGCATTTTCAAAGCGCTTTATAAAATAGCCAACGAAGGCCCATGGCCTAATAGCTCGGTGGCATTGGTGATTGCCCCCCACAAAAGTGGTGTGGGTTCAAATCCTTGCAAGTGCAAGTTGACAAGATGGTTAAGAGAAAAAGTAGTTGTTCAAGAAAAAAATAACCATAAGGACCACAAAAGTTATTATCATGATCAGTACATAACAATAAAGAAGAAAGAAGGGTGCCAATATCAGCAAGAAATTTTACAAGGAGTCAAGAGATAATTTGTATTATATAAAGGATACGTATTGGGAGAGACGTTACTCATGGTTATTGGTTAAGCTCTCCGAATTAATGCCATGTAAAGATATTCATGACTTTTGGAACTTCAAGAACACATGTAAAGTAAGGATTAGTATTTCTTAACTCTTGCTACATAATATAGAAGACCTTAACGTCTCAGGTGTCAATTAATTGCCTTTAATTGTACTAAGGACTCTTAGATCAGTAAATGAAGCTTATTAACAATGTGGGGGTTATAGTTAGTTAAAGCCAGTTTCCACTTATCCAACTTAAATTCTCTACATTTTATCCAATTACCTAATGAGTAGACATAATCTGCAATCTAAAACTAAAATAACCTAACAAATGTATGCCGATAAAATTTCTCTACTACAGTGATACAAGATCAATTAGGTTAAATCCTTGCATTAAATTCCATTTTCAGTCATCATTTTCCTGAATTTCCTACATCACGTGTTAGACTTAAAAGGAAACATCCCTATCCAATAATAGAGTTACAATCTGATAGGACATATAAGCCCTACTTGTTCCTTTTCTAAAAGTTTGTAGGGCTGAAATTAGTGGTGTCAATGATCAAGATAGGATCCTCCATATGCAGTGGTACACAAAATACCAACACATAGCTGATACTGAATTACTGATAACCCTAACAGCCTAAGACTAACATACATTTCATATCCACTAGAAATGCATTTATTAATCACAAAGTAATAAACTCTGAGTATGCATAGGCAAGAACCGGAAGAACTAATATCCCAATCCAGACTATAAGGCACCTTCGCATTCTAATGACTTCCAAGTTCCAAATTTAGACATGTCCATCACATCAATTCAAAGCAATATTCGAACTTTAGATTAGTGAACAATCTAAGTAGAATGAAAAATGTCATTAGCAGTTTTAAAAGCAATTTAACAGCTCTATTCTTTCGGCAAGTTCCTGCACCTTCATGTAACAGTTGCAAGAATCCACACTTTCCAATTCAAATTACAATACATACAGGATAGTTAAACATGTTAAAAAAACTTAAGTTAGAACGAATGATACCAGTATTCGCGGTCACCCAAGCACATCTCTTCCGTCCAGGAGAACCATCAGCTGAAACCTCCGAACAACTATCACTATCCACAACAACACTCTCACCTTTTGCACCTCTATGAACACTTTCAATTTTCACTGTCTTCGAAACTGTTTTCAAAGGATTGACATCCTTTCCAGCTTTCGAAACAGCAGATTGCTTCCCACGCGTAGGAGTCACACTCCGTCGACTAATCCTCCCAACAGACACTCGACTGTGCGACGAATCACTAGAAGCATCCGACGAGCACGACGCATTCATCTGCACATTTAACTTCAACAGCTTCGAATCCTTCGTTCTCACAATCGACGACGGAGGAGACGTTATCGATTTCGAATGCAGCGGCAAGTTCACCGTCACCGCCACCGGCGACGGAGATTTCTTCACTTCCTCCGGCTTTCCTCCTTTACTCTTCGGTTTCGCCGCCGGTTTACGCAGCTCCACCGCCGATCTCGTCTTGTTTCCGGCGGGACCTAGCACCGGCCGTGACTCCGAACCGTCACAATCCACCACGGAGCTCACGACACTCGCCGGCTCCGACATTGACGAAACAAGCGTTTCAATTACGCGAAAAGGAGTCTGTTAGGGCACAGAAATTGACGATTCGAGAGATTGCGAATAGATTTGGGAGCTCATATGCGTATATAACGAAAATGTACCAATCGGAACCCTAGAAATAGAGATCGCCGGAGAGTTGAACGGCGCCGGCGACGGCGAGACGGAGGTCAGTAGGTGGTGGAAAAACGCTAAGGACGGCTGATGTGCTTCTAGAAGAAATGGAGGTGTGAGTTGTTGTAAACAATACAAATTATTTGTTAATTGAAAATAGATTTGAAATTTAAAATATTTGTCTCGTGTCACCTGCTCAGAGGACCAGAGTGTAAAGGTTTGGTATATTGTTAAGGGTTGGATGTGTGGTTTTTATGTTAAGTTTACGATAATACGTTTTTGAGTTGACTCGGTCGTAATCGATCGAGTGTATGTTTGGAATTGTTTATTAGCCTATTAACTTTTGAGAAGTTAAAAAGTAAAAAATAAAATGTTTGTCAAAAGACTTTTCAAATTGAGTTTTCATATAAGATAAAAATAAGGTTTTGAAAAGTAAGAAGTTGATTACTTATTGATTTTTGAAAACTCCTTCTACTACATCCTATTAACTCCCCTCATTTTTAAAAGTATGTTCTTTTTGATCATTTTACAACGTTTTAGTTTATAAGCTAATCCAAACTTTTTTTAAAAACTTATTTTGAAAAATCATAAGTTAATAAGTCATTTTTGCCAAAAGTCATTTTCAACCAAAATAAGCAATCCGAAACATAACGCGAGATGAGCTCAGGTTTAGTTTGGTTTGACTTGACGTAGGTGATATCGTAACTTATTTGTGTTACTAAGGTAGAAAGAAAACCTTCTCGTAAAACCATATTACCATGTTCATTGAAGGGAATGAATCACTTCCGAATCGGTTTATATTAAGTTTGCAGGTGTATTACTTTGTAATTAACAATGTCACTAAGAATCTGTTAACAATCTTTCTATGCTGTTGCAATTAAAGAAGGAAAGTATTGACTAGGATACAACAACCACCTCATCATAGATTGTTAGCTAATTTGTCATTGATTTTATTTGATATAAAAAACTAGTTAGGGTTATGATTGTGAAAAATGCAAAAAAAATTATTAGTATGTTAAATATTTGAATACTATGTTTGAAAGCCTATGAAAAATTGCTTTAGATTTGCATGGTTGCTAGAAGGTTACATGAGTGTTCGATTATCGCTATGGCTCTGGAAAACACATCAAGGGTTTGAAGCGAAGCCTCACGTAGTTCTAGGTCAAACTTAGAGTCAACGAGAGCCTTTTATATAAAAACAATCCAAAGAAGAAAGATAGTATGAAATGTTTATTTGAGAAAAATGTTGGTATGTAAAACAAATGAGTGATGCAACTTCAGGTTATTAATAAAACTTATATTGTTATATACATTGAGTAACACCTCATAGCTCATTAGTGGAATTGTGATCAACAACAACTGAGGTCAACAACAACTACGATCAATAACCATGAGATAAACATTAACTAAGCGATATAGTAGTAGCTATGTTACTTCTGTTAGAAGCCAATCATCAACAATCACAGAGTATCAACTAAAGAAGTTTATCTTGGCAGAGCTACTATTGCTCGTAATCAAATAATTGTCAACTGCTTTAACCGCTAACTGACACACTTTTACACAAAGCGTTATGTCATTTCAACAAATCACTATGATGGTTCCCTAACCATAACAAGAGAGTTGTGGACGTACGAGGAGAGAGTGAGGTAGGGATGAGCATTTGGTGCCCAGTACCCATACCGGTACCCATACCGTACCGGTACCGGTACCCATACCGTACCGGTACCGGTACCCAGCTGGTACCGAAAATATGTATAAGGTACCGGTACCGGTACTTGATTTTCTTATATTTCGAGATCGGTACTCGCCGGTACCGGTACCGGTACTTTACCCAAAAGTCCCGTATGGTACCCGATAGTACCTAATTGCGAATAGTCTATTTTGAAAAATAGAAACAACATAGTGATAAAATCGAAGATTATCTTTCTTTGGTATTTTAAAACTTTTGGTATTGGTATTGATTGTATTGGTGTATATTATTTTTGGGTAAAACTCATCATTATGAAGCAAAAACAATTTATATTTTGAATACATGGTCAAATGTATGTATTATTTTTATTGGACATGTGAATCATTTTTTGATATTTTATTTTTGTTTAGTTATTATAAACTTTTAGATGTATTGAGTACCAAACATGTACTGGGTAACGGACACAAAAACAGGTACTAGGTACCGTAACTAAACATGATTCATGCAACAAGCCTAAAAAATAATGTTGTGAATGTAACATGTACCAAATAGGTATTGGGTACCGAAATACCGATACCGTACCGGTACCGATACCTGTACCCATATACCAAAATCGGTACCGGTACCGGTACTCGTTTTTTATAAAATTCGGTACCGGTACCGGTTCGGTACAGGTACGGTACCGAGCTCATCCCTAGAGTGAGGGTGCGGTAAATAAGAAAATATCATTGATGCATAGCAAGAACACCCATAAAGAAGAGGAGACGTCCATGAGGTAGAATCCAACAAGCGTGATGTTATGTTGTCTTGTTACAATTATGATAATCAAGTCTTTTAACACATAATAATAACTTAGGAGGTTTAAAAAATTCAAGCAATCTGACCATTCTAAGAATTACAAAGCAATTCATATCAAGTTCATTGATGCATGAACACAAAAAAAGGAAGCAAAGAACAAGAAGTCATTCTGATTAGAAAGAATAGTCATCTCAAATTACAAAGTTTATGGGATCATGGGACTCGTGTTGGCCAATAAGATTCAAGAAAGTGGTTTGGCCCGAGTTGCTGGATCCTCTTTTGATTCGACATGTATCATAAAAAGGTATCCTAGTACCCAAATGAAGATATACAAAAATGGGACCCACGCTACACAAGCTAGAAGGCTCATAATACTACCTACATATTGAGGGTCCTTTATTGTCCCGAAAGGGAACTCTGTGACCCATGGTATGTTCTTCCCGAATCGTACACCATAGTAAGTACCTGATTCACCAAGCAACTGATATACCCTGCAGTAATTATTTAAGAAAAACTCAGAATCCAGTTATTAGTTGTAAAATATTACAAAAAGATCAGAGCTAAAAGGACTTCGAGCATTTGTAGATACGGAAAGATTGTTAAAAGAACTTGGAGCAACCTGTGTTTTAACATGTCCTATTGGTTGGTAGGGTATTTGTCGTCCTGTGAGTTTTTCAATAATGAATTCTCACGGTTTTCAGAAAAAGGAAAATAAAAGGAATGGGCTCACGCATCACTATCTCGGGCACAAGGAACAAAACATGTTCAAATCTTTATTTGGGTGATGATTATCAAAACTCAGGCAGCCGGCCTCTATGATTCTGAGTCTTACGAAAAGTGTTACAGATAACAAACAAATATCAAATGGTCATGCAATTTTCACCTGGTAAAACTATGTTGCAAGGACACTTGGTAAACTTTAAACTGTATGAAAAAAATATATGCAGTATTTATAAATAATAACTGTCCTAGATTGATAATAATTGCTTTTGTTTTATTAATCTCTTTTTAAAACAGTAATTCACAAGAATAACTATTGTTGTTCACCAGGTGTTTGGAAGTGCGCTTAAAGTGATAATAGCATATTAAAGTCTAGATCATCGGCAAAAATTTTATGATTATTGGACGTGGTCAAGAATTGTATGACTTTTGTTGCCAAGTCACAACTCACAGTAACCATTTTGAAAAAGAACATCTGAAAACACCAAAATGTACATGTAACATCTGGCTCATCGCACCAACAAAAATTGTCCTTTTTATACAGGAGGAGCTTACGAATTTGTGTTTTGATTACACGAGTGAAAATTTCCAACAGGTCACCCATCTTGAATTACTCCATCCCAAACACAATTGCGAAATTCTCCTCCCATCCACAACTAATTCACTCAAAATGTGTTAGTGGTATTTGACACCGGACATTTCTTATATGCGGAAGATGTGAAATTTGATTGAGGTCTCACAGTACAACTCTAACAACCCTTAACTTTAACTAAGCAATTGCATTGCTAACACTCCTTAAATGTAAAACTACCTAACAGCAGGTCTAGCTAATAGCTCATACTCCTTCAATAAGAAGATAGATTATGCAAACTTCAATAAACTGATTATCTACTCTCATGTCCTAATAGTCTCTTAACTAATCACATGAGCTTGCATACACAAATCCGTGACAATGAGCTCCAAAAAGCCAAATCTCATAATCCCCAACTTACAAACACTATACAATCTTACCAGTTGCAATAAGAAGACTGATGATTGTCTCAACAGCTGCAATAAGTAGATAGATCATCAAAGGAGCTTGTATACATCAGTCTCCAACTTTAATAGACTAATCATCCAATTTCATGTTGCAATAAGAAGATCTATGTCATGATGATTAAGTCAACAGTTGCAATAAGAAGCTTGTATACACCAGTCTCTAACTCCTCAAAGTTCAATCATCAGTTTCTAACTATACTAGACTGATTATCTAACATCATATCATAATCCTCAACTTACGAACACTACACAATCATAACAAACCCTAACTAAACCTACATCACATTAAACCCTAATTTCTCACCTAAAACCTCAAACAATCACCACAAAACTTCAGGATAACATCAAATCGAGCAACAAAAGCTTTAGTACGGACCTGAAATTGAGAAACTGGCCGATGAAGAACAGAGGCCAGAAGTAGAACGGAGGCGGCCATGAGAGAGTTGAAACGGAGAATAGTGATAGGAACTGAAGGAGCTTGAAGAAATGAGAGACCATAGCCATGGTTCTAGAAGGATCTCGATGTTTTCCGCAGAGATTGACCCATGTTTGAGGGTGATTCCATAGGTAGTAGTAGAATGGAAAGGGTGAAATCACTCCGATGCATGCTAATATCCCCATTTTCACCCAAATTTTGCTGATTTGCTTCTGATGTGAGGCCTGTGACTCTGTGAGCGTGTTAGTTGTTGGTTGATGCTTAATCGGATATTCGGACCCTAAAATCATCTTCATTGACCCGTTTTAATTTGGGGCACCTTATGTGATTTTTAGAATAATTTATAATATAATCTACCCTTATTTAATGATTTTTAACCAATGTTTTCATAACCAGATTGGACGTCGAACCGGACGCCTTACTGGTTTGGTGGTCGAACCAGATTTAAGAACCGGATGACGTCATAATTTTATATATACTGTATTATATATATAGTTATATGTATAATTAAATATAAGTAATTTATATATGTATTTTATAGTCATATATAAAAGTTAACTATATTTTTATATCCAACACATTAATTTATGGTTCAACACCTTATTTTTACCCATTAAAATAAAATAAAAATAAAATCTGGTTGGAACCGGTCCGGTTTCGCGTTCCGACCACCGATTCGGGACGAACCGGTCGGTCGAACCGCTCCAAAACGAGTCGATGCGAACCAGACCCACCACCTATCCGATTTCCGGTCAGATAGGTTGGACCGGGCGGTCCGATCCGGTCCGAACGACAATTCTTTTAACAATGTGTGTTTAGAACCACTTGTTATGTATTTGAGCTTGTTGTAAATGTTAACCACTAAATTTTTTTACTTGTCGAGATATCAAAGCTGAACCACAACAAAACGTTAACGACCTCAGTTTAAAAAAAAAGAGTTATGAAATTAAACAATATAAAATTTAACTATTTTAATACTTTGTTAATCATAAATTTTATTTTTTAGAAATCAAATAACTATTATATGTGTAGTAGAAACCGTGAGTTTTTTCAGAGTAACGAATAGTAACTATTGGTGCAAAATTTGTCAGTCGTATTTTGTTTATTAACTTTTGCCAATTAAAATCTTGCTTCAATGGTTTGGGCATGCGCTGTTTCGCAGTCGACACAGGCTCGAGCTTTCCAACCACGACCCGGTTTAATCCTCGTTTGCCTCCTACTGTATTTTTTTCTTTTATTTTTTTTTTGATGAAAATTATATTTACATTTTCACAAAATATTTATCCAAAATCAACATGTGAATTTAGTGATACGCATTTACGTATCATTTTAACATATAAATCCTTTTTGAAAAATGAGAACTTGAACCTAACTAAGTGTAAAACGAGACAATTTATTTCAACCAATTTAATAATATTTTCATATACCATGTATTAATAAATCTTGTCCAAACTTCCAAACACACCCAAAAAGGGTTTATTTGCATTTTGCAGATCGACGAAGGGTTTTAGGGCGTCAAAGGGGGAAAAATGGGGAGCCAGATGAACAACGGAGGAGGTGGATTTAGGGCTAAAATGGAGCACTACATCTACAGCGGTGAGAGGAAGCATGTTATCGCCGGTATGGCCATCATCGGCGTCATCTTCGGCGTCCCATGGTACCTCATGAACCGAGGTACTTCATCTGTTCACCAATTCATCCTTACTGATCTCAATAATTAGGGTTTTTTCTTCACCTTTTGGTTTGATCGCATCTAGGTTCCAATTACGTGTTCTTGTTGCTGTTGTCGCTTTGATTATACGGTCTTATGGCTAATTGGTTGGATTGTAAAGCTTTCATTTGATTAGGGTTTATAACAATTAGCATACTCCCCCCCTTAAAAGATAGTTTCAAAAGTTAATGGTTGAATTCTGTAGTTTCTTAAGGATTTTAGATCATACGCCTAACACCATTAGAAGTGACTATACAAGTTGAATCACATACGGATCTGGATACTATATGCATACATATATGTATATATCTATGCGGGTGTGTGTTTATTCATGTTTGCTAATGTATGGACGATTTCATTTCTTTAACAAACAAACAAACAAACAAACAAACATACCCAGTAAATCCCACTCAAGAGCAGGGTCTGGGAGGGGTGGTTGGTGGCGAGTCTTTCCTCTATCTTGGAAGATAGAGAGACCGCTTCCGAAGAGACCCCCGACTCAGTAAGGAAAACAAACGTAAGGAAAACAAACACGAGTCTTTCCTCTATCTTTAACAAACACGAACAAGAAAATCTGTGTTTATGTTTGTTCATTTCTTTGCTGAGTTAAAGTTTAGTTTGGGTTCATTCGGTTCATTTACAGCCTCAGGTTGTGGTTGTAATTAGCTGGGGAACAAGCTTTGTTTTGTAGGATTGTCTGAATACAGTGATCTGGTTGGACACCATATAACTATATAAGTTCTCATTAATCACTCATAGCACTTGTTTTACAAGACAAATTCATGATAAGTTCTGATTATTATTTTTGCTTGATTTTGTTCTTATGGTTGGGGAACATATCAAAGAAACAGATGAGTTTACTTTTTTATTGGTCAAATGTTCAATTTTACAAATTGGAAGTTTGCAGTTGGTGCTTTATATAGTTCAGTGGTTTCATAATACCATGTTTAAGGCAATTGTTTCAATAATTAATGTGCTATATATGATTACAAAAACTATATGATAAAAATTGAAATCTTAATTCTTAAATAAAGCGTTATGCTACACGTTAGTCGACTTTGACCCGTTTTGACCCATTTAACCCTTTTCTTTTATGGGAGATTCAAATGGTTTGTTTTCAGGCAGATCTAACTGATATATGTTTACTGAAGGTACAAAACATCAATCACATCAAGACTACTTGGAAAAGGCTGATAGAGCTCGAAACGCACGGCTTCATTCTGCACCACCTGCACCAAAATAATCATTTCTCTGGGTTTTTACTTCTCGGCGATGATCATACTTTAAAATAGAACGAGCACGAGTTCTTGTTTACCTGTTTTTGTATTTGGATTTTAGAAGATTGAAATAATTGGTAACTCAAGTTTTAGATCTTGCTGTTTGATACTTTTTTCCAGATACATAATGAAAGTTCTTTGGTATCATTATTTTTCCGTCACATTTTCAACTGTTAAAGAATTTCTAACTTTGAGTTGCACCTGTAAAGATCGTAAACTATCTCTAGAAAATTTGGTACAATCTGTCTGTATCTCCAATCGGTCAATAAGTCAAGAGAACCCACCAAAAGACATAACATTTAAACTACTTTATTCATTTGCATCAATAATTAAAGTCGCATTTGAAAATCTAATTACAAAGGCATCAACCTTTTGTACTTGAAAAACCACAGAAATGAACCGAATAAAATGCCTCCGGAAATTGCAGTGATCACAAGTACCCATTTGAATGCTGATGGGTCTTCAAACAAAGATATCTCAAAATTCATCCCGAATATTCCTGCTACAACCCCGAAAATGGCGACTACGAATGTTGCTGTCGTTAATATCAGTTCAAACTGTATAAGCTGGTTTCGGACATTATCCTGCAGATCAGATATTTATTTAATAAGAAAGATCTCAATACTAATGGTTTTTGCCAAGAACATATTAATATTTCTTCAACCGGGAACCAGTTAGGGAAAACTCACGGCCTCACTAATATATGCTAACAAGTGGGACCAATTAAAGACACAGCTTTTAGTTAAAATTTATTATTAAGAATCAATTGATGAATTAAGAAGTGAAACATACCAGTTGAATATTGATGAAATCTTCAGTATCATCAATGTATTCCTTCAGCTAGAACACCAAGAAAAAGGAAGTCATCAACAACTTATTAATCGAATCATGAAATTCACTATTTATTACTGGCAAAGTGGGCGGTCTGGTGGTCTGGGTAACGGGTCAAAATAATTTTTGGTCAGAATTGGCTTTTATAATAAGGCTCAATAAGGTCGGGTCGGGTATGATTAACCTGCAAATACTATACTATTTGAAAGGTTGTAAGCTTTGAATGCATTTTGGGTCACTTGCTTCCCATTTTACCTGTTCCATTTTAACCAAGTTCTAAAAGTTTGCCAGTTTAACCCATTATGGATAAAATAAAACCTCAAACAACCCATTTATTAGATATAAGGGTGGAAATTACCACCTATATCTGATATGTTAACGTAAACAACGTACCGATGTAAGCTTATTTAGAGTGCTATCAGTGACAACAAAATAAGCTTCCAGAAGCATTTCCAGCTCATCAATATTTTCTGTAGCACTCTCTGAACTCCTTGTGCTCTCAATCCTGCTCCTTGCAAGGCTTAAATTTCTGTCAAGCCTTCGAACATTTGGAGGCGAAGAAACTGGAGATATTGGTGCAGAAATGGATTGAATCCCATCTGTTGATCTGTGTCCTGCCAGTGATTGATCTCCACCGTAGAATGACGACTCCGTTTTCCTTTTCTTCTCAGTCAAATACATTTCAGCCATATCTCCATCATCGTCCATGAGTTGCTCTATCTCATCTCTTACCTATGTTCAAGTGTTCAACATACAAAATAAATATTAAATGTGCCAATTTCGACCTATTTGCTTATAGTTCTATTTGGGTTGACAAAAAGAAGTTACATAAAAAAGAAACAGGTCAGACGTGTTGTGAGTTGCCAAAACTTAAAGCATAAAAATTGTTTAATCAATTCATTTCAAAAACTGTATTTTTATATTTGTAAGAAAATCTGACATGGTAACTGTTTTTTTTATTTAAAAGATTTGGATATAAAGTGTTTCAAGCAAGACCCGCCCATGTTGCCAACTCTAACATAACCAGTCGATGCGCTGACCTTCTGTACTCTTCGAGTCAATGCAACTAGTCTGCTTTTTAATCTACGAACACGTTCCAAGTTTGAAGTACTGATCTTTGATGTAAGTTCATCTAGCAATGGATATGCTTCAATTTCTAATTCTGCTGCCTGATGAAATCAAAAAGTTCTTTAACATCTAAACCTAAACAAATTGTTTTTTTTTTCCAGAGAAATATGTTGCGAACGAAGCAGATATAGTTAAAGTTGATGAAAACACTACAAGATGCATTGATCTTATGCAAAAATTAGTTATGTTTCAAGATCCTACAATCTTACATCACAAAAACTAATACAACATACCTGTGTGTCCAAAAATGTACAAGCAGCCTCAAGAGCAACTTCTAAAGCCTTAAACTCAAAGGGCAAATAATCAGGTGATATGCATCCAAACACCCCCCGAAAACCCCTACCTCCTTTCTTTCTACTAAAATCCGAGCTTTCTGATTGCCAAACATCACCAACCCCTGCAGCTTTTAACCGACGCTGCAATTCCACTACATACTGTAACACATAATGATCAAGAGAATTCAAAAGCAAAACTTCATCAGATGTTATGATACACCGAATCTGCTCCAAATTTACAACTATAGCCTTCTCTCTGCCAAGAATTGTTGATGGGTAGACGAATAATGGATCAAGTAAGCGAAGGTCACGTGCAGGAAGATCACATCTCTTCATCATTGTGAATTTGTCAACTTCAATAACCTGGGATTCCCCTGTTGCAGCATCCACACGGATCCATGATCTAAGAGCTTGACCGTGTTTCTTTATGCCTAAAACATCTCTGGGGTTTAAGAAAGACACGGGTTTCGTTGGTAGGAGACGCTCTTTTAGGTCTTCCATTAGTGAGGTCTAACTGCAAAAAATTAACAAGTAACAATTTGGTATTGAACGGCTACAAAGTTGAGGTATACCTATACTATGGCATTACTCATATAGCAATTCAAACGTCCCCTTAACACATATATGTTCTTTCATCAACACGATTATGAACCTAATTACTTCATTTACACACAGCAAATTCGTATAGAACATGAATATTACAAACACTGGTAACTAGTAACGACTGTTATTACTCACAGTGTCCTGTACACTCCTATAACATCACTGTTTAATGTTTTCAATTCAATTTTCAACAACTAAATCTATTGATCAATTTAGTGTCATGAATTCGTTTAAAATAACTGGGATTTACTTAAGATCAAAGAGAAATATGAACAAGCTTTGATACGAGTTAGGAGTTCTAGAGCTACCTTCTAGTCTGACGCACATTCAGTAATAACTACTAGTTATTGATCAATAGTAACCCATCCATGTACTATGGTGCTAAATGAGCAATTAACAATAACTGCAGTAATTGAACGATCAACATTAACCACAGTAACTAAGCGATCACCAACAACTAAGCAATCAACCATAACCGAGCCACAGTAGCAACTAGCAACCTAGTTACTATTGACAGAAGACAAGAACACTAACCATCAATAACTGTATTAACAACCAATGGTTTTAATAGTGTTTTAGCGTTTCAACAAAACATTATGATGGTTCATGAATATAAAACTTAGCCTTTGGTTTACATTTCAGTACACTTAGATTTTTCCAAATTATCGGATCGATATTTGAAGCCTCATTGAAATACTTCAATCCGAAAATGATAACACGTTTTATAAGAATCTTCCATCAACTACACTACAAAACTTACGCGATTACTTTCTCAGAACAAAATCAACGAAACGTATGCGAAATCACTTACTTGCTTCATCCGATATCAACGAACTAGGGTTTCAGTCGACCAAATTTCAAATGCAGGAGCTAAAAACACACGCGATCATACAACCTGCAACAGAAAACATCAAAAGTTTAGAAATCAAACGCTTGAATTCCAACCTAATGCATGAATCGTATGCATTTAGGAGACGAATGAGAGATTGAAGTCATGTAGCACCGTTTGTAATTGTAATTGTAAATGCAATTGCAATTGCGTACGACACTCGTTGTTTGTTTGTGACGTCACCGATTCAGAATCACAGAGATATCACGAGTCACCTGAATACTTGTGTGGAACGATCCGCTACGTGCATGTCTACAGAGTACAGACGACGTCGTGTTATGGTTTTTGTATATATGTATGAAGAAGAAGACGGATCCAACTAGACGCTTTGGTGCTTTGTTGAAAACAAATTATGAATAAAATTTGTTTTTTATTACTATATACAAGGGATAAAAGTTTTAAGTTAAAGAGATCGGGTAATTTTAAAATATCCGTAACAATTTTAATTTCATGAACTATTTATTATAAAGAATATTATTATAACGATAATTTTTAAAGTGACGTGTGATATAACAAGTATATATTATTACTATACTTATTTGCAAAGGTCGGTGGCATATGCCACTGCCCAAAAAACCCCCTCAACTTTCTTTATTTGATATTTTTTCTCTCTAAATTTTTTGTACAACTTTAAAAAATGTCATTTTGACCCCCTTAAGTTTTTAAAGTTTTGGATTTACTCCTGTAAAATATAAATTCGAGTCCATCATCGTTAGAAACTATTTTTCGACAAACGCCTACGTTTTGATGTAAATTTTGTTCAGATATTAGTTGAGTCAAATTTAAACGTTTCGACGTAAGTTTTGTTTGGGAACGCGTCGGATCTAATATAATATATTTTTGTTTACTCTACGTTTTGACGTAAACTTAATTCGGACACGAGTCAAATATAAATGCTTCAATATATGTTTTGTTTGGAAAAAAGTCGGGTCTAATATAATACGTTTTCATTCAACGGTATAAATTCGAGTCACTCTACATATTGACATAAATATAGTTCGAAAAAGAATCCGGACAATTGTAATTTATACATTATCACGCAACGTACGGTGTCGCGGCAACATGCGACGGGTAAAAAGCTAGTTTATAATTGATATGCGTAATCTGTTGCTCCTTACCTATTGGGCTTGTGAGTAGTGGACACACCTCTTTATGCTCATAATGGTCTTTACGCTTACATTACTCATTAAAATGTCCATTATTCTCTCTCTCCCTCCCTCCCTCCCTCCCTCCCTCCCTCCCTCCCTCCCTCCCTCCCTCCCTCCCTCCCTCCCTCCCTCCCTCCCTCCCTCCCTCCCTCCCTCCCTCCCTCCCTCCCCTCCCTCCCTCCCTCCCTCCCTCCCTCCCTCCCTCCCCCCCTCCCTCCCTCCCTCCCTCCCTCCCTCCCTCCCTCCCTCCCTCCCTCCCTCCCTCCCCTCCCTCCCTCCCTCCCTCCCTCCCTCCCTCCCTCCCTCCCCTCCCTCCCCCTCCCTCCCTCCCTCCCCTCCCTCCCTCCTCTCCCTCCCTCCCTCCCTCCCTCCCCCTCCCTCCCTCCCTCCCTCTCTCTCTCTCTCTCTCTCTCCCATCATCTTTGTATAAGAATCCTTACATATATTAAATGGGATCTTGATAACTTATATATAGTGAGCACCACTAAGACTTCTCTTATGTGTGGCAATTATAAACTTCCATGGCATGAAACTCCTATACCATCTTTTATATGTTATTTCTTATACTTGCTCATATAATTATACACTTTAAACATGTTATACTTTCAATCATATTATAACATAGATTTTTTTGTGTGTTAGAGTTAGGTTCTAAGATCAGGAATGGATCGGGGATGCTAGATTCAACTCGACCCGATAACTATACCCGACCTAGATTTGGTTGTAACAACAACATTGGCTGAGGAGAGGATGCAGTTTACTAGGGAAACGGAGGTTATGACTATTAAATTGGCTGATCAGGAGAAGGAGAAAGAAGAGATCGCCAATAAAACGCGACAAAGGTCTCAAAACTGAAAAAGGAATCTAGAGTTAAAGCTATAGGTTGTTAATTTAAAAAAGCAACCCTGAAGACTGAGTTAGTCATAATTCTTCTTAAATTCCCAGAACGGTTGTTTAAAATCAACCAAGTATTAACAGTCCCCTTATTTTGTTCAAGTGGGTAAAATTTGGTTGAGTTATATCAGCAGAACATAATAAGAGATTTCGATTTGTTTGTTGACGAGGTGGCACCCGAATTTGAACTGGGGAAAATGATTTCTTATCCCCCGCCTTACCACTAGGCCATGTCGTCAAAACAATACATAATAGGATAAAAAAATCTCTTTTTAAAGTGACCTTCAGGCGAGGAGAAAGTCAGTAAGAATAGGATCGGAAATTGTGTGTTTGGCGATTGGTAAGTCTGTCTTTCTTGAGAAAAAATTGAGTCCCTCCATTTGGGTCATGAGACTAGCCAACTGTCTATCCCTGTGGACTAACTAGATGATATGAGACAGTTGTAACAGGGATAACTAAGCGTCTTGAGATGATTCCAACAAAAGTAAATGGTTGGTAGAAAAGGAGAAGTGTTTCTTGCTTCAAAAGTTGTTAAAAAGCAAAGAATATATGAGGACACTAATAAAGTCTAGAGTCGTAAGTGGAAAGCACAAATACACAATAGTCTTTTTGTTGGGTTTAAAGAACATGCGAAGTAGAAAGTCATTATCATCGCTAAAAGTTATATAATGACCTCTCCATATAATTCGTATCATTTTCAAGATTCCTGGCCCTAAACATTATGATCACAATTATTAGACACTATTGATGCTTTGTTGACTTTAGGTTTCTTTAAAGGGTGACTTGCACATTTATCTATTATTACTCCTGAACTACATTAACTCTTGATCTATGTCATGTCAAAATTTAAACCCTCATCTTGTCCAAGAGTCTTTGACTTTTATAACTAAACTAACGATTCAAGTGAGAGTCACCGAAAGTCATGAACACGATATCAATAAAACTTTTTGAATTTCTTAGTGTCCAAACTCCCAAAATTTGGTAACTGAATGAGTTGAATTTCTTGACATTTTGTGATATTTCTTACATATTTAGAAAATGGAAACGACATGAAACAATGTGAGAAGAAACTTTTTTCTTACAATATTTTCTATATAAAGCCTGTATTATTTAAAGAATTTAGATCGAAAAACATAAGATAAAAGATGCTAAAACGTAAATTATCTACTAAAAACAAAAAACCACCAACATTTACAAAAAACCATAGCAAGACACTGAAGATTACCGCTAATCTGATCCGGGAACTTCTTGATCGTTAGATGAATTCGACGATTGTGAAGTGGACAACCCAGATTTGGGTTTCTTGAACTGTACTAATATCATAGTCATATTGTCACACCCTTCCTCACCCGCTATGGGTGCCAAACACTTATCAAACACTCTTTCACATACTGTTGAAAGCTTACTTTCCTGCATCATTATTTATGATCAATCAAAATCAAGTGTAATTCAATAACACTATGAGATGGTGTTTGGCCTTGTTTTTGTTGTTTGAGGTTGTAATAATATTCTCGGGGTGTTTTATAAAGTTTGATTATTGATAACTTAAGCGGAAAAGACATTATTTGATGAAAGGATTTACGACGAATCAGGTAAAAAGTTTATGAAGTATTACACTAAACTTGTTTTTTTTTTAATTTCATGTCAATGTAATTTATAATTCCACCTCTCTTATATTCTATTCCCAATCAGTTTTGAAAATTTAAAGAATAAAAATAACCGACATGTTATCAATTTGCAACCTGGTAACCTACAAAATGCATCAAATTTCACAATTTATGTGAACACTTTATGAAAGTTGAGTGGTTTTTTCTTGACATGTAAAGCGTGGGTAACATCAACGAAACATTTAAAAATTTTGGTTGCTATTAGGTGATTTTCACTTATATTTTATAGTAAGATAAGAAGATCCAAATATTGAAAATAAAAACACAAGTTAAAAAGAAACAAAATAATCAGTTTAAATTGGAAATCTATAAATGCCATGACGAATTGTTAAAGGACTTACAGTTTTTAATTGTTGAAGAACAAAGTCCACCACTTGTTGGCTTGACATGCATTCCCTGTATAATAAGGAAAGTTATATGCTTTACATAGTTCATGGTTAGGGATGTTTCTAAACTGTTGAAACTAACCGAACCATTCAAACCATAGCAAGTTAGCTACTTTTGTTGGTTTAAGATTCAAAGGTTTGATTCTTACGTCAGACGGTTTGACAACTCGGCCCGGCTTAAAACTGGGAACCACTTGTTTAACCTTTATTATTTATATACCTTTTTTTTATATTTAGAATATGTACTCATGTATATGCATTATAATCATGAAGCAACAATATTATTATAAATTAGTTGACATCCGGTTCGCACGTTAATCAGACAGGATTTAGATCTGAAAATTTCACAAAAAGACTTGAGAAACGGGTTAATCAGATCCAGTCGGTTCTCAAGTGAGGCATTCCTCAACATCATTGAACAAACTAACAAAAACCCAACAAAACAGATCTAACAGGTTCTGAGGTGAAGAAATCCTCAACATGACCGAACAAAATTTGTGTTCCACATCTAAACATTAATAAACCAACTGCTAATCACCTTCATTTATTCATATATAGGAGAAGGAGCAAAAGAAGTGGTCAGACTATCACATTCAAGACCACCATCATCACAAAACCAAAAAGGATTTAGATCTGAAAATTTCACAAAAAAGCCTTGAGAAATGGGTTAATCAGATCCAATCGATTCTCAGGTGAGGCCTTCCTCATCATCGTTGAACAAGCCAACAAAAACCCAACAAAACATATCTAACAGGTCCTGAGGTGAAAAAATACTCATCATGACCGAACAAAATTTGTGTTGCAAATCTGAAACATTGATAAACCAACTAAACCAACTGCTCATCACCTTCATTTATTCATATATCGGAGAAGAAGGAGCAAGAGAAGTGGTCAGACCATCACAATCAAGACCACCATCATCACAAAACCAAACAAGATTTAGATCTGAAAATTTCACAAAAGAGCCTTGAGAAACGGGTTAATCAGATCCAATCGGTTCTCAGGTGAGGTCTTTCTTATCATCATTGAACAAACCAACAAAAACCCAACAAAACAGATCTAACATGTTCTGAGGTGAAAAAATCCTCATCATGACCGAACAAGATTTGTGTTCCAGATCTGAAACATTGATAAACCAACTAAACCAATTATTGATCACCTTCATTTATTCATATATAGGAGAAGGAGCAAGAGAAGTGGTCAGACCATCACACTCAAGACCACCATCATCACAAAACCAAACAGAATTTAGATCTGAAAATTTCACAAAAGAGCCTTAAGAAACGGGTTAATCAGATCCAATCGGTTCTCGCATGAGGCCTTCCTCGTCATCGTTGAACAAACCAACAAAAACCCAACAAAATAGACCTAACAGGTTCTGAGGTGAAGAAATCCTCATCATGGCCGACCAAAATTTTTGTGTTCCAGATCTAAAACATTGATAAACCAACTGCTCATCACCTTCATTTATTCACATATAGGAGTAGAAGGAGCAAGAGACATGGTCAGACCATCACAATCAAGACCCCCATCATCACAAAACCAGACAGGATTTAGATCTGAAAATTTCACAAAAAAGCCTAGAGAAATAGCATAATCAGATCCAATCGGTTCTCAGGTGTTGCCTTCCTCATCATCATTGAACAAACCAACAAAAACCCAACAAAAAAGATCTAACAGGTTTTGAGATGAAGAACTCCTCATCATGACCGAACAAAATTTGTGTTCCTGGTCTGAAACATTGATAAACCAAATAAACCAACTGCTCATCACCTTCATTTATTCATATATAGGAGAAGAAGGAGCAAGAGAAGTGGTCAAACCATCACAATCAAGACCACCATCATCACAAAACAAAAAGGATTTAGATCTGAAAATTTCACAAAAAAGCCTTGAGAAATGGGTTAATCAAATCCAATCGGTTCTGAGGTGAGGCCTTCCTCATCATTATTGAACAAACCAACAAAAACCTAACAAACCAGATCTAACAGTTTTTGTTCCAGATCTGAAACATTGATAAACCAACTAAACCAACTGCTGATCACCTTCATTTATTCATATATAGGAGAAGAAGAAGAAGGAGAAATGGTCAGACCATCACAATCAAGACCTCATCATCACAAAACCAAACAAGATTTAGATCTGAAAATTTCACAAAAAAGCCTTGAGAAACGGGTTAATCAGATCCAATCGGTTCTCAGGTGAGGCCTTCCTCATCATCATTGAACAAACCAACAAAAACCCAACAAAACAGATCTGACAAGTTTTGAGGTGAAGAAATCCTCATCATTACCGAACAAAATTTGTGTTCCAGATCTGAAACATTGATAAAGCAACTAAACCAACTGCTGATCACCTTCATTTATTCATATATAGAAGGAGCAAGAGAAGTGGTCAGACCATCACAATCAAGACCACCACCATCAAGACCACCATCGTGAAGACCCCCACCATCAACACCACCACCGTCTAGACCCCCACCGCTAACACCACCATCGTCAAGACCCTCACCATCAATACCACGACTGTGAAGACCACCACCATCAAGACCCCCATCATCAACACCATCACTGTGAAGACCACCACCGGGAAACGGTTGATGCATGTTGTAGATCGGGAATGGAGGTGGCGTCCGAAGTGCAAAACTACCGCCGCCATGGCTAACCTTTTCAGGTACCGCCGGTGGCGGTGGCGAGCAAAAACGACAGGTTGTAGCAGCGGTGATTGGTCACGGCGGCGGAGCAACTGTTGCGACGGTAACAGAGCCGCGGTTGTCGTGCGACGGAGGTACCGGTGCGATGGCGGTACAGTGCGATGACGAAGCTTTTTCCCACGGTAAAACTTTCTCTACAAAAGAATGGGGATGATAAAACACATTGCCTTCAGCCCTAATATTCCCCTTTAAATTCACATGGGGTTAAAATGACAACCCATCAAAATTGTGTGGCCAAACCACAAACATAAATAAAGTAACTATTGCTCACCTTCCTTTATTCATATATAGGGTAATTTACAAATTATTGATTTTGAAGAAAATTGTTTAAATCGTCACAATCGAACCATTGAATCACCAAACCGGTTAAACTGGCCCGTTTGTCCAACCCACACAAGCCGGCCGGTTTGGTTTGCCATTCCCCGTAATGTATAGCGGTTTGTCCTAGAATTTTCGTCAAAAATAGACCAAAAAAATGGATTTTTATGATGAGTAACTATTGCTCACCTTCCTTTATTCATATATAGGGTAATTTACAAATTATTGATTTCGAAGAAAATTGTTTAAATCGTCACAATCGAACCATTGAATCACCAAACCGGTTAAACTGGCCCGTTTGTCCAACCCACACAAGCCGACCGGTTTGGTTTGCCATTCCCCGTAGCTATATAACGGTTTGTTCTAGAATTTTCGTCAAAAATAGACCAAAAGAATGGATTTATATGATGCCTTTGACAATGTCATTGTGGAGTAATACATCATACAGATTATCAAACCAAATGGATTTAGAAAGAAAATAAATTTAGAAACTTTGATAGCTTTTTCAGCATTAAACAAAGATGGTTCCCTAAAATGCTAGTTTGACCAAAGTCTGAATAACTTTTAATGCAATTAGCTCTAAAGTAAAAGACTATAATATTAAATAATAACATACCATATACCATCACAAGCAAGGACAAGAAAATCATCATCCTCGCAAAGCTCAACCTGGTTTGAGGAAGAAAGGGAAAAGCAAGTCATGTTATCTGATGCCGCAATCATAAAAACACCATCAGCAAATGTTGAATTTGTTTACAAAATGGTTTTCTGGGATTATACTTTTATCTCTAACGGGACAATGTGAATCAAAATAAAAAATGAGCTAAAAAGGAAATTGGTCAATCAAATCGAATCTCTCATATTGTATTTCTAATGCATAATACATCCAAAATCATTTTATTTAAAGAATCAGATTCTTACTAAAATAAAATAAATTTTGTAATCATATAAGATAAACCAATTAACTATAAAAACAGAATGTAAATAACATGTCAAATGAGAAAAAAATTCAAAAAAATAAAGGATTGGCTTAAAGAAAAATAGGCAATGCGGGTCAAAGTTCACACACTGTATATCTAAATTATAAATTTATTCAAAGAATAGACTATTATTGAAATGAAATCACTCTTTTCATAATCACATTAGACACCTAAGTTATTTATAAAACAAATTTGATGATTAGGGCAGAGAATGTTTTGGGCCAACCCAGTCCATGCAGACTCATACCATAAATACCATATTTGACCCGTGACCTAACCGTCAAGCCGCCCATTATGTCACCTCTACAAGCAACCGATAGGCGACAATGCTACATACTGTGTTTATACCAGGATTGGCGGTTAGAATTTGCCAGGTAAATAAACAATTGACTTAAAGAAAAATAGTTCAAACGGATCAAAATTCACTCAAATTATATTGAGTTAAGTTCAGTTTTATCACTGGGTTCTGACAAAAATAATCATTTTTCTCCGAAAGATTATAAACATCAATTTACTTCCAATAGTTTAATAACTTGTTTCAATTTCAATCCAAAAGTTTCATTAGTTGTTTCAACTTAAATCCAAAATAATAAAACTTTTGGATTGAAACTGAAACAATTTATTAAACTTTTGGAGGTAAACTGATAGTTCTAATCTTTTGGAGGAAAATAGTTATTTTTATCCAACCTTAGGTAGTGCAACTGAAATTAACTCAATTATATTTCTAAATTATAACTTTATTCAAAGAATAGACTATTGATGAAATGAAATCACTCTTTTTATAATCATATTAGACACCCAAGTTATTTATAAAACAAATTTAAATAATTAGAACAAAGAATGTTTTGGGCCAACCCAATTGACCCTTACCATAAATAGCAAATACCATTTTTGACCCGTGACCTAATCGTCAAGTCGCCCATTAAGTCACCTCTACAAGCAACCGACGAAGCTACATACCGTGTTTATATCAGGATTGGCAGTAAGAATTTGGTCTTCAGCTGGAAGTGTTGTATCCCTTTTCAGCTCCATGTCACCTGCATTAAAGATAAAAAGTAGAATTCGGTGATGATGGTAGAAAAGAGAATAAGAATTATAAAAAAATGATAATAATAATAATAATGATAATAATAATAACAACAATAGTAATGAAAAACAATAATAACAGTAATAATAAACTACAAACGTGAATTACCAATAGCTCTAGCCAAGTTTAGACTCCCATTAACTCGGCCATCTTCTATATAACCACCAGCGTTATATATCCTTTCTTTCTCAACCTCAAGATTAGGCTTATGATCCTTTGACAAATCATATGCCTGAATAAAAATAATAAAAATGCATAACATGAATGAAAATGGAAAGCTATTGGAATAAAGAAAAGGCTGTTGTCAAAGCAACTACAAAGTATATATTTTGATTTTTTAATCAATGGCAATTGTCAAAAAAAAACTTGTCGCTAAATTCGCACATATATCCCTAGAGTTTATTTTTGCATGATTATTTCCCTTAACTTCCACTTAACCATAAAGACCATCCGCTTAATTATCAACATAAAAGGTCTTTCTTTTTGCAAGATTAAATCCCTAGATTTTCAAAATTATAATGCAAATATACTTTTTTTGCATGCTTAAGTTCCTAAACTTTCTTACAAGGACCTTGTGATTAAATTTAAAAGACTAGGGATTCATGTAAAAACAAATTCTAAGGACTAATGTGTGAAATTAACAAAGTCAATGTTTGACGATTGCCATTTTATTATTATTATAGGTTTTAACTACGTCTTATTAATATAACTTGTACATAGCAAATGCAATAGATTTATTGGATATGTATAAAGTAGAGATAAGGTTATATAGTGTAAGTAAACATTATATAAAATACCACATCAAAGCACCATTTCATTTTATTAGGCCAATCAAACACGGTAATTGAATTTAATGATCCATTCCATTATCTTGCTTATTACATTACCCTACTTACTTCATTCACGGATTATTCCAATTTAACTAACCAAACAGACATCATAGCATGTTTCCTCCAATATGAGCATACTTTGAATGGGAACTATTACGTACATGTTTTAGTAGTTCTAGTCTTGAAAACATAAACACCATTACCTGACCCTTTCGGGATATCACACATCGAGAATCGCCTGCATTTGCTATAACAAGTTGGTCATTACGTATGATTGCTACACAAGCTGTGCTACCACATGTTGGTCCATCATAATCAGATGGTGGTCCCTACATTAATCATTGGAGAAAATATTAGAACCCCTAGACAAAATACTTTATCAATAATACAATTGTTGTGACTTTCATGTTTTATAAGCTATTGGACTTTTAGGGGTGTTTGGATGCACATTCAAAATAACTGTTGTGGCTTTAAGTCACAATTATCTGTTTTTGCTGTTTGATTTAACAATAATCAAAGTTCACACCAAATTTCATAAGTTAAAAGTTGGCGATATGAATAGTGTTAACGCCAGACCAAATTAGTTTCAAAATGGCTAAGTGACTAATGTTTGCATCAAATTTGGTGGTTTGGTGCATACATTGGAGATGGCCGATATTCCTAGGTTAAATTATTAATATTCGGATAATCAGGTAAGAGGTTACGGCAAGGATACTGATTATGGACATAAATCTGAAATTAATAAACTAATTAGATTACATATTAGTGATGTGTTGCACACAAAGAAAGTACCTCCTCCTCAGAAGAAGAATCATTCTCCATTCCCAAAATAGCTAGCTCTCTCCACCCATCTTGTCCACGCATAATCTCATCCATTCTACATAAGAGAAAAGGGTACATTTGCAGAAGCTATACATTCAAAATTAGTTTATCTCTAACGGGAGTCAAATACGTAAATTCAAAATTAGCTAAAAAGAGAAACATGATGAATGCATCAATTTAAGGGTATCTTAAATGTATAATAACTCTTAAGTCACTTCTGTAAAAAAAGTAAGATTACTATTCAGATAATATAACTTTTTAGTAAATGTCTAGAAGTGGTTTTTATAATATCAAAAATTTTGGACGTTTCGAGTAATCCCAAGCCATAAAAGTTTCCTCCATACTCAAAACACCCCCTAATCCAAACTACCCATTTTTGCCTACTATTATAATCAATTAAAATTCAAACAAAAAAAGAATGAAATATATTCCCCTCTGCTTCTAATGCATATAACATATCATTAAATTGCTTGCTGTATAAATGACGT
The DNA here is from genome assembly GCA_025215565.1 of Flaveria ramosissima. Classification (NCBI taxonomy): domain Eukaryota; kingdom Viridiplantae; phylum Streptophyta; class Magnoliopsida; order Asterales; family Asteraceae; genus Flaveria; species Flaveria ramosissima. Next base: position 39,399,981 of record CM046044.1, on the reverse strand, counting down.
ATAAAAGTAACCTAAGAAAAGATTTCTGGGCAGCAGTGCCAATATCACCAACAGAATAAGCTTCATGCTTGAGCACTTCTTGGTGAAGAAATTTGGCGCAGAACTTAGAGACTGCCTGCCCTGCAAGCTGACACATCTCATTACATATATTTATCAACATAAACCTCCATCTTCGGCTCATATACGCTTATAACTGGTTCTTTCTTATCTTAGTATCACATAATGAAAGTGTTATTAATTGTGTCAAATCGTCATTGAAAACCACTTATACAAAATTTATACACAGCCTCAAAAGAACAAAGAGTCCAAATAGCAAGCATCTTGGTGCATCAAACATAAATTAGTTTCAAATATAATAATTTTATTACTTTCAATTAGGATTTGTCAAAGTTACACTTCTACCGCCCTGCTAGGCCAAGCAATTCCTCATAATTCATGTTTACAAATAATACATTTCAAATAATACAATTCCTCAATTGCAAATAATACATCAAGCACACTGCACAGAGAAAGTAGACTAAGAAATTGAGATCTGAATAATCTATTAAACATTTCACAAATACAAAAAGAACAAGAAAAAGAGTAAAATTGAGTGCAATATTGTGAAGAAAGTAAGTTGGGTAATTGAACTTATTTTGTTCACCAGAAATATCAAAAGAACTTAAATGCAGCCACAATCCCAATCTATACGCAAATAAAAATGCATTCATAACATGTATGTCCATTTGCTTACCTCCATGGCCATCATAAACACCAAAGAAAGATGTGGAGTTGTCCAAATCAAGTAAAGCAGCATGCTACCAAACACCGAATATATAAAAGCCAGTAAGTTCTATGTCCAAAATAAAAACTAGAAACAAAAACAAAGGCATCAAATGTACATCCATTGCGGTGCTCGCACAAACAGATGCCAATTCAAAGTATGGAGTAATCCTTACAAGAGTAAAATATATAGCAAACATTCGTATGTGAAAGTTGTATCATGGGGGGATATAAAGATTTTTTTTCCTAAATGGTGGAATAAATAGCATAGCAATTAGCAACAATGCTAGATTACCAAAACAAAATGATTCTAGGAATGAATAATGTATGGTTTCTTATATTATTAGGGCAAGAGTAAACTGATCTATGTCCTTTCTTGATGGATATAACTAACATGATTTTCTACTAAGGGGCTGTACTTTGGATGTGGTTTTAACATTTTGTATGGCTTAAATTAATTTCATTATAACTTCCTAACTATTTAAAGTCCAGAATAATCAGATTCAGTGAAACAAGTAAAAGGTTTTAGTAAGAAAACGACAAAGGTAACCTTACCTATCTATCACTAACTTTATGACCACTTTTGCTATTATCCAGGTAAAAATAACCACATATTAAAGCACCCACCAAACAAATAAGCCACCAAAATAAAGTATCAGATAGATGATGACCAGTCTATTTTCGTCACAAAGCTTGCAACAACCTTTGATCCCAAACTAGGGCCACAATGCTAAGAGGTTAAAACAGTGATGGGACATAAACATTTCTATGAGAGGGAGGAGGATCGTTATTTTCATCTAATTTATCCGACTTGTCAAAATATAAAAGTCTGTATAAATTCACATTTTCAAAATATAATAAATCCAACAAGAGCTATAGTTTACATAAGAAAGATGTAGCCAAGAACAGGCACTTACAGCATCTTCCATTGATGGGCGCCAACCTTGCATGGATGACACTCCATATTTTAGTTTCTCATTCTCACCATCATCAGAGGCCTTATCAGTTCTAGGGGTGCTTAGGTACGTTCCCATATCTAGTAATCAGCCTGAATGTTAAACCCAAGACCTTAAAAAATATTAATTAGAGATTTAAAGTGTTACAAAAATTACACCTGCAACATGAAAATCACACACCACATCTGTCCATGGAAGAAAGATACATCCAAATCACTTCACATATTTAAACTAAAACAGATTCAAAGTTCACATGCATCATGCAACCAGAAGATCAATGTCACAAACAAAAGTAAACATGGATAGATTTTTCGATTAACATCAAAAAAATCCAATCAATAGTCCCCTAAAATGGTACAAATAATTGGGATTTCAAATAAAAGATCGGACGTAAATTAAACAATACTACGAATAGTCAAAACAAAGTCACCGTAAACAATGATTGTATCAAAACAAACTACAGAGTTCAAGTCTACACAAATGGAAGATCCTCACAAAACCCGAAATATCACACTTAGAGTGAATCTGATAGTAAAGTTTATCTAGATATGGGTAAAGTTTGTCAAATATAAGCTGTCTTCAACCAAACACGAGAACCTACAATTTCCAGATTCTAAGTCGTATTAGTTCGGTTACTTCCATTTAACTTGTTGGTTCATCAATTTTCTAACTTTGGGAGGTTTAAAATTCTATATTCAAAAGTATCTCATATTATACTTCTGATCTCATATAGTGTTCATAAGTTTTATACAATCCTATGAGATGCATTCATCTGTTAAAATACAGAAACTACAAGACTTATTAGCAACATCTCTTAGATTGCAGTTATTATAAAGCCTACTCAAAACCCTTACGAAATTCATTATCTGTAACCACATAGAAAGTTGCATCAAATCTTCACTACTAATTAAAAACTTATGTTTAAGATCTCGTATAGCAACTGCAACTATTTTACCATCAATTTAGGTCTAACAAACATATATTTACACATTACTCAAATAAGATTCTGGAACCGAAACGTTTACCCTCATCCATTCATCTACATTAGGTTTGCGTGAATTTCCAGATTGTTGACTAGTTTCATCTTAATGTGTAAAATTTTCCGACGAAACAAAACAGAAACCAGATTATCATGTTCTATTCACCAACCAAAACCACATACACAACCGTTTCAAAAGAAAACGAAAAGGATTTGATTGTATACCTAATTTGCGAACCAAAAGCGTTGATCGTTGAAACAGTGGGGATGGAGTTTAACGGCGAAGCTGATGTTGTGGTGGTGGTGGTGGTGGTGGTGGTGGTGGTGAATTTCTCCGGCAATGATTTGAACCTAACAGCAGCAGAATCGAGGGTTTCGTTGTGAGAATCGAATTAGGGTTCGTGAGGTTTAATTATATGATCCAACGCGTATGTAAACATGAAAAGTTAAATCGTTTGGAGATTTGTTGCAACGGATATCTGATTTGAAGATATTAGGAAGAGATTTGGGTGGCGGTTAATTTGGGATTTGTGATTGTCTCGTATATATTTTCTTTTAATATTAATATTATACATTAGTTATATTAATTTGGGTATTAAATAAAGTGTTATGAGAATCGTTTGAGTGGTTGGAAGTTAATGTTTTATGTTATGGGAATGGTTTGAGTGAATGTCCTACAATCTACATTAGAGCATTCATAAATGGTTTTTCCAAATATATGTGAGCAAATGCTTTATATTATGAAGTTATTGTGAGTGAAAAATATAAAAATATTTTGGGGACTGTACCGTGTTTCTCTATATTTGGAAAAACAAGATACAACTCTATTTTTTTTAATATTTTTAAAAGTGGTTTTGAGTGGAGATGAGAGAAATTATAATGATAAATGTATGAACAATATTATCTAATTAAAAAAGTAATGATGTTTGGTGTAATTATAATGATGGGAATGAGAGATGTATTGTGAAGACTCTTAGTTACAAACTAATTTACTAAATTTTTAAAACAACAAAAAGTGAAAATCTAATTATGTAAGTAATCAAATTTCTGTTTAACTGAATTCTCAAAATAATTTTTATTTTATACATATTAAAACTTGAAATCTATATGATATTTCACTAATTGATTGTTCAAATGTTTTACCAGTTTGTTTGCATAGGTGTGTTGTGTTCCCGGTCGTATCGCTTGGATACCCTTTAATTTTTAACAAATAATTTTTTGTTTGGATCAGTAACTTCTAGTTTAGAACAAAAACAAAATTTAACCGTATTATCTTTTCCTAAATGAAGATCCTCCGCTTTTTAAAATTGACATGACATGAACCTAGTTTAGGTTAGTGTTGCGAGGGTCGGATCAGACCGGTCGGTCCGACAGTTCCAACCGCGATTCGCCGTAGCTACCGATTCGATCAGGGTAGTTTGTTTTGGAGGCATTGAACCGGCCGGTTTATCCCAAGTCGATGGTTGGACCCGGTCGAACAGGGAGTTGGACCGGTTGGATCGGTTTTTTTATATATTTCTAAAATTTAAGTCATTTTTTTACATATATTCATTAGATAATCAAAAATTTATCCGGTTATCATAACCGGTCCGACCAGTGAACTAGTAAAGCATTCGATTCATTGTCCGATCCGGTTCTGAAAACATCGGTTTAGGTGAATTTAGTTTATTATTTTTAGCTTGGCCGTCTAACCATTGAATAATATTTGTATATTTGTATTTGCAATAAAATATAAAAGGACTTGTGGGTTAGCACCATCAGAGGTGTTTCGGGAAAAAAATTATTCTTAATTAGTTTAGGGTTAAAATTTTCTGGTCGTCAAATGTATAAATTTAAGACTAATTTTAAATGATATTTGAGTTTTTTGTTTTAAAACAATTATCCCGAGAACTAACATGTTACATCCCGAATACACAATAGACATGATGTTATAACAACATAATATATGAGCTCTTCAGCGATTTTAAATTTATTTACACTATAATATATAATAAAGTAAATTATAAAATTTATCATTTATGCATTTAGGTATTTATGAATTAAGTTTTTAATATTCGAAAAATACACAAAACATCCTTCAAGTTTTAGGTTTGTAACATATCTTTCATTTACATTCCGTTAAATGAAAGAGTTAAATCACAATCATGTGAAAGGTATGTGAGAGTATTTTGATACTTTTACTCCTGCGGAGACTATTTTAGTAATTTAATTAAAACAATTATAAATTTAAATATTAAAAAGAAATAAACAAACACTCATTTTTATAAATAATACCACTAAAAGATAAATAAAGCAAACATATAAAACACAATTTGCATAACATAACTAAACTCATTTAGGACATCTTAATTAATATAAAAATGGATTAAAGAAAAATAGAAACAATGAAAATTAAAACAAAACGATAATATGACTATATAAGAAAGATGATATTCAATTCTGAGATTTAGCGACAGACATCGTAAAACAGGTAACTGGAGTAGGTTGAAGTGTAGTTGATTTTATTTACAAACACTTTTTATGTGTCGAGTATATAAAAAAGACCAACATTTACCAAAAAAAAAACAAAAAAACCATGTGGAGTTAGAAAGATCAGCGCTAGTCTGATCCGGGTACTTCTTGATCTTTAGATGAATCCGACGATTGTGAAGTGGACGGGTCAGATTCGGGTTTCTTGAACTGAACCAAGATCATAGTCATATTGTCACACCCTTCACCACCAGATGCGGGTGCCAAACACCTATCAAACACCTTCTCACATACTGCTGAGAGCTTACTTTCCTGCATCATCATTCATGAATAATTAGAATAAGCTATAATAAAATGACGTGTAAGAGACAGTGTTTGGATATGTTTTCATTATTTGAGGTTGTAATAACATGCTCTGAGTGTTTTATAAAGCTAAAATGTTGATGGACTTAACAGTTTTGTAATAAGAATATAAAAAACTGAATAAGTAAAAAAAGATAAATAATCAATTTCAGATTGGAAATGGATAAATGGTATAATGAATTTTGATGGACTTACAGTTTTTAATTGTTCAAGAACAAAGTCTACAAGTTGCTGGCTTGACATGCAATCCCTGTATAATATGTAAAGTTATAAAATTTGTTGGCTTTTTCTGGACAAAATATTTGGTTTCTTAGAATGGAAATTCGAGGAGTTTGGCACCCTTTTAGGGAATATCACAATATTAGCAGCCAATAAACTTACCAAATGGTCATAAACGAATCGATAAGGAACGGAGTCTGTAGCTGCCCTTCTATCTTTCTTTTAAGCATAAGAGCGAAAGTTTTTCAAATAATTCAATCCAATTAAATGAGAACATATCATGTGTCATTCTTTGCTCCATACTCTTACATTGCCTGGCACAGGAGAGCCTTGCGCAAGAGGGATCTTTACTTGCCAAAAGACCACTCTTACCAAAATGGTCATTGACTCTTATTTTGCAAAAATTAAGGTTCGGCTTTTTTAAATAACGAAAAACTAATGTAAACTTATCACTTGACCGAGTCCCATTTGTTTGTACTAGATTTTCATTATTTACAAGAAGTCAAACTATTTTTTTTGCAAAATAATAAAGTAATGGCCATTTTGACTAAGTTTATTGATCAACATGGCTAATTTTGTGATTTTCCCCAACTGTTTATGCAATGTATCCTAAATAAAACATATAATAATAAATTTAAGAATATAAGAAAATACCATATTCCATCACAAGCAAGAACAAGAAAATCATCATCCTCGCAAAGCTCAACCTATATTGAGGAGGAAAGGGAAAACCAAGTCATGTTATCTGGTGCCACAATCTTAAAAATGCCATCAACAAATATTGAACTTAAAGGCTTTGCATATTCCAAATGAATACAAGCAACTAGAGAGGGCAGGTGACAGTTTCAGTCCATTTATTTATGAATAGGTTGTTTCGGGTTTTGTTTTATCTCTAACGGGTCAAATGGATAAAGTAAAATTTTATCTCAAAAGGTAACGAGTCAAACGAATCGAACTCAAATTGAAATGCCAATCCATAAAACCTTCTAAATCATTTAATTTAAAGAGTTAGATTAGTATCAAAATAATATAGCTTTTGTAATCATATTAGATACACCAATTATAGATAATTAAATAACATGTCAAATGGAGGAGCTAAAGTAATAAAGAAAATGGGTCAAAACAGTCAAAATTCAGTAAATTGTATATTTAACGCATAAAAGTATAGGACCTCCTAAATCCATTTATTCAAAGACACTATATTATAATATTTTTTCATAATCATACTAGACAGTCGACCCTATGACCCTAGTTATTTATAAAACAAATAGGACAAAGTGTTTTGGTCAACTCAACCCATTTTGACACATGCCAAAAAGACTTTTTTTATGTGTTACCCAACCCACTAGCAGCCCATTATGTAACTACAAGCAACTTATGACGCTACATACTGTGTGTATATCAGGATTAGCGGTTAAAATTTGCTCTTCAGGGGGAAGTGTTGTATCCCTTTTGAGCTCCATGTCACCTGCACAAAAGAAAATTAAGTAGAATTCAGTAATGGTGGTAGTAAAGGAAAAGTCATTTATGCAAATAATAATAATATAATAACAGTAAACAACATATGTGAAGTACCAATAGCTCTAGCCAAGTTTAGACTCCCATTAACTCGACCATATTGAACAAAACCACCAGCTTTATATATCCTTTCTTTCTCAACTGCAAGATCAGGCTTATGATCCTTTGACAAATTATAAGCCTGTATAAAAATGTATATTGCATATTCATGAGTAAATGGAAAAACCATTGGAATGAAAATAAAAGTTGTTTGTTTTGTCTAATGGAATGAGATGGACCGTTCTTGAAGGCATGTGATTCTTTCCATTTATCATGGAATGGAATGGAATGAACAATCACTATATAACCTAGTTTTACTTAAGCGATCCTCAAGGGCACATTTTGGTGATAAGAGGTGTACTTTAAACAAGAGGTTGGGAGCTCAATGTCTGCATAGTGCAGGTTGTGGTGAATTTGTCCTAGATTATCTAGGAATTGGTGCTAAAAATAATTACATTTTACCCAAAAACAACTAGAGAGTAGTAAGTATATGTTTTCATTAGAACAACTGTCATTCCTTATAATCTTTTTTTCAAATTTTATGAGTTTTAACTATGTTTTATTTGTATAATTTGTACATAGATTATGTAATAATTGTACTAAATAATAATGTATAAAGTAGAGATATCATATAAGGTTATAAAATGAAGTAAACCAAATATAACAAATCATATCAATGTTCATTCCATTTCTATAGGCTAATCGAACACGGTGATGAAATTTAACGATCCATTTCATAACCTTGCTTATTCCATTACTCTTTCTATTCCCTTTGCTGATCATTCCATTTCAACCAACCAAACATACATTAACATGCTTTGTCCGATATGAGCAAATTTAGAAGGGAAGTATCCGGTAAAAAGGTATTTTAGCAATTTTTAAACAACATTACCTGACCCTTTCGGGATATCACACATCGAGAATCACCAGCATTTGCTACAACAAGTTGGTTATTACGTATGATTGCAACACAAGCGGTGCTACCACATGTTGGTCCATCATAATTAGAGTGTGGTCCCTACATTAAACATTGAAAAAAAGAATTTTAAGAGCCCTAGATGCAACATCATCTGAAAAATATAATTATAAAAAATAGTCCATGTCCAAGCATGATCAAACAGTTTGAGAATATCACTTTCATATTTTATATGCTTTTGGACTTTTAGGGGGTGTTTGGATTAATAATAATAACCACTGACTAGATTATCCAAATGGTTGTGGGTTTGAGTCCTATCTGAGACAAAGGTGTAGAAAAGATTCTCTTTCTTCACCAAATTCGGTATAAACTTTTATTTACTGTTAACCCAAACGCTAAAAGCTGATTATTGTGACTTAAAGTCACTATAGTTAACAATAATAAAAGTTTGGTGTAAAATGGCAAAGTGAATAATGTTGCACCAAATTTGGTGTTTTGGTGCATACATTGGATATGGACCAATGGTCTTAGGGTCAAACTAATCATATTTGAATAATCTAATTAGATGTTACATGGAAACTGATTATGAACATAAATCTGAAATTACTAAACTACACCTGACTTCAATCAGCTAATGATTCGATTACATATTAGTATGCGGTGCACACATAGAAAGTACCTCCTCAGACGACCAATTATCCTCCATTGCCTTTAAATTGCCACTCCTCGGCGACCATATTAATCCTTCTATCATGCCACCGAACTGATCTATTTTATTTCCCAATGTAGCTAGTTCTCTCCACCCACGTTGTCCACACATCATCTCATCCATTCTACGTAAGTATACAAAAATTGATCAGATAATAAACAGAACAGTTGACACCTGCTGCTGTTAAAAAGCTTCGCATCCTCCAGAACAAAAAAGGTACAGTTGCAGAAGCTATACATTCATGATACAAACTAGACGTGGCAGTTTCAAAAAATGAGCAGTGAAATAACATAATTTTTAATCAAATATTGAGCAGTGACCTTTATAAGATCAAAAATTTTGGACAGAAAGTGTTTCAAGTGAACCCAACCCATACCAGATCGACACATACAAAATTACCCTATTTTAATATGATATTCCAACCTGCCCATTCAACCACCTATAATATTGTCTAATCAATCAAAAATTCCAAAGAATACCTACCAGTGTAAGAGCACACCAAGGATGAAATATACTCTCCTACTGCTACTAGTGCGGGTGTGATATCATTAAAGTGCTGGCTGTATAAATGAGATAAAAGTAACCTGAGAAAAGATTTCTGGGCAGCAGTGCCTATATCACCAACAGAATAAGCTTCATGCTTAAGAACTTGTTGGTGAAGAAACTTGGCACAGAACTTAGAGACTGCCTGACCTGCAAGCTAACACGTCTCATTACAGATACTTGTCATATAAACCTCCAAAATAATATATATTTTTAACTGGTTCTCCCTTATTTGATAATCACATAAGGCAAAGTGTAGAACATCAATATTAATTGTGTCAAATGGTCGTTAAAAACCAGTTATACAAAATTTTATACACAGCCTCAAAACAACGAAGAGTCTAAATTTGAAACCTCTTGATGCATAAAACATAAATTAATATCAAATGTAATGATTTTATTATTCCCAATTTGAATTTACCAAAGTTACACTCCTACCATCATACTAGGTGAATTAATTCCTCAATGTTTGTGTCACACCCAATTATTAATGCATGTTTATATTGTCTCGTAATATAGTTACTAACTAGTGTTGAAGTCATGGGCCAAGGCATCTGCCCAGCCACTATTGCTGGTATGAATGCTTTAAGCTTCTTTTTTCTAAATGGAAATCCTTATCAGCGCTATTTTGTACAGATATATCCACAACAAATCGCAATACAAGCTATAGCAAGTTAAGGTTTGTATAAGATTTATTGTCAAAGATATATCCACACCTCAGAATTCATGTTTAGAAATGACACATCAAGCGGAAGAAAGTAGAAAAAGTGATTGAGATCTGAACAAGCTAATAAAAAATTCAGAAATACTAAAAGAACAGGGAAATAATAAAAATGAGTGCTTGTAGCAGCAATTTAAGAAAGTAAACTTGAGTAGTAGAAGTTTAGTTTGTTTGCTAGGAATATCAAACAAACTTAAATGAAGCCACAATTCCCATTATAAGGCAGATAAAATGCAATTATTAACGTTAGTCCATGTGCTTACCTCCATGACCATCATAAACACCAAAGAAAGATGTGGAGTTGTCCAAATCAAGTAAAGCAGCATGCTACCAAACACCTCGTATTAACATATATAATACTTGGTAAGTACTAATGTACTATGTCAGTATGTCCACAATAAAAACTAGAAACAAAAATAAAGGCGTCAAACATATACCCATTGTGATGCTTGCGGGAACAGATTCCAATTTTAAGTATAGAGTAATTCTTACAATAGTAACATATTTATCAAATATTTAATCTTATTGATGGTTGTGTCGTAGGGGGATAGAAAGAGTTTTTTTCTAAATAGTGAAATAAAGAGCATAGCAATTAGCAATGATGTTAGATTGCTAAACCCAAATGATTCCTGGAACAAGTGATGTATGGTTTCTTAAATTATTAGGGAAACAAAGCTATGTAACTTTCTTGATGGATTCAACCAACATGATCTTCTATTAAGGGGCTGTTTGAATGCGGGTTTGAGGTTTTGTGTGACAAAAAGATATTTTCATTATAATTTCCTAACTATGGAGTCCAAAATAATCAGATTCAGTGAAACAAGTAAAAGGTTTTAGTAAGAAAAACAATATATGTAAAATTATTTGTTAATCCCTAATGTTAAGCACCTGATTATCCGATTTATATTACTATTCAAGTTGCAATGACAACATCAAAAACACACATTCAAACACCCATTAAGCAAATAAGCCACCAAAAGAAAGCATCAAATAGATGAAGTCAAATCTAATTTCATCACAAAGCTTACAACAGCCTTTGATCCCAAACCAGTGCCACAATGCTTATAGTTCAAAACAGTGATGGAACTTAAACATTTGTATACTATGGGGACCTTTATTTTCTTCTAATATATCCAATTTGTCACCTATAAAACTAAACACAAATTCAAAATTTCATAATGTAGCAAATCCATTAAGAACTATAGTTTACATAACTAAGATGTAGCCAAGATCAGTAACTTACAGCATCTTCCATTGATGTGCGCCACCCTTGCATGGACGACACTCCATATCTCAGTTTCTCATTCTCACCATCTTCAGATGTCTTATCAGTTTTAGGAGTGCTCAGGTAAACCCCCATATCCAGCAATCACCCTGAATGTTAAACCCCAAACCCTAAAATTATCAATCACAAAAGTTGCACCTTATGAAAATCATACACCACATCTGTCAATCACTTCACACTTCTAAACTAATACAGATCAGAACTCAAATGCATCGTCCTAAATTCATAACATCAAGTTCACAAATTAAACCGGAAACAAAAATTACAAACAACAAAACAAATTCCAGATCAATCATCTCCTAAAATAGTAAAATGCTACGTGTAATCCCAATTTCAAATAATTGTCGCACGTAAATTCACCATTAAACAAACTACAGAGTTCAAGTTTACAAAAACGAAGATATTCACAAAACCTCAATCTCGAAACGATTTAGCTAGTTATCGATGAACAATAAACTGCAATTAAGATCTAAACTGTATGATAACAGATGAATGATTCAAATTAATGATACTTACAAGAGATTTTGATTGTCCGTACAGTGAAGTTCGAGTGTTTGGGCTATAGGCCTACAGATTTGAAGTTGATAACCCGTGGGTGAAAAAACAGGGGATTTGAGTCATTGGATAATGGATTGTTTATTATTGGATTTGGACAGGTGGAAAACACTTATTGGGCTAGAATAAAGTACCAAAATTTGTCAATTTTGGAGGTTTGATTGGGGTATTAAGTATCTTTTGAATAATTGAGGTATTTCTGTCTTGTTTATATGATTTTTATAAGCGGGGGAATTCACTTACGTGTTAAACCTCTAGGTCACGTCAATATGCTGCTAATAGGTGATGACAGGTTGTCATGATTAAGGTCGGGTAGGTTGTTAACATGATTTAAATGATTGTGGTCTTCTCATATATAGAACGTATAAATTGATCTTTTATGTTTGTTCGGGCGTAACATGTTTGGTATTTTTTACTATTTACATGTTAAAAGTAAAATAAATAATATGAAATGATTGGTAATTTGGTATGTTGATTTGGTTTGTGTAATCATAGATTGAATATATGTTGCAAAATAGAGGGAAAGATAGTTTTAAGAATGTGAACATGTGAGAAAGGCCAAAATTTAATGATAATCAAATATTAGATTAAGAAAGAGAATCAAGTAGTTCAAAAATCATCAAAAGAAAGAAGGCTGATAAAATCTAAAAGATACATTTCGAAACAAGAAAGGTTGCATCGATAGCAATTGAACATTTGAGTGATTAAAGGTGATCATATTAACAATCAATTTTTATTCCATCCACACCTGACTCGAAGTTTGAAACAAAACTAACCTTTGATGACAATACGAGAAGGAAAAACCATCACTCTATCCCTACACATCATAACGAAGGTATAGATTGGGAATCGATGAAGTCGGTGGGAGTTGTGTCTAGTAAGAGTTGGATTGGGATGGGGAAGAACAAGCAACAATGAAGAGGTTGGGTGTTAGATCTTTTACAATTTTCTTTTTAGCATTAAATTAATCATACATAGTAAGTATACGTTTAATCATATGAACAAAAACATATCAAATCATTAATGTTTATTAAACAGTTGATGACGAAGTCACCTCCAGACATGATCAAGTTTGTATAAAAGGTTTGGTACATGACACCAGGACCAAACGAGGGATGATAACATGCCCAGCATAAACAACCAGCAAAGAGTACAATATAAACCGTACAACCACTTTTACTATACTAATACAAAGAGAAAAAAATATTCTCAATACCAATTCCCTAAAGTAATGGAATGGACATCTACAACCCTAGGGTGAACACTTCACATTATTTGGTTACAACCATCTTCCATCGCAATAACTTGCTATAAATATGCCTCTCAACAACTAAGTTTGATTAATTAACTATTTCATTACATACTCTAGATTACAAACACTTACTCTTACGTCTGAGTTTAACCTGTTATTAGGTTAACAACAATTCTTAATTTTTAGGTGTAGAATACAAGCTAGAAAGTAGAACCTGATCAGTCGAGTCAACAGGTTCAGTAAGCATCCATATTTGAAACATAAAATAAAAACAAAGAAGTAACATGTGATGATTAAAACTTAAGAAGTAACATGTGTGCTCATGTAGTCAATTGAAACTACAGCAAGTGGCACAAAAGAATCGAACCAAAATCTTTAAAATATTTCAGGCTCATGAGTCATGATGACTTTGATACGCCGATAAGTTTGACTGTGATCCTAAATCTTCATGATCTTGTTTTATATTTTCTTTTTTATTGTATTGAAATTAAATAATTAATCTACAATTGATCTTATCATATGTTTTAAACATCTATTTTTTTGTCTAATATAGTTGCAGCTTCCATATTGTATTGAAATTAAATAATTAATCTACAATTGATCTTATCATATGTTTTAAACATCTATTTTTTTTGTCTAATATAGTTGCAGCTTCCATAATGGATATTTTGTGTTAATTCGTGAGATCTTGATGGTCGTTGTTACTGGTGGCATGCATCCTCGACACATCCTTAGATAACTTATGTGTATTTAAGGATGAGCAAAATGCCAAAAATGAGCGAGGTGGAGCCAAACTTTGTAAATATTTTCGTATGAGCCGCCAACTAATTTTACGAATTGTTCGTGATTTAGAGAGCGAGTTATCATATTTTCAACAAAAGGATATTCTAGAACTAAGCTAGGAATTTAGTCCTATTAAAAAAATGCACTTCCACAATTCGTCAACTAGCCTATGATACTTCGTAAAATTCATGAGATGAGTATTTGAAGATGTAAAAAAAATCCCAATATAGTATTCACAATTTTTGTGAATGTATGGTTAATAATTATCACTCCTCCTCCTTGGATTTGACATGTTTTTTCTACGCGTGTTGATGCAAACAATGATATTACTATCAGAACAATCACAAATATTTGATGATATCATTCACGAAGTTTAATACTTTGCTACATGATTTGATATCTATTGATTTGGGAAGCTATTGATTATGAACATTGTTTTAGTAAGTACATTTGAGTGGTTAGAGCATGAGTCACGCTTTTGGCTTTAAACATAGATGTATACATAATGAGGTACTCTTGATGAAAAAATGATATGTTGTTACACCTAACTCATATATAGGTTTATGCGACATATCATTAATCAAGAAATGCATCACAAGTTGCGTACAAGTTGAATGAATGATGAATCTTAGTTGTGTTATGATAAATTAGTTCATGCAATATATAGAAGTTTAAAATATAGTAATGAACATGAGTTGCCATGTAGTTTGTGTTATGAATAATTATTATATACTTTTAGCATAAGTTTGCTATTGTCAACAAGGTATGACACATACAAGAAGCATGAGTTGCACATAACATCTTCAATTATGCATAGTGAGAAGCTAAGGTGTTTCTATCATCAATGTACTTGTTACTTATTTAAAAACTAGATAGTGTGCCCGTGCTTCATTGCGAGGGTTAAATATTGTGTTTGCCAACATTCGCGAAAGTATGTATCATTCATTCATGTATAAAAGCGGACCCATATAGTGTGCATTCATGTACAAAAGAGTGGTTTGTGTCCTGAGTCGTAAAACATGTACAAAAATGGTCCTACATAGTATGTATTCATGTACAAGTAAATCATGCCTTGGTTTATAAATCATGCATAAAAGCGAACCCACATAGTGATTTTCACCTTTAAGCATGCCGATAAGCGGCCAATTCATGTGTAATTGCTTTCGGGAGTACGATTCTTGTGAAGTGAGACAATTGGTATTTTTTGTTTAGGTTTTTGTAATGAACGTTAGATTATTGAATGAAGTTTTATATTTTGATTAATATAAAAGGTTTACTTGTAAATAAAGTTTTGTGTTTGATTATCAGTTTTCGGTTTACTTTCATCGTGAGCTCATTAAGATAAGTAGACAACTTAATATAGGTAAATTGGTAATCTTATGAATGAACGAGTCTTAATAGATTGTTCTTTGGTAATCACTTTAATCAAAAGTAAAATCTTGAAGTTAAGTTCTTACAAACCCTAGGTTAAACATATTAATTGTTGATCTTGCGGAATTAGAAACCCGGAAGTGATTATTACTCATTATTTAAGTTAATTCATTCCAAATTTTTGTTGCTTTTCGCACTTGTGTTCGTGAATTCATCCAAAGTTCCAATTTTTAATCTTAAAGTTCGTTTCTTTAAGTTAATCGAGTCATATTGTTAAACACTTTCCATCAATTCCTTTTAGAGACGGTCTTACTTACCCTTACGCAATAAAAGTAGCTAATACTGATATATTAACTTGTTTTTTTATCGAGTCTCAACAACTAGATCATTGCAATAGTTCAAAAATCCATGACACCTAGCAGTTGCATATATGTGATGGATATGTTCATGTCTTTAAATTACAACAACAGCTAAATAAATCATGAACATAGTTTTAAAAACCATGGCACCTGGCAGTTGCATATATGTGATGGATCTGTTCATGTATTTAGATTACAATTACTTA
Organism: Flaveria ramosissima; assembly: GCA_025215565.1. Classification (NCBI taxonomy): domain Eukaryota; kingdom Viridiplantae; phylum Streptophyta; class Magnoliopsida; order Asterales; family Asteraceae; genus Flaveria; species Flaveria ramosissima. The sequence goes on along the minus strand of CM046044.1, from coordinate 39,383,976 downwards.
AATGAATTATGAACATAAACCTACAACCCCTAAAAAAAGATAGCGAACAAATAAAAATAATAATAATGAATTAAAAAAAAAGCAAACAACTAATTGTAACAATAGCCACTGTTCTGGTATGTGTGTTTAAAAAATCATTGTTTTAAATGAATCATGAACATAGTTTAAAAAAACCATGACACGCTGACGATGATGTTTGTTTATATGAATTTAAATAAATACTAATAAAAACCGATAAAAACCATACGCATATAAAGTTTTATGAAGTTAACAATGTAAAAAAAATAAGATCTCAAGATGGTAATGGCATTTGTACGTGTGATAATCACATTATTATTCCAAAGCATCTTCAGTTATGCTAATATTAATAATCATCCTTATGGCGCAATTACATAATAAATAACATAGATCATATTTACATGAATACCAAAATATATGTATTATATCATGCTAATTATTGTTTCGACAGCATGTGACATAAAGAAACATGTAGATCATCAATTTTTTTAGAGTGGTGAGTAGTTAAGTTAAGCAGGACACCTCAAATCAAGTTTACCATAAATTTTATAAAATGACTTCTGTATAATGATAATAAAGTGAATTGTGTTTTTTATTTTTTATTTCAAGCCAAACTACAAAACAAAGAGAGTAAACGCACTACCAATATCTAATATCAAGATTTATAACCATTATACATGTTCTCTCTTCTCAAAGTTAGACCCTCATATCAATGGAAAACATCAAAACAATAACCTTGTTCAAACATTATATGAATCACATCATACAAATCAAAGACCAAAAACGTACCAACAACTCTAAGCAACCATATCGACAACAGCAACAACAAAAACAAAGACTGCAACAAAAAGAACACACAATAACATAACATAACATAACATAACATAACATAACATAACATAACATAAATCTAGTACACAAAATCCCAAACGCATGTTTGATACGCCACCAAAAAACAAAAATTCAAATCAATAACTGGCAACTACAAAAAAAAGTAAAATTCACCGAAAACACTCGGAAGTTGAAAATCAATCAAGTGACTGCGAACGCCAAACTTTAGCAAAAGCAACAACAGTGGAAAGAAGTAAATTGATGGACAAAGAAAAGAAGCTATACATGTGTAAAGAAAAGGATATGAGGTGTAAAATGCTGGTACCTAATGCATCGATACTTGTACATATTGCCACTTAAAATATACTCACAAAGGCTATTTGTGCATATGATCCCTAGGAAAGTCAATATTTATGCATGGAGGGTTCTTCTCAATCAAATTCCAAATGAAGTTAATTTAGATGCTAAAAGAATTGATGTCCCGAGTATATTATGTCCGTTTTGTAATGAGTATCCGGAATATGTCAATCATATGTTTGGTTTATGTCATATTTCGGTTCGTATATGGTCTCTTATTGGGATATAGATTCAAGTTGATTTTCCTATCACCCGAACTCTTGAAATTTTGATGGAGTATGATACGTTTAATTGTACTATTATGAAGAATAAAATGTTGGGTTCTATAATCTTCATTACTTGGTGGGTTCTGACAAAGAAGGAACGATGCGCTTTTTTCAACTAATCGAGCGTTGAATTCTACTATGTTTGAGGAAATTCAACATTTTTCCTTTATTTGGTTTAAGAGTCGATATAATAAGTTCACTAAGAACTGAATCAAGTGGCTAAATACTCCTCTTATGTAATATTTTGTTTTTTCTCTGCCATTGTCTAGTGTCATGCTAATCTTGAGCTTTTTTATTTATAAAATTTATCGCCGTCCAAAAAAGGAAAAAAAAACATACTCACAAAGGCTATTTCCTATTATAAATTTAATATGAGCTTGTAGCTTTGAAGTGGTCTTTTTAGAAAATAAATGTGATAATGATATATAATATTGGTGTGCCTCTTAAGATATGCTCATTCGACTCTAATATTTATTTAATGTTGGTTGCTAAATGGTGCAGGCTTTTAAACAAAACAATGCAAAATGATTGAGAAGTATGATAGGGTGGGTAATGTTTCTACATTGGAAATTAAATTAGCTAACTTTGATTTAACTTATTTGAGATTTGAAGAATACATGGTAAGGGCTTTATTAAATGTGTTTCGTTATAATGGTGTTATTATGTTTGGTGACTATATTTTCAATTGAGTTGAGAACTAGCAAACTAATTCAGATGGCTGATTTGAGTGATCAAATCTTGGAAATGGATTAATGAAGTGAAGAATTTGGTGGTATTATAATTTACTAATTGTGTAGTTTACACATGTGTCAAATGGACCAGTATGTTGTATTTTAGGTAATTAACCCCTACGTTATACTAACTAAATGATCTTGAGTCATAGTGTCATTAAGTCTTGTGTTTATTACCCGAATCTTGACACTTTTATTAGGGTAATGCTTTTAATACGAAATGTTTTGAGTGAAAGAAAATTTGGGCTTTTGTGTTTTCGTAGGGTTTAAGTATATGGATTTAAGAATCTAGGTGTTACACATGATAATCTTCGAGTGGACTTAGTGGAATATCTATGGAACAATCGTAACATTGGAGATGATCGAAGATGACGAGGGCAATGATAGCGCGAACAACGACGATGCATTTAGCGATGATTATTACGATTAAATGAAAGTTGTTTGCAATTGAGTTTCTAGCATGTAACCAAAACCATATAAATAAATAAATAAAATTTTGCGATTTTATGATAATAATTATATATTTCATATGAATAGATAAAACCATTAATTAGTTATCATTTATGTCATGCGATCAAACCCATAATTAAACATTTGTTCACATTCAACATTATCTAATTACGTTCAACATAATCTAATTATTATTTTTCATTTTTGAATGTTCAACGTATCTATTTATGTTCAATATCATCTAACTATTATTATCATTTTTATATGTTCAACATTATTTAATAATGTTCAACATTTAACTAATTATTATTTATCATCATTAAATGTTCAACATTATCTTATTTTGAACGGAAATGTTCAACAGTATCTAATTATGCTCAACAATTATCAATTGTTTTAAATATTCATCATTATTGTTCAACCATTATCTAATTAGTATATGTTATTTTTAAATATTCAACATTATTTAATTATGTTCAATATTTTTAAATGTTTCACATTAAATCTTTGTTGTACATTGGAGAATTTAAAGAATTTGAATTGTTCCACATTAAATCCACAATCCACATTAAATCTTTGTTTATGTTGGAGATTATCATGTAAACTGAATTGTTCCACACTGAATCCACAATAACGGGTTTTTTTATTTTTATTATTCAAAGGCATATTAATGGTTAGAATTTAATAATATCATGTTAGTAATAATTCATCAATACTAATGTTTGAATAGTGGACATCCAAGAGAGTCAAAGTCTCTCACATCCCCTTTGAATTATGGGCGGTCCTGAAGGGGGGCTGGGTGGGCGACCGCCAAGACCCGATCTCTTTAGGGGCCTGGAATTTTTAAAAAATATGTGTATTATATATGTATGTATATATAACTTAAAAAAATCTATGGACTATTAACAAACTAATTAACTAACCCAATAACAATTTAATTATTTTGACCTATTAATACTTAGGGCTCATTAATATTTTAATTAGTTTAGTCAACTATAATTTATCCAATCTAAACTCATTTTATAAACACTAGAAGAGTCTTACGATTCGCTTAAATAAGTAACTTAGATTATTTTGCTATAATATTTCTGTTTATTATAGATTTTTATAGGTTATCTACTTTATACTATAAGGTATTATTTTTTCTACTCGTCTAGAACCCAAAGTCTTTTTTAGGACTCTAGGGACCGGTCCCACCTTAAATCACTAGGCCAGAAGATCATTAGCCACAATAGTCATTCATCAACTCTTCAAGTCGTTCCATCTTTTAGTTCATAAACAACAAACAACATATCCAAAAACGATTTTAAATCTATATTCTCGACGCCTCTCTTGTAATCATGAACCTAGACAATCAGAACATCACCACGATCATCGCTTTCGACCCAAACAACCCACCAAGGTCGGGTATTGCTAAAAAGAGTGAAACATGGTTTTCGGTATGTGTTGTTTCTAGTGTGCGCATATGTGTTAACAGTCAAACTAATATATGAACTTTTTTAGATAACTTTTATATTGAAGTTTAGTCTCATCATGTCGAACTAGTTATTAACAAGATTAAAGTGGGTACTTGATCCTAACACATGATCTCCTTTAATTAACAACCTACGTGTTGTCCAATATCTTAGAAACATCACATGTGATTAATAGAACATATTGGTTAGGTTAATTTAATTATATGGTCTAACCAAGAAAACGAGTATGTTGATTATTAGTGATTTTGACCAAGTCTATCGAAGAGTGGATTTTTATAAATCTTTGTATTATAAACTTAACAATTGATTAAAACAAGAGACATTATGGGTAGAAACTAAATGTTAGAAAATAGAAGTTACTACAATTCATTAATCCTTATTATAATTTGATAATTATTTTATATCTTACGTGTTAACTTCTGGTGAAATCAACATGATTTTTACCCCATCTTTCTTATTAAATAATTAAACAATTATGTTTTGAAAAAATGAAACTATTTAATATTGTCATTGAAAAGTATATACATTTCTTCTATGTTAATTTGTTTTAAAAATTAAAAAGACCAATTAATAATAATTAATAGGAGTTTACAAATTCCAGACTTAATATTACTTTAAAAAGTAATCCAAATAAATCAAACATAATAATGATGTAATAATATAATTTTTTTTCTATGTGTTTCTTCATAGATCAATGTAATTTTCTATAACTTTCTAATTGTTTTACTGAACTTTTTAAATGGAAAATAATACGTTTAAAAGCTAAAGTTAAAATAAAAATACAAATAGAAAGGCAATAAGTAAAATTTAAAATCCCAAAGAAAGATAAATAATAATAAAACATTGACATAAAATTTTTCAATAAAATACATAAATTTAATTTAATATAAGAGAAAAATTAATGGTTTAACATAATGAGTTTATTTCTATCAACTCAAGAAATACGTAGATTTTCAACCCAGTTAAAGAGTATTTTCTAAAGATATATTTTAGATCCAAAAAACCAAAAAACTTAGGAAAAAGTTTAAATAAAAAAGATAATAAAAGGTTATTTGAGGGGTTGAAATTAATGTAAAAAGAAATCTCAGTTATCAATTTTATAACTAATGGTTGAAATTAAATTGAAAAAAAAAAGTTTATTAGAGGGGTAATTTAGGCATAACCACTTTCATTGACTTTTTTAAGTTCTCCCACTTTTTTAAAACATTCATAACTTTTATATCTGATATTATTTTTTATATAAAAGTTACATAAGAAAGAGCATTTTCTATATTTAAAACGAGTAAAATATCATTATATAAAAAGACAATAATTTTTTTATGTTTTCCAGCTCATGAAATGTGCTCGTCATTGTGTCTTCAGTGTAGTTTGTTGTGTCTTTTTGTTAGTTGTTGTATTCTTTTAAGTGATGATTATAAAAAACTATAATTGTGAAATAACAATGTTTGTATTTATAATATGTAAAACACAATGATAAATTAACAACTAATTAATATAATACCTTAAAAACAATGACAAAATAACACAAAAATGATATAAAACATAAAACACAATCATTATGTTTTTTGATCGTCATTATGCTATCTTAAACACTATAACTTTTGAAAGATACATTAATGAAAATAACACGACTGTGTACTTCTAGTTGTAAAACATAAATATAGATAATAATAAATTTATATAAAAATAATAATAAAAATAACACATTATGTTATCTTAAACACTATGAGTTTTAAAAAATACATTGATGAAATTACATACTGAAAATAACAAATGATAAAAAATATATGACACAATAAACTGATATTTGACACAATAAATGTATCAAACACAATAAGCTGAGACACTTAACACAATGACCAAAATATCCTTTCATTTGCAACAATAAAAGCGCATATGACAATCTCACAATCCTCTTAAACTTTTTAGTTTAATGGATTTTTTACTATAACCATACCCTTAATATGAATTTAAGTATAGATTCTTATTATTTAATTGTGGATAGATATTATAAATTAACCAAATGAAATTTATATGAAATGAATTATATGAATTTTTTAATCAATTTGTTTATTTTACTTAATAGCTTCTATTTATAAAGTCTTCAAAGTATCACCAAGTTCAAAACAATCATATAAAAGAAAGAAATTTTAAAGGACCAAGTATATAATTAAAATTTATCAATTACATAAGAAAAGTTAACATCCATCATGAAAAAGCTATTTAAAAAAACTTAACAGAAATAGTAATTATCACGCCAATACACAGATTATATTTTGACATATTTTGCGATTATATGTGTTGTCATGTTATATTATATTTTATTTAACACGTGTAATAAATGAGTTTACAACCCATTCAATACATAGACTTCTTAAAACATAATGTCTATAATATTATATTTATTTAACTCGTATAATACACAAGATCTAACATAAATAATTAATAAATAAAGAACATTTGCCCACTATGTTGTTGGAATCATATTTAAAGATAAAATAAAGTAAAAAATCAGTAAATGACAATACTAAGATTAAAAGTGAAATTATTTAATTATGTCGCTAATGTCCAAATCAACCACCCTTGGAGGACTTAATTTTCCATATGAAAAGTCGCAATCCATGGTTACTAATCTACAACACAATGGTCTAACAATTTTGCAAGAAAAGAGTGAAACATGATTTTTAATATGTGTTAGCTTGTGCATGTACATATGCGTTAAGGGTCTAATAATTTATGGAAAGTTTTTAAATAAATTTATAATTGAAGTCTTATCATGTCCAACAATTATGAACAAGATTGTTCGTTGGTAAGCTAACTTGTGACGACTTTGATGGAAGGTAAAACTTAAAAGTGGATTTTTGAACTAAACACATGATCTCCATAAATCAACAATGTAGGTGTTGCCCGATATCTTAGAAATATCAAATATGATGAATATAACATATTGGTTAGGATTATTTAATTATATAGTTTAACCAAGAATATGAGTATTGTTTTCTAATATTTGGAAATTTTATTTTAGCACTAACAAAGATCGATATGAAAAAGGAGGATCATTGGGGTGCATGCTATATGTTTTTTTATCGAACAAATTTATTTATTTTCTAAGAATTGATGTAAAAAGGAAAAAAGAAAATTTTTAGTGTTTTTAGGTTTCAAGTTTAAGAATTTCACAAAAGATCGTTAATAGAGAAGATGAAATTTGATTATTTTATTTAAAGGCGATTGTTAAGTGTGATTAATTTTGAAAATAAAAAGATTAATCTTATTAACAAAAGGGTGTAGGGTTGTTCACCTTGTTTTTGAAACCGATTTAAATGCAAGTTGAACCGTAACCAAATTGATTAAAACTGTACCAACTGCAAATTTGGGTTTTAGTTCGGTATCAAACCATCGAATTGGTATCTGGTTTTCGTTTTTCAAACTTCTGAATTTGGTTTAACTAAATAAACCATTTTTTTATTTTTAACTCGTATTTATAGTCCAATAAACCAAACAAACCATAATTTATCTTTAAAAAGAACAAACTTAATAAACTAAATTTGTTTTATTTTGTCAAGACAAAAAAACCGAATTGAATTCAAATTCGGTGGTTTCGAACTATTTGAATTCGGTTTGATTTGTTTTGGTTTTAAGTAATCTTTTTAAGTGAATAAATCGAAATCTATATGAAATTAATCAATCACTTGATAAGGTTTTATTTTTTTCTAATTAAACTCTATAAGAAACTAATCACTCACGTTACACTTTTACTTTCCTACCACTTATAGTCGGACCCACAATATTATTTTAAAGTTGGTAAGACGTGCTTTTCTTGGGTCACCACTCACCATCCCACCACTTTCCTGTTCGTAAATCACTCTTTCAAGTTTCATCATCTACCGTTTATAAAATAAAACGATCAAATATATTTTTATAGTATACTCAAATACTTTTCTTTGTATCGACCTATAAATAGATGTTACATTTAATTTATATAATACTAATTATCAACTGAGTTTGTGCATTAAGGTTGTACATTAAGCTTCAACAGTTGTACTCTCAATTGCATCCTTTGCCTGTAAGTTTCACGCTGTTGTCATTTATGTTTATCTTTTGAGATTAGGGCTACATGTGTTAGAAAGAGAGACAGGAAGATTAAACTGATGAAGAAATTCGAAGAGAGAAGAAGATGAAGTTGACAGAGAAGATGAAGATGATCGAAGAAATTCAAAGGAAGATTAACAGATGAAGAGAACCTGAGAGGAGGATATAATATGTGCGGTGGTGGTAATGGCTAAAGATGATGGTGCTAATTGTTGAAGATGGTGGTGGTGACGGAAGCAGGTGGTGACGGTGGTAGTCGGATGTTAAGAGAGAAAGACAGATGAATAAATCGAAAGTTACACATGATTGACTTTTCAATTCCCGTGAATTTGAAAGAAACATTAAATTCATTTTATATTTTGTTGAAGTACAACTAGATATAAGATTTAATTTTAATAATAAAAATAATTAATAATTTTATTGGTTGAGAATAAGTTAACTATTTCAAATAATCAAAAATTAATAGTATGTAATAGATTAACTAAAATTTACTTATATTTACTATACCATATCTTGCAAGGTTGATGGCCTCAACTTTCGATTTTGACGCTTTGATCTTATCAATTTTGAAAGCTCTAAAAATATCACTTTGATCTCTTTAATTTTTGATAAATTTTTTTCGTGCTTCATAAATTTGCTTTCGAAACGAGTTGGGTCAAATACAATATATATCCGTTCGACGTTACAAAATCGAGTTATTCTATATTTCGACACAATTTTGTTTGCAAACGAGTAGGGGTAATTGTAGCATGTACTTTATCACAGACGGCAGCGCCACACATTATTATTTTATGTATATTTTGAGTTGATCTACAAATGTAATACGTTTCATTTGATAGTATAAATTTGAATTATTCTATGTTTCAACGTAACTTTAGTTCAAAAACGAGTTTGATCGATTGTATAATATATTTTATCATGTTGCGTATAACGCCGCCGCATCATGCGGCAGGAAAAATAACTAGTTTCCATTAAAAATTGGTTTACATTAAAAGGAATTTATATAATATTAATTACCAAATTAGTTGTGAATTATAGTTTGTAACTTATTTTTTATAGATTGTATCTTATTTTTTATTTATTTATTTTACTTTTAACCCTATAGTTTTTAATTTTTACAATTAACACTAACACTTTTTTCTATCTTCAACTTTAGTTTCGTTTACTTTTATTCTTTTACAATTTTTTTCACATTATGTCTCGGTCTAAACTTTTCGAGTTAACATGCTATAATATGCGTATGTGTTTCAACATTTTCACATATATTTTTTTTCAATTTAACGGTCGTGTTATGTTGTATGTTTCGTTCTAATTTATAAACATTACCACACCGTAACGCAAGTGCATAGTTCGACGTTTTTACATTTATTTTTCATTCGATTTTATTTCTTTTGTTTTACGAGCTATTCTGGTGTTGGTGGTCGCGAGCAACGGTGTGACATTGATGCCACTTAGCACGGTTTTACGCCCTGACCGGAACGCGTGAGGCTTGAGTACTAGTTCCATCTAAATTCAGTGGTCGAATGATTGGTGATTTGACGCCTTGAAAAATTTTGATTTTGCAAATGTATATAAGGACATGTTTATTACATGAATAATTTAAGTAGAGTCATGAGTGTAAATAATAATATACATAGTGAGAAGAAAAATAAAGACGGCTAAAAAAGTATTATACGTATCATATCTAAAATATGTATAAATGTCTGGACGTCGGTTTTTTAGTGTTTTTTTTTGTTGATATGAATTTTTTTGTATTGAGCATCCTTGTATTATATGTATTATGTTATCATACCTGTATCGTAAATTTCAATAAAAAGTTAACCGTATTATATGTAGCTTTAATCATTGTCTTGAAAATCAGACTGGATTAGCCGGTCCGATCGATTTGACTGGGAACCGGACTCCTATCCGTTCTTTTTGTTGCTTAAAACCGTTTTGACGTTGAACCGATTGTCGAACTGGCTGAACAGTCCAATCGTGGTCGGATCAGGAACCAGGGGTCGGACCGGGAACCGGTTTTTATATATATTTTTAGTTTTCTAGTATTCTTCTACATATATTTATTAAAATAATTATATTATATTCGATTCTTATATCCTGTACGATCAGCAACCAATAATGCGTAGTTCGATTATGAAAGCATTAGTTTTTAACTAATAAAGAAACAAAAAAAACATATTTTAAAATTAAATCAAAATAAGCTATTGAACTTTGAACATTAACATGTATCATGTATGTTTAATCATTTCATAATTTTGTATATTTTTTTGCCGGTCAACTTTGAACGTTGACTTGGTCTTGTTTGCGGTAGGTGAACCTCCAAACTTATAAAAACCCATTCAAACTTCAACACATTTCAGAACAAATCACCACTTATTCTCTCACACATTTCATCAAACACCTTCACTACACATTCTTCAACAATTTCCTCAGGTAAATTGCTTCACTAATCACTTCATTTCAATCCAAAAACCCAAAAAAAGGGTCTAATTTGATTGTTCATCTGTCATCAATGATCAAATCCATCAATGTCCAATGTAAAATTATCTTATTTCATGATGAAACATCAATGGTTCATAGTGATTAACTTGTTTGATCATTTGCAGTTGGTTAATCAAGATTCAAGATGAAGATCACAGTGCGAGAATCAACAATGGTGAGACCTTCAGAGGACACACCAACGATAAAGCTATGGAACTCCAACGTCGATCTCGTCGTCCCCAATTTCCACACACCCAGTGTGTATTTCTACAGACCCAATGGCGCCACAAACTTCTTCGATCCAAACGTGATGAAAGAAGCTTTGAGCAGAGCATTGGTGCCATTTTACCCCATGGGAGGTCGATTATCGAGAGACGAAGATGGTCGAATCGAAATCGATTGTAGAGGACAAGGGGTGTTGTTCGTTGAAGCAGATTCCGACGGTGTGATCGATGATTATGGTGATTTTGCTCCGACGTTGGAGCTCCGGCGACTTATTCCGGTGGTCGATTATTCGTTAGGGATTGAATCATACCCTTTGTTGGTATTGCAGGTGACTTACTTCAAATGTGGTGGTGTTTCTTTAGGTGTTGGTATGCAGCACCATGCTGCAGATGGTGCATCTGGGCTGCATTTTATTAACGCGTGGTCCGATATGGCTCGGGGCGTTGGCTTGACCCTCGCGCCGTTTATTGACCGCACCCTGCTCCAGGCTCGGGACCCGCCACGGCCTGTTTACGAGCATGTTGAATACCAGCCCGCTCCGTTGATGAAATCCGGACCCGAGGCCCGGTCGGATGAGACCGTGGTCTCCATTTTTAAGTTGACCCGAGAGCAACTTAACGCGCTTAAAGCGAAGTCGAAGGAAGATGGGAATATGATTAACTATAGTTCTTATGAAATGCTCTCGGGCCATGTTTGGAGGTCCGTGTGTAAGGCCCGTGGGCTGGCGGATGATCAGGATACTAAGCTTTATATTGCTACTGATGGGCGGGCCCGGTTACAGCCCGCTCTGCCAATGGGATATTTTGGGAATGTTATATTTACCACTACTCCGATAGCAGTGGCAGGTGAGCTTCAGTCGAAGCCTACTTGGTACGCTGCTAGTAAAATTCATGACGCGCTGGCGAAGATGAATAATGATTATTTAAGGTCGGCGCTTGATTATTTGGAACTACAGCCTGATTTGAAGGCTTTGGTTCGTGGGGCACATACGTTTAAATGCCCGAATCTTGGAATAACGAGTTGGGCTAGGTTACCGATTCATGATGCTGACTTCGGATGGGGTCGGCCTATATTCATGGGGCCCGGTGGGATCGCGTATGAAGGTTTGAGTTTTGTTTTGCCGAGCCCGGTTAATGATGGGAGCTTGTCTATTGCCATTTCGTTACAAGCTGAACATATGAAGCTTTTTAGCAAGTTGTTGTATGACATTTAACAATTTCATTATATTGTGTGTGAATTTTAACGATTGCTAGTGAATGTTTAATGGAAGTTCTTATGATATAATACTGAAAAGAAAAGAGTTCTCTGAGTAATTATAAATTGCTTAGTTATTTACATATGTGTTATTGATAAACTTACAGGACCCACCAATACACAGTTAACTAACTAAGATTATGTATAATGCATCTTGCACTTGATATACGACCTTTAAGGGAGTTAAAGACAAACATAATGAAAGTCGGATTTGAACCTTAAGTTAAATACAAACATAATTAAAGTCGGATTTGAACCTTACTTTCACTTAATGCGACAACCCCCTGAAGATTATAAATAAGATGGTTAAAGTGTGTACTTCAACATAAAAACATAAACACAAAAGCAAAACAACAAAATATATCACACATTACAAGAAAAAGACACATTCAAACAACTTTTAAGCTTCAAGGCACATACCAACTTGATGTTGAAATCCTAGAACCCAAACAAACTTTTCAAAGTTCAAGACATATACCAACTTGATGTCAAAATCCTAGAACCTAAACAAGACGGGCATAAAGAAACCAACACTGATACTAATACCAGTACTGATACAAAAGTCCCATGAAAGATGTAATGATGGGGCGTTGCTCTTCGAGGCACGTGGGTCCCGGTTCATATTGGCACCTCCATATGGACCCTTCCCCGCCTTCAGTTCTTGTTTAACTTGAACTTCTTTGCCACTGCCTATCTTCACCCCCTCGACACCTACAAGAAAGATGTATAATGTATCGGTCTGGATAAATATGAACTCACAAATATGTTTGCACACATCAAACGGAACGAAGGCAAACCTTGAAGTTGTGGTTGGGGTAGACCCTTGGAGAGAATTAGGTGATGATGGAGGGAGATTGCGAGTGTACATAAGACTAAGAGGAGTAAACGAGCCCTCATTTCCACTTGGGCTACGTTTGTAACTTGTAAGAATATTATTATAACTTTTTAAACGGTTATAGGTTATAACTTACAAGTGTGAGGAGTCAAGTCATCTTGTATTCTTATAGAGCTTATTTGTATTGTATGTAGAGCCCGGCAAAGGGAACCTCGTATAACTTCGTGATGAAGATTAAGTTTAGCATCAACTTAATTAATCAAGGTTTTAGTCAAATGTAGGCCATGAAAATGATTCTCTGTTTCATTATGATTTCAGGATATGTTTGTTTTCTCCTTTATGGATATGATTCGTAGATTCCAGATTTAAAGCAAGATATACGTTAAGATGACGATTGGTTGGGTGCAAGACGAGTTTGATAATCCAGATTTTTCGTCGGTAGTGTTAAATTTTAGTCCGGTGGTATAACCTTTTGACCCGGTAGTGTAAATTATTACATAAATATCGAGATTGCCCCCCGTAAAAAAATTAATTTCGCACCCGCCCCCTTATAGGAGTGTTCAAGCTCTGTCACTGCTTATAAAAAAGTGTTACATTACCCATCGAGTACACATAACTCACTACACATCGGGTTCATGACTTGCAAGTTAAGTACAATCATATACTTAAAGTTTACCCTTTAGAATGTCAATTACCTAAAACATGAAAGATGAAACCCATATCAAAAGTCAATTTTAAATATTATAAGCTCAACTAAATTTCAGTAATCATACTAACTTAATATAATTCTAAACATTATACAACACAAATTTCTGATTTCGATACATGTATACATATTTGAGTGAAGAACTTTTTTTTTTTTTTAACTAATCCTATACATCAAAGATACGGAGTTTATAGAGGCATAAGATCAAAACTATGTACTTTTAAAGACAATAGTTTTCTTGAGACCCTTGTCTCTTACACTTTTTGTGTCTTAACTTGCCTTCAATTTGTCTTAGGTGCTGTTTGTTTTTTCTGCAGGAAAACGTCTGCAGTCTGCGGACCACATCTGCAGACATCTGCAGCAGAAGAGGTGGACCAAATGTCTGCAGTCTGCAAGAAAAAGACTGTTTGTTTTGTTTAACATCTGCAGAATGCTGAAATATTCTGTAATTAAACTAAATTTATTTTTTAACAAACCATAACTTTTAAATCATCTTTTTAATTGCTTAAATATGTATGGGTTTATATATATAAATTATATATGGGTTACTTATATTTTTTTTTAAAAAAAATTGGGTTCACTTGATCTGGTATTTAAAGACAATCAACACAAAAAATGGCCTCAGAATTGCATAATTGACATCAAAACCTTTTGCAAAGGTCAATCAGTCCCAAAAGATGGTGTTGTTTATACAGATTTCCTCACAGGCCAATCACCAAAATAACAACAAGAATGTGACAACGCAGAGACTCTGCTCCCCAAGGCGATAGGATGTGACAACGCCCATCTCCGGCAACGGGATCCACCGATCAAACGGCGTCTCAACCGCTGTCGTCCCGAAGACAGCTCGATCTCCGACGATTTACACTGAGATTTACGAACACAAAACTATTTCAGTTCGCCGGTGACGGTGGGTTGGTGGTGATCGGGGGAAAGGGGAGCGGGGGCCGAAGGGGGAGGGGGGAGAGGGCGAAGGGGGAGGGGGAAGCGGGTGGCTAGGTGCCGACAGTGGTGAAGGGGAAGCGGTGGCGAGGTGGCGACGGTGGCGAGCTGGCGACGGTGGCGACGGTGGCGAGGTGCCGGCGGTGGTGAAGGGGAAGCGGGGGCCGACGGTTGTTAGGGCTCAAATGAAGGGGAAGGGGAGGTGGGTATGTGGGGAAGAGAAATGGATTCAGAAGAGTTTAGAAGAGGTTGTGAAGACCTTGTTCAACATCTTCTCCGTGCAGACGTCAGGAAGACGTTTTTTAATGAAACGTCTTCCGGAAAACAAACAATCTGCGAAGTAAAAACCTCTTCCCGCGTCTGCGAGCGCGCAGATGAAGAGGTGGGGAAGAGGTTTTTTCAAAAAACAAACACCCCCTTAGTGTCTACATTATTGTTTGCCCTACATTGCCTTCACCTTAGCTTATCCTTGCTTCACCTTCAATTAACTTTGATCCCTTAGCTTCACTTATGTTATATTCTTATATTATTGTATGTTACATCATTGTCTGTTATCCCATTATATGTTATTCAATGTTATGCTACACAATAGCTTCATTGTATGTTATCTTAGTGTATACTATATCAATAGTATGTTATCTCATTGTATGTTATTCAATGTTATGCCATCTAAGTATACACTTTCTCATTTTATGTCACTTCTCTTGTTTGCTATCTCAGTATATGTTATTTGGCTCGCTTAATGTTAAAAATCAAGCGGGTCTCAAACACATTCGAGCCTCAGCTCAGAACCTACCGATAGCTTTGCTGCGATTGGGATTTATTGGGTAATTCCGTTTGTAAAGACGTCAAGCCAACACACTTGAAAGATGCGTATGACAAAGTGTTCGACAAACCCACAACAATATTGCAAGTTTCAATGCATAAAGTACAAGTCAACGACAACATATGTACATGATCATAAGGTCCAAAACAAGATGCAAATCTTAAAACCCCCCTTACATATGCACAACCCACCCCGGACTTCTTATGACATATACAGCAACAACTAACAAGTTAAGTATCCTTCATCAAACCATATGACAGAAAATGAGAAGTTATAAAACTACCTTTACCTCGGTCTCCAAAATGATTTCAGAAGTTGTAAAAGAACTGCGGTAAAGAGGCTATCCTTGGAAGATTAAGCAGCAATTCACCAACTGAGTCCTTTCTAGACATCCCGGTTCCCTTCTTACTGTCGTCACCGTCACCTTCGCCTTCAACAGCCGAACAACCTTCGTCTACAGGACCAGGAACAGGCTTGGGGCCGTTATCGTCGGGTTTGGGCTCGAGATCTTGAAAGGTTGTGGGGTCCTTCTGTAACAGACAGCAAAGAGAGTTGACTTTTGACAGTATGGACTTTTCATCAGAAGCAGTTGATGACCCGTATTGACTATCATTAAATAAGCAGTGGGAGATGTCTTCTAGAATCTCTAAGCTTTCTTGTTCTTCTCGGGACAGTGGGCGGTTGCCTGTTGTTCTTTGCTCTGTCATTCTGTTTTCAATGTGGTTTACTAAATCACTCATTGACATTGATGGGTGTATCCCTGGGACTTTGATTTGATCCCAACGGCTAATATCTTTTAGCCCCTCGGTTCCAGCTCTTCTGATTCCTTCGATTGCTGACATGTCCATCACTAGATAAGATAAGAATAACAATTTTGTAAGATTTTAATAAGTAAAGATTTGTTAGCATTATGTAATGCGGAAATAGGTGGCTACTTCAACCCATTTACCTATGAACAGGTCACTTCATGTTCTCTTTTTTCTCAAATGGGTCAGTTCTAGTTAAGTCTTAAGAGTATTTAACCAAAAAAAGGAACGCGCCAAACTTAAAAGATAAACGTGTCAAACATGACATATATCTGAAATGTATTACAATGTATAAAGACCTCCTAAATGCTTCATTCGAAAGAGTCGGGGTTAATTTCTTTTTAACTAAAATAGTTTTCATATCATATTCAAACTACAGTTATGTAAAAGGTTAAAAACCAAAGGCATGTGGTCCAGCAGGCAACGGTACCAAGGTGTATTGAAAATGTGTCCCTTAGTGGTTGAGGGTTCATGTCCCGTGGATTTAGAAGCAAGATTACAGTGTGTGTGAGTTAGCAGGTCTAAAAAGAATGTAAGAAGTCTTTGTCAGTCCACCCAACCCGACATTTGACCAGCAAAATAGCTTCCATTTTTGCAAAACCAGGTTTGTGTTAGCAGGGGTGTTTACAAGTGATGGTTTTGATGTTATACTTATGTTAGTTGCTGACTTTGATCTTTATATTAGTTTTCCTTTGTTGTTTTATAGTTATAAGTGACACTAGTCATAAACAGACCAACAGGGCTAACTGTCTAATAAATGTGTTAGGGTTCAACCTTTTGACATGATTAACTAATTGGGTCAGTGAGTAGAAAATAGGTTTGGCAGGCCAACCAAAATCCGTATATTAAATAGGGTAGACGTATACATGTTTATGACCTGAACCGTTGCCCGACCCTAACCAATTATTTTTTGGTGTGTTTTTGTGTCATGTCAAGAATTACCACCCCTACCGTTTGAAATCAACCACTTATGCCTCCCTAATTCCACCCTGCCATTTTGGCATCTGTAGGTTGAACGTTACCTGAGCTGGGTGAAGGTGCTTCCCTAGAAAACTCAGTATGTCTACCAGAAGGATCATGCAACTCACTCCTGGATGAAGACTGGCCTCCTGATGGTGAAGCTGTTGTATGTATATCAAAGATGGTGGGCCCCGATCGGCCTTCTCTACTTAAATCATATTCATTAGATGCATGTGGCTCGTCAAACACTGATTTCCTGGGTTCAAAATATGGAGACTCCAATTCTATCTCGGCTTGCTGACTAAGAAAATTAAGCCGAGGGTCACATTGAATCAGCTTCTCGAAATGTTTGCCTAATAAACCTTGTGGACACTGTAGAAAATGGCGCCTGTCGAAATAGAACAGTGCAACAAATTTTAGACACATATCGTGCACCACTATACATATCACCCTAAAGAAATGATGAATCAAGAAAGATGGGTAACGGGTCAAAATGAACTTGGGTCAAAAATATCAAGAAGAAACTGTACCTATGCAGGCTAGCTTCTCCACCTGTAAAATCTGCAGTTGCTTGCCATAATGTATGTTTTCGGGGCTGGGGATTTGTCTCTCTGAAGAACAGAGGCTGTCTAGTTAGCTGCACATAAAATGCATACCATTTACTTTATTAATAATGTTTGTGATTGTGGCATATAGATTTATGTGCTGAAAGCAAAAAGTTTGAATTCTGCGAAAGAATGGCTATTACCACTACGTCAAGAGTGCCGGGGCCATCATCAGGGTAAGTTGCCTTTATAGCCATAATGTCAGACCACTGAATCTCAATCTTATTCTTGAGACCACCATCAAGAACTTCCCACACAAGCTTATGCTTAGCAAAGTAACACTTAGCCACCAAGTCCCCTTCATATCTTGATTTATACTACAAAATCATAAAAAATGTTGGTCAGTCACAAGCTGCTGATGTTGATACAACCAAAAAGAAAGTTTAAACTCTTTTAAAAAGAGGGCAGATTAAAAGATTCTTCATTCTAAATAGCGCGAGGTGTTGCTCTATGTACAACCAAAAGTTATATCTCTCAGGTACTCTCAAGTACATGGTGTTTAGATTCGATCGCCTCGACACTGGGGCGCGCTTTTTAAAAGCGAGGAAAGCTGAAATGTGGAATTACCTCCCAGGTACCAATCTTAAGAAGTGATGCTGGAAAGTTTGAAGCCTTTAGCTTATCAGTAGTAGCAGTAGCAGTAGTGCCTTTGTTCCCCTTTTTAGCATCTGATCCACTCTTTGAATATGCATTTCCTTCTGCAAGCCTCATTTGAATCAATTCCAATAAAGATGGGCTCTTTCGAAGCCGTAACCCTAACGGACTCGGTTCATCCAGTGGATTGAAGTATGCTGGTGATACAGGAAAACTACCAATTCCCAATTCTTGATGCTGATAAAAAAAGAGAGTATAGCTAAATTAACTCACCAATTTGTAGATATAATATGATATGAGTACCAAAGTATGAAGATCAAACTCTAAAAAACATGGGGATCATCACAGAAGAATAGTATCAATTAATATGCATTACAGAATTCAATCATAATCAAGAGGATCTCTCGTCTATCAATTTTCGAAGCTCCCTTTGTTCTAAACGCATCATAATTAAAAATCGAAGTTTACGATGTATATTTTGCATCTCTTCGCTAAAATTTACAATTCGTGTTAGCTAATCGATTTCCAAAACAGAGATCAAACAACCAAAATCTCATCCTCGCATCAAATCAAATGATCTGATTGCTACATGATCGCTTGAAGATAAAAAAAACCATTAGAAAACTAAAACTCAATCGATATTACGCCTCAAAAGCCCAAATCTCGAATCACCCTAAAACCAAAATTGCCAACAAAATCCAAAATTACCTTAGGCCTTTTATTCACTGGAACATGCTGTTCATCATATTGATTAGATTCATCCACCATCTCTCTCTTCACGGGCGCCATTTTTCCACGCTGTTGGAACTGAGATTCCGACGAATCCTGAGTGGTTTTCATCAATTGAACCATCAAAAACCTCCGATCAACTTCGCAAACGTTGCGGTGAGTAGTTTCTCCGGTGGATTTCTGATCTCTTTCTCCGGCGATGAACACGATGAGTTGAAACTGAGTCGACTCGGTGAAACGGGTGAGTTGGGAGAATAAGCAACCTTTCGTTATTCGTCTAAGGAAAGCTGTAACAAAAAGCCAAGAGTAGGGTTCTTTTAAAACGACAGCGTATTTGATCAATCGCTGTTCTCACGTGCGCCCACCCCTGCAACAGTAAATTTGTAATGAGAACTTTAAGCCCTTGTACTTTGTATGTGTTAGTATTTTGAGCAATGAAATAAAGCATCCAACTATGTATGTTTATGAATAAAAGATTCTTAAATCAAATATTTAAAGTTTATGATTATATCGATTTTTAAAATTATCAAAATATATGTTTGTATGGATATCATAAATCACAAAAACTTTATTAAAACATGAAGTTAGAGATGGAAATTGAATTATGTGATATGATATGATATGATTTTTTATAGCCAGAGAGTTATATATTATAAATGGTGTTGTATTTGTGAAGTACTCATTACTAATCATCAAGTGGGAATTTGTCGGTTTTATTAGATATACTCATTTATGCTAATGTATATTTTGAACTTATGTTTTTAAAATATATTGTTGTGATTTCTATAACCCGAAATCTAATGTCAAACTTACCTTAAAAAACTGATTTAAAATATTAAATACTCACCTATGTTCTAAACAATTATACATTTTAATCATTTCAATTTTCTAACAACTTAAAATGCTATAAATTAATTCGTTAAGAATATCTAATTCGATGTTTAATGCAGGTAAATACTTTTGATGTCAAAACACAAGACGGATATCATCCCAATCTAAACAATATAAACTTTATAACATGAATGTCATTCTCATGGTTTTAGCTCTATTCAACCAATTTAGGTTGGTTTACCATCCCTATTTTTGAACCGAGCTTATCAAATCCCATTGGTTATCATTTGACATTCAACAATTTAAACTTACATCCTAAATTCATAATGTATATACTTCTTATTATCTCATTTAAAGAAGAAGATCCATTGTTTGAGAGAGATGTGTGATGTGTATATCCGTAGATATAAAACTTCTAAATATTTTAATAAATTATGACTTGATTCTCCTTTGTAAGTGTAAACACAATAGTAGCATCCTCAAGTATTTTTTTTAACTTAATATATGCCCTCTAACTTTTGGCTTTTCTGAGTTGGAAAAAATAGTTGAGGGGGTGAAATGTAACATGAGAGGCACGTGAGAGCCCATTTGTGGATAATGTGTGTGGGCCCACGCTGCCGACGTGGGCGGCTGCGATAACGTAAATAGATGCTACGTGGCAGAATATTAGGTGTTTACCGACACGTAAGCAAGTGGGTTGGATGCCGTGTACGTTTTTTGTGGATAATGTTTTTGCATGATTGATCGCTATTTTGTCTTTTGTGCGTGATTCACATGCGAAGTGGGTGCCGTACATGTCAGCCGCAAAAATTCACGCGTTTATTTTATAACAGAAAATCAAAAGTAGTAGTTTTCCAGCGGTGTTACAGCTTATAACTTATAACTTAAGTCTTTAATATATGATTTATTATAAATTATAAATTATAAATAACACGTTTAGAATGTTAAGATCCGTGATTTTTAATTAGTAACGCGTTGGGTTTCAATTTTCAAACAATTTTCTTAGAAGGTTTATTTAATTCATTTTATGATCAGGATTTTATAGTTTATATTTGGATGATTGTTTTTCAGTGACGAGAGATTAAATTATTAAAAGTAAAGGTGCGAATGAGTCAAGTTGGTTCGTAAGATACACGAGATCGGCTTGCTAAAACTTCAAAACGAGCTAAGCACAATCAAGCTCGAGCCCGAGCCCAAACTCATATTATGGCTTTTTCAATAGGCGAGCTCGAGCCGAATATCAGTCGTCAAGGTTGAGTTGGTTTGCGAATCTTAAAGAGCTTTTTAGTTTATAATTTTTATTTTAATAATTAAGTATACATTTATATAAACATTTAACTAATTAATAATATATATTATATAAAAAAATAATAATAAATATACATGAAATATTTAAAATTATCTATTCTAATAATTTTTTACATTTTTTGACACATGCCGTTACCACATTCACTCTTCCATTAATTTTCCGCCTAACTATTTATTTCATTTTAAAAAGTCAAATAACTAATTTTTAAATATTTCTTTTTCTCTCTTTATATTATAAATCCAAGTCATTCTTGAATCAATAATTTTTAAACGATACTTTTTCATTAGATAAAAACTAAGTTTTTTATTAAAAGACGCATTTTTTTCAAAAAACTATGAATTTTTTCTAAAATAATGAAACTTCTCACAAAAAATAATGAGATATTTTAAAATCAATATTCTAAAAAAATTAAAGTTTTATAAAAAACACATGTTTAAAAAAAACCCAAAGTTTTTAAACAACAAGATATTGATAAAAAATAAGATATTTTAAAATAAATATTTATTCAACCCGTGTCATACACGGGGTTATAGCCTAGTTTGTAAATAAACTAAACTAGTATTAAGCCCCCGCGTTGCGAGGGAATGTAAATCGTGCCAAGTAGCACCAATTTCACATCTCCATCGGCCACCGCCAACATTGGAAAGGCTCAACGAAAGTTCAAACAGAGACAACACCAAAAACAATCGCAGATCAGAAAACCCCAAGGGTTAACCATTGTATCACCGGAAATACAATCAAAACCAACATGAAACCATAATCGAAGTAATAACTAAGTCGATTTATGACTCGCGTGTTGCGTCTGGACAGTTAAACGGGAAAAAAGGTGTGAGAACGTTGAATCACACATGCACGTTACAGCATGTAACTCGTAAAATTTACACCGTAACATAAAGGAAAAGTTTGTAAAAGTTGAAAAATATAGGGGAATCAAAGTTGAAAGTGAAAAAGTATTTAGGTTAAATTATTAAAGATATGAAAGTATTGTGTTTAAAAATATAAAAATAAAAAGGAAAAAAAGAAGAAAGAAACCAATAGCATGTACAACTCATTAAAGCATAATGTACAAAATCTAAAGCACATAGGAGTTGGTAATTAGTATATATTAAATATATAATAAACTACCCGAGCTTAAAAACTTGACGAACCAAGTTTAATCTTTAAAAAATAAAACTAAAAACTAAAAATGTTTATATTATTAAGGTTTCAAGTATCGTTCACCCAATACAACTCCCATTATGTAGGGAGAGAATACCAACATACAAACCTAAACTTTAGGCACAAGAAAAGGACTACCCTATAATCACAATGTAAATACAATTACAATAATAATGATGTTCATTTTCTAATTTGTTTATCTCTAATATAAATTATCAGGGCTCGCGTTCAAGACTTATTTAGTTAAAATAAACCGAGCTCGAGCCTGTTTGAGTGTAGAATTAGATGATATTTAACGGTGAAGGCCGTTCCTATGAGTACGCGGTGTTAGCTTATGCTGAAATGGCGATTATTATGGTCTTTGGTGTAGGGGTGTTATTTTTACCCGAACCCGAATACCTAACCCGATTATACTCTACCCGAACCCGATTAAGGCATAACCCGAAAAAACCGAACCCGATTACAATCAAATCCGAATATGAAATTCTTATTTAAGTCGGTCTTTGGGCTGTGTTTTGGCAATTCGGGTTGACCCGAATAACCCGAATACCACATCATCATAATTGACAATCCATATTTCATATTTTAGGATTTCAATCTACGTCATTTGTTTTTGACTTTATATTAACTCAATCAATCCTTCCATCACTCTATGTCAATCGATGACACAAATTTTAAAGTCGATCATTCCATCAGTCCATCTTTCATACTAAACCATTTAAACCGATTACAAACAAGGTATAGTGATTCCATATTTGAGCATTATCATATATTTGTTTTAAATATATGTTTGTTACTCCTTGTATGTCCGAGCTTAATAATATAAAGGAAACACGTTGTATATGCCTAGTAACGTGTTATTGTTTTACCTTTGTTCGAGCAATAACAGTTATGATGATTGATTGTGTTAAGCGTATGTTCGAGCAATATGTGGATTTAGAGGTTGGTTTTGTTTTTTTTTCAACTATGACTACCAAACTTGTTTGTGAAGATATGTCAGATTCAATTACCAAACCGAAACACTTTAAAAATATGTTGTCTTTGATTTTTAAATTTACAAGTGAACCAACCCGATTACCGATTAACCCGACCCGAATAAACCCGAAAACCAAAAACCGAATACCGATTAAATATAGTTTATTTGGTTCGGTCTTCGGGTTGATTTTCTACATCTAAAAACCCGAGGAACCCGACCCGAGAAACCCGAAACCCGATTAAAAAACCCGAATGACACCCCTACTTTGGTGCTGGTAGTGCTTGATGATGTGGGTTGGCAGGTGAAGATGAAAAACTGTACGGATGGATGTACCCATTTGACTATTTATAGTCATCTTTTTCCCCCTTTGAATTTTGAGCAGTAAGCCAATTAGTCAAAGTCTACATGAATAAAAGTCAAAATCACACCCCCACATGCAATATTATAAGAACTCACTTTACAAAATTCAAACATATAGAAAAAACTACATTTCGTGTAACTTGGGCTACTAACGTTGTAAGCTAAAGGGCTGACTGCTGGATGGGCCCAGGCCCAGTACGAGGCCCATATTAATTTTTCATTTCTAGGCTCTATGCCTCTATCCTCTAGCCATAGCATGCCCATGCTGCCAACCAACTTACACGAAACCACCACCAACATTGTGTTCGAACCCACATTGCATCCAATCAAGCAAAACTTTGTCCTTGTCGGAGAACCCACATGCGTTGTTGATACGTTGTTGACATGCTGTCACCGTTGCACCTTCGTCAGGATAGTCCTGTACATTTTAGAAGCATCATACGTCAGGTAAAGATGAGTCCTTTAAAATAAACATATTATATTCATCAGTGCTACAACAATTGTATACACACACTTATATGACTTAATAAATTCTTTAGTTATTAAGCTGCAACCAACTACCATGAGGCATTGCTGATGCCATCACATGCCACCGACCACTGTCGCCAGCTACACTACAGTAAGTGTTACACTATTACTGCTATGCTTGGCAATGTGTTGATTCAGTAAGTCAACTCAACATTGGGCCAACACGATACCTAGTCAAATCGTGTGTGTTTCTAAAAGATAACTTAATATCATGTTCATTTAATTGGGAGTTCACTTCTAGTTATTCTCTGCATTTTAGAGATAACTTATTATCTTTGTTTCTAAAGCATCACACTATTATCTCTAGTTGAAGCAATGAAAGTCGGTATCATGGTATCACTAATGTGCTCATCAAAACATGATTGCTTCGGATCATACTCTTTTAGCTTCGTTGTCACAATTGTCTATTGTGTCAACGTTAGCTATGTTTACCTTTAGAATACATTTGTACATCTTCATTACAAAAAAGTATTGAAAACGGCATTCAATTTGTTTCGAAAAACTATTGACGAGCCAGCTACACTTTTTTCATGTTACTTCAAGCTTGCAACGTGGCCTCCTCTTCTAATGATTTTCACTTCGATCAGTTTTGATTTTTTACTTCGTCATTTAAAGTGTGATGGTCTAATAACATATGAAATTGTATAGATGTGCTTCACTAATACGTTGTTTTTATAATATATATTTACTAGCTTTAATAAACCCGTGTATTACACGAGTTGAACAAATAAAATATTAATATAATAAAATTTATTATTATAAAATGATATTTTAATATATAATAAAACAGTAATATCAACTATTTAAAATTTTATTTTTAAACTTTTTTTTAGAAAAATAAACATGTTGTTCTAAAACAAACCGTATAAAAATGTCATTTTTTAAAAATGTTCCTATTGTAACTCTCAAATTTAATTATTTTTTGTTTTTAAAAAATGACTTTTTAAAAATACTATTTTTAAAAAAAATCGTATTTTTTAACAAGTTTTATGCTTCAGAAAAAAATATTATTTTTATAAAAATTATTTCTTTAGAAATAACATTAATATATAGATTTCTTTCTTAATTTATTAAATATAAAAAGGTGTTAAATGATATTATTAATAATTAAGGTAATTATTTAATAGGAGAGAGAGCAGAATAATTTTGGTGAGAATGATTGTGGTGATGCCACGTGTCATCCCGAGATATCTTTTTATTAGAGTAGGTAGATATATACATACTATATCTTATCTTACTACTCTAGTAAAAGGGTAACTATTGAGGACACATGTTAACACCACATTTATTTTCACAAAAATTTTCCCTCTTCTTTCTCCTATAAAATAATTACCTTAATTACAAAAGTATTATTTAAGGTTTTTTAGATTAAAAATGTTTTTCTAATAATTAAGAAATATATCTTTTTATTG
The DNA here is from genome assembly GCA_025215565.1 of Flaveria ramosissima. Lineage (NCBI taxonomy): Eukaryota > Viridiplantae > Streptophyta > Magnoliopsida > Asterales > Asteraceae > Flaveria > Flaveria ramosissima. Next base: position 39,358,222 of record CM046044.1, on the reverse strand, counting down.
ATGTTATTTCTAAAGAAACAATTTTTTTTCTAGAACATCAAACTTATTTAAAATATGAAATATTTTAAATTTAGTGTTTTTAAAAAGTAAATGTTTTATAACCAAAAATAATTAAAAATGAGAGTTATAATAAGGATATTTATAAAAGTTAATATCATTGTTTTATTACTTATAATTTTGACTTTTACGTAATTTAAATCATATATTATTTTAAAATATCGTTTTATAATTAAATAAAATTTTATTATATTTAATATTATATTTATTCAACCCGTGTAATACACGGGTTCACTAAAGCTAGTATATGTGTATATATATATATATATATATATATATATATATATATATATATATATATATATATATATATATATATATATATATATATATATATATATATATATATATATAAAAGAGATTTTAAGAAAACCACAATGTTATGTGAAAACTAGAGAAAACCAATGAAACTGGTCACATAACTTATAATTTTTTATCACCATCCTTTATATTTGTGTGTTTATACATTAACAAGGGTAAGGATCAAATGAAAAACCATAACATGGTTTTACATATGCGTCACATATAGGTTACGTATACATAACCATTTATCATTCGACATAGTGTTACGTATACGTAAGATTCTTCATTCTCGTATTTATATTCAACATATATGTAACAAATACTTAAATAATATTTTAACAATTAAAATAACATAAAATTTATGAATTATGTAATTAGTTTCCGTGGTTTTTTTTGGTTTTCACAAAACTATTGGTTTTCTCAGGAATCATCCCCTATATATATGTATATACATATTTATGTTTAGACCATAATATTGTCATGTCAATTTGTCAACGGTGACGTTCCTAGAATTTTAGGGTGCTTGGTGTAATTCTGTTATTGTTTTTGTTGTATCTTATTGTATCACACATAAAAATTGGCAAACCTCAACTTTGCACCTAATTCAGGGCATATGGGACTTATCTTGACTATCAGGTTACTAAATAAATAAAATAAAATCATTTACTGTAAAACTTAACTCCTTTGAATATAGAGACATGTTTTCAAGTGCGTGTGTAAAGCTTGCGGATTGTTACGTGATCAAAAGTTTAGGGTCTACCCAGTAACAAATAGAGATGATCTTATGTGATCAAAGGTTTAGGGTCTACCCGGTAACAAATAGAGATGGTCCCGCCTTTGACGTGTATTGCGACTAGACTATTTGGGGAATGTTATCCTCACCATCACGCATATACTGATCGCAAATGGGATTCACTCAAATCCCAGCTGGCCTGCTACTAGTAAACTCAAGATGCAAATAGTGAGGATGAATAACGATTATGTATAAAGATTATGTAAAAAGCAACACGTGACTACCTAGAACTACAACACAATCTTAAGACTCTAATTTGTGTCTCTGTCAAAAATTTTAAATCACTAGATCTTGGAATTGTTGGAAAATATTAGATCAAGCCAACACAATAAACATAAATGTATCAAGAACAAAACCACACAAATTATAAAGATCCTACATCTCTATTTATAATAGACAAACTTATATTCTACTTCAACTCTAATTCCTAACGTAACTCCACATATTAATAAAATAAACTCTAACAATTATCTCTTAACACTTAAACAAATACTAAACTAATACTAATAATTATCTTCAAATCTTTTCATCATTTATCTCAACTTTTCTTTCAAACATATCTCTAATAAATTAGGATTAACTCCATCAGGAATATCATGTTAAGCTAAGCTCCCGATATATAAAGCTAACTTCGCATGAGTCGACTCCTATTTATGGGCCAAAGTGTGATTGCATCAGAAGGTTTGAGTTTTGTGTTACCAAACGTGATTAAAGAGGGGAGATTGTTGATCCACATTTCAATCAAATAAGAAAATTAAATTAAAAATATTTCACTGTTATCAAAACTTTAATTGAAGAGTTTATTTGTCAACAATATATGTTTTTCTTATAGTTAAAGTACATTTATTTTAGAAATGACGCATAATCCTAGGTGTTACCAAGAGGAAATGAGCATCATATGTGTTATTAGAATAATGATTTATCATCTAATTTTACGTATAATTATCTTTGTAATAATGTGATGAGAAACAAAGAAATAGAAAATTAACAAAGAAAAGGATGTAAATTCACGTTATCATCTCTTTGACAGGATAATAAGTTAGAAATAGAAGTATATATCTTTTTTGAAGGGCAAAAATAGAATATATCAATAAATTAGAAATAAAATATTATATAATGCTATCCTCTATCTTATACCATTAACTTATATTTTTGTATCATTAATTTTTAAATAGTTAATATTCAATTTGTAATAAATAAAAGGTTTTGGTTGGTATTATTCTAGAAATAAGCTTAATATATATTGTGTTCTCATTGCTCTGGACCCCATGCATCTGTCGATACATCATTAGTTATCATTTTTCTATTAAAAGGTTTAAGATGGTTTTATATAATGCCAATTGTATAATCGTATTTCAGATGAAGGATATATATGTGTTATCTTAATCGAACCCGTCAATCTGTTTTTTAGTTGGAACCGCACCCTCAACCCTCTCAATAAGAAAACCTATAACTAGAAAAACCACCTGATGCAACCCAAAACACTTTGCCTCGGGTGAGACTCGAATTTACGAACTCCGGAAAAAACCCACCTGGCTACCACTACTTCAAATGGATAATGGTTGATTTTTTATAATTATTAAATAGTATGAAAAGGGAAGAAGTTTCTTATATGCTAAAACAGATATATAAATGTAATATTACCAGAATGAGGAACGTTCATTCCTTCATAATAAGGTGTTTGGATATACATATTAAAGTTAGTATGCTTAAAAATCAGAATCAAAACCAAACAATAAACTTATTAAAGTTAATCATAATCATAATCATAATAATAACATATAATAATGATAATCAGAAAGAATAAAGTAAGTTAATTGGCATGTAGCTTTAAACATGATTTTGATGCAAAATCTCATCTAACTTTTCTATACCTAATTATAAAAAAAATACATTTAATAATAATCAAGTTTTCTGCTGCTACACTAAAACCACTTAAATTTGTTTATTGTTAACTTCATAACTATAAGAAATCAAAATCACTCTTGGGACACATCAAACACTAACCAAAAGTCTAAAACCTTTTAATTTATTGTTAATTCAAACATAATGGGTTAGAAATTAAACTTACAACTTAAAATTATATACTTGTTAATCTGTTTCGAGCTACAAGACCGTAAGATGTGAATAAAAAGCCTTAATGGGTTGCACACCTTAATACAAACATGTTATATGCAGTTTGTTCCAATTCTCGAAACCAAAATTCTCTGATTTTACTGCTCTTAGCCTGATTTCTTTTTTAATCGTAAAACATATGAAACATAGATATGATCATTAACTCACGTGTTTTCTAAGCTTTCTAGTTTAATTCTTATCACGCCAAATTTTTATTTTTCGAAATCCGACAAATAATTTAGAACCACACGGCATGATGTAACATATTTTAAACATCTATATAAAAAACTGAATTTGAGGTCTTAGTGAAGTATGGTACAATGGATATATGATGGCTTGTTTTTTCTCCTTAGAAAGTAGAAACAACCCGTGAACCAAACATGTGCACCCTTTTTGTCCACTAAAGCCTCATCTATATTTGCACCTTACTTCCCCATGCCCCTAGTGTTTATCTTTTTTCTTCAAATCATCATATATTTGTAATTTTTTTCTTATAATTATGTGGTTTTACAAAACCGTTTATTTGGTCTTTTAATTCTAAAACGACATCAGAGTTGTTTTGTTAGCTGACAACTGAAGCAAGATTTGACATGAAATAAGTGATTGCGTTAATGCAAATGGTAATTCAAACAAGACGAGTGATTCTTTTTATTTGAAAAGGAAATTGGCAAACTATCGCTTTTTCATGTGAATTCTTATTTAGTTATTAGGTTCACAAAACCGATGACCTCGGTATGCTATTAAAAGGAGCACATCATTGTTACAGAAGATTTGAAAAATCTACTTGTAAGAATGATTTGTAAAACCACAAGACACAAGTTCTATACAAAGTTTGTGTATGTACCAAACACACATATGTAATATTCACATCATCTAACTATATACGATTTATATAATGATAATATTAAAATAACCCAATAGACTAGGGCCTAGTGCGTAAGTAAGTCTATCAAAAATATAATCGCATTTTTAATTGTTTGGTTATATTTCGTACAACCAAACCTTTTGTAAACGAATATTGAAGAGGCAAGTACCTTCAAGAATTTAATATTTTAAGTCTACGTTTGAGGGCATATATGAAGTTGTTTAGGTCATGTTGAATAATCTTTTGTTTATTTATACATTTTGTTATAAACACATAGACTAAAACAAAAAATAACACGTCAAGCACCCAAAATTGTTTAATACTTTATTACTTTGTTACTAATACATTACATGCAATGCTTATATATTATGTTATAAAGTAATACTAAAAAAGTAACCTAAATCGTTTTAAGTTTTTGATAAAATGATCCATATTTTTGTTAAATCTTCCACATCTTTATACCAAGGATTATGTTTATGTATATAAATACTCATCAAGCTAGTTTTTTATACATTTTAAATAGTTTATCTGTCTTCCTACACATGTGTAAGGTAATATAACATACACATGTGTAAGCTATTTATATAAACAGAATTTGTTTATACCTTTTATTTTCTAGAGAGACGGATAAACATTGCATGTTAAAATTTTCTCAAATAGAGATCAAACAAGAAGGTTGCGCAGAGATCAAACATATTAACATAATGTTTTGTAGCTGGTCAAGCGGCAAGAAAGGCAGAATCAAAGAAAGTGGATAAACATGCTAAAGCTTGCGCAGAGAACCAGCACGCTTTTGTTCCCTTTGCCTTTGATACATTTGGCTCCCTAGCGCCAGAAGCTATCAACTTTTTGACCAGGGTCCAACGGGTCATAGACAACCATTGCTCAACCCCGGGGAGGCAAGGATTTGTTTTTGGAAGGTTAGGATTTGCTATTCAGAAAGGGGTGGCGGCGCAGCTTGTTGCCCTATCTACCTTTTATCTTGATGTAACTTGACAAAACATTATTAATGGAAGTTTACTTTTTGATAAAAAAAAAAACAAGAAGGATATATACTGTATACAATGAGAAACGTGAAAACATTAATGCGCAACTTAGCGTTATTTGAATGATTCAGAAGAGATATAATCCAGCTTCACAAATTTGTGCATCAATACTCGCTCTTACTCTTGTTAACATGCAATAAGCCCTCTAGTGAGTTTAAACACCCGTAGAAAATCTAGGTACAAAAGAAAACCGCACCATTCCATCTAGCAAGTATGCAACTCTAGCACCTCCTCAGCGATCTTCCAAGATCCCTCTCCTATATAAACAAGCGTATGTACGTACATATGCACATATGCGTATGTATGATATATGTGCATACATACGTATGTATAGATGTATGTATATGTATGTAGAGTGGCATTTTGAACCCGTGAAGGGGCAGTCTTTGTCAATGGAAGCTCATTCATAACAAACCAATAAAAATGGTTGAAAAATCACAAGTTGATGAAGCCCCACCTATCAAAGAAACTAATCCCACCAATACAACATATTATTATTATTATTATTATTTATATTTTTCTTTTTCCAATAACTAATAGCAGATGTGCATGTGAAGCCTCAATAATTTCTCATGCAACCATAGTGGGGTCCTTCAACTCTTTAGCCACCCTTTCCCCTTTGTTCTCATGCCATCCTCCAACACTTCAAAGATTCTTAAAACACACAAAAAACCAGTTTTTCTGTGTAAAATTACCATGTCTCTGTTTCTCCATATCTTCTTCTTTACACTTCTCATTTTACATGCTGCTACCGCCACCACCATCACTGCTGCCACCACCGCCAGCGTTGCCGCCAGCAGTGTTCATGGGTATGAAGATAAGCAAGTTCTCACTTTGAAGAAACTAAAATGGACACAACAACAAACAGTTAGAAAAAATTGCTTCACTCAAAGATCAAGTGAGTACTAATCACAATTACTTATCTTTTCGATCGGTTTAGGGGTGTTTTATTGCGGTTTGAAAGTGATTATATGATTATATTTTGTTTTCGGGTCACAGGTTATCTGTTTCTAGTGTCTCATTATAGTATTCTGATTATCTTGACTGTTAAGGGGTCAAGTTAAACTAAATAATTAGTTTTAATTAATGAACAGATTAACAAAGATAATTCAGATTTCAAATGTAAATAATTAAATAAATATAGCTTGTCAAACACAAATAATTAATAAAGTTGATTAGTGATTATCACAACTTCAAACAGACAAACATCCTATACCATCTTTTCCTGCATGAAAAAATCTCACTTTTCCAGACCTTATGTTTCAGAATCCAGATCAGAGTACATCTTTGTATGCCAAACATGCAAGCTAACATTGAAGTGTTGCTTTAAATTAGTAATTGTTGCTCTGGAATAAAGAACTTTTATAACCTTTAAAGGCAAAATCTATATAGTGATTAGTGGTTTAAAGTAGATTAATTTTCTTGTTCTACAGGAACAGAAAAAAATGCAATTATATTAGAATTGCATAACAGGGATTATTGCTCTAAACCCAGATCAGACTGGAACCAAAGACCTCTAAAAAACCTACTTTCGGATCAAATTCGGGTTCATTCGATACAATCAAGAATCAAAATCTTTATTTCTAAAGGTTTAAATCAAGAACTTTCACAAGCTCAAATTCCTCTTGTTTCTGGAGCCAAACTTCAGACTCTCAACTACATTGTGACTGTTGGATTAGGCGGTCGAAACATAACCATGATCGTCGATACTGGGAGTGACCTAACATGGGTCCAATGTGAACCATGCGGTTCTTGTTATAATCAACAAGAACCACTCTTTAACCCGTCACAATCACCTTCATATAAACCAGTTTTTTGCAAGTCAACAACTTGTCAAAATCTTGCAGATGCCACTGGTAGTTCAGGTGTCTGTGGGTTTAATTCCACAACATGTAACTACTATGTTAGCTATGGGGACGGGTCATATACGCGTGGTGATCTAGCTAATGACAACCTCATACTTGGTACCACATTGATCAAAGATTTTGTGTTTGGTTGTGGGCGGGTTAATGATGGGTTGTTTGGTGGAGCTTCCGGGCTTATGGGGCTCGGAAGAAGTGCTCTTTCAGTAGTTTCACAAACTTATGGTGTTTTTGAAGGTGTATTTTCCTACTGTTTACCTTCAGTGAGTGATGAGGGTTCAGGGTCACTAATTCTAGGGGATGGTACTTCACTTTACAAGAATTTTACACCATTTTCTTATACTAACTTAATATCCAACACAATGATGCCCACTTTTTACTTTCTTAACCTCACTGGAATCAGCATTGGTGGGGTGTCATTACAAGATTCAGGTTTTGGTAAAAACGAAATGCTAATAGATTCAGGGACAGTGATCACACGGCTTAAACCTACGGTCTACAATGCTCTAAAGACCGAATTTTTGAAACAGTTTTCGGGTTTTCCTAAAGCTCCAGCCTTTTCAATACTGGACACTTGTTTTAACCTCTCATCTTATGAAGAAGTCGAGGTACCGACAATGAAAATGCATTTTGGGATGGATGCTATGCTCACGGTTGACGTAACCGGAATCTTTTATTTTGCCAAGGCCGATGCATCTCAAGTTTGTTTAGCGATCGCGAGTTTGTCAGATGAAGAGGCAATTGGTATTATTGGGAACTATCAGCAAAAGAACACAAGGGTTGTATACAACACAAAGGCATCTACACTTGGATTTGCTAAAGAAACTTGCAGTTTGGATTAAAACTGCAAACGGGACAGGCTGATTCATATGTGATTGTTGTGAATATTTCATCATTCAACTAATCAAAAGTATTGGATTGATGGTATAGATATATGAATGCAGTTTATGATTTACGAGTGTTAGGCTTTACTAATACAAATCTTGGTACATATTCTATATAAGGTTGTTTAATTACAATCACGATTTGAAATATAATATCAGGTCATTGTGTTTTTAAGCCGCAGATAATCAGATTTGAATGCTCTAATCAAGCAGACAGTCCCTCTACTTATTGTTTTCCGATACGACTAAAGTGTCTTAACACTGTTGGTATGCCTACCTAAACTGGTTATCTGATATTATTCGTTAGTGAAATACGCCATTTTAAGTAAACAATTTGAATATGTTAGTTCCAAATGACTTATTTAAACTAATTAACAAAAAAATACTTTTAATAATCAGATTCAAGTGTTGGACATCATATTCAAACCAACACGTACAAATGCATTATGTGGTTCTCGTGGTTTTTAACATATTACTGGTTCTGAAACGAAGACCCTCTCTATATATATATTCAAATTCAGAAGAGAATAAATGAAACGTATTATATAACCAGTCTTACTTGATACTGTCATAGATTAATCAAATGCAAATTGTTCAGAATAAAGGGAATCTCAAGAATGCATATGTAAACAAGTACAACCAAAGGGCCTACCTGGAATTTATCGGTTCGGGAGCTATGATTTGTTGCAGAAACAAACACATCCAGTACATTCTCTGTCAATTGGACCGTAGCGAAAAAGTGTTTGAACCTGTCTACACAATAACAATGATCATTTCTGCATTGAACAGACGAACATATAGTCATATATGATCTGAGTTCATTCAAAAGTAGATATAAACATCAAATGATAATAATCTTGCAAAGTTACATGCTACTCAAAGCAAAAATCTTTAGGTTGTAATGGGCTTTCGTTATCTATTTTCTTTCATGCATTTTCACAAACAGATGGTGGGCAAGTGTAACCACCCACTAGCTTGAGGTGGTTATACTTGAAAATTGTTACATTGGTTGATTGAAAGAGAGATCAATGACATCAAGAAAACGTATGATGCGGATCTTTCACAAGCTCAGGTGCTCTAGATTCTGGGGTAGATGGGTGTTTATGTATGATATGCTCTGTATCGTTGCTTCGTTACACTGAGCGTATGGTTATATGTATATTTTGTTTCATTTGCATAATTGTATCTCCTTTGCTTCCATGTCAATTGTTACTCTTGCTGTTGTTATTATAGGCTATTTGGTTTGATCATACGTTCTTTTGCATGCAAATTTTATGGAAATCGTGAGAATCTATGAAAAAAAGATGTAGTCAACAAAATAGAAAACGAAGAATATTTTTCTTTTGATTCAATGACATGGAGTGATGGTTTGAAGTTTTAAAACTTAGTTTAAGAGGGTTTAGTTTCTTTTTTGATGATTTTTTCCGATGAGTAAACATGAAACATTAAAATTAATATGGACGTTTAAAATCTTATCTCAGGAAAGCTCACTCGGGTATAAAGGGTAGTTTCAAACGTTGTTAAAAAAATAACGAAGAGTTTTTATTTGAAAGATAGATGGTGAAAAGTTAAAAAACTTGGGGGGGGGGGGGGGGGGGGCAGGAAGGTCGCGGTGGGTGCTAGCGTCGCACGACAACACCGCCGATGGTCCTTCATGCAGCGCCATTTTGTTATTTTTTGTCATTTCACAACATCTACACATCGTGACATCTCTTCCGCACTTGACTCGATCAACGGCTAAACTAACCGTAGCGTTTCACGACAACACCACCACCAAAATTATGTGTGTGGTGTAGTATGACATGATAAGATTTAATTGGTGGTCTTGTGGTATAGTGTGATGGGTGTGTTATTAGTATCCCCTCAGCCCTTATTAGTATCTACACAAATTATGACATTAGATCTTTCCAATAGGTGTCAAGGTGTCTTTAAGTCATATGTAACATAACTAAGATCAAAAGGGTAGACAGACATACTGATTATTTTTCTATTAGAGTAGGAATGTGGTTTGTAATAAAAGTAAAAATTAAAAATGTTTGTTTTACCAGTAGATGTGAGTCACTCTAAGTCTCGAACTCCCGCCTCTTGGTTGGGGAAGACCGCCTTAACCACCCTATGTATTATACATGTTAAATAAAAATATCAAATATATATTGATAAAGAGTTATGAATTATAATATGTTATTTTGAGATAATTAAAATTTCCTATACATAATTACTATAATTAATAGTTCATTCTATTATTTTTTAAACTTTAATTAAAAAAATGTTAACAAAATATTTCGTTATAGGAAAAGCTGTCTTGAAAAAATGATATTTTTTAAATAATAAAAAAAATTGTTTAAAAACTATTGATTTTAATTAATTTTGTTCTATAAATAATTTTTCATCTCTTAAGAATTGTTTTTTTTAATTTCATTTTTATAAAAATCCTATTGTTTAGGAGCTACGGTTTTTAAATATCTTCTGTTTAATTTTTTTCTCTAACTCGATTTTGATAATACATATATTTATTAAATAAAATAATTCGGAATTTCAAAAGGTTTCATGTTTTAGGAAAATTGTAAAGTTCTTATAATTTTTTAAAGTCTATTTTTTTATCAAAAGATGTACTTTTATATTATTAAAATATGATTTTTAAAAATCTTAATTTTATAAAAATCTAAATTTTAAAAAGAGAGAAAAAGACGCATGACAACCTATCTTTTATTACATAAAACGCCACTCGACACTGACACTCTAAAACATCACATCCTGAAAGGTCTTTATTAATTAGATAGTATAGGTGAATTATTTATGTCATATTTAAGTTTTTAGATCGACTAAATCATATGCACTCGCACATGTACATGCCGCATGTATGATGTATCTACGTGTTTTAATGGATACATATGTAAATACATGTATGCAAACACGCATGAAAAAGTAAAAAAAAAATGTTAAAATTCTTATGGAACCGAAAACGGAAACCTAGGGGGCGACGATGGTAAGGGCAGATGTAACAAACAAGCTCGAAGGGGTTTTCTACTTCGTCGTCTTTATGAACCAATTCATAGATTTTTACTTGATTGATCATGTGTACGAGGCATTTGTCAACCCTACATTCCTTTCCACTGTATGTTGATTTCATACACAATATTATCTTGGTCATTGTATACAAGAAATGATTTTTTTTGCTAATTACTTGCCAAAAGTAAAGTTGCCTAAAGCTTTGAGATGGATGGGTAGCATTTATGAACCTAGCTGGTGATGAGGTTCAATATGTTGATTTATGGGCTTATTCAACTTATTTCTTTGATGGTGAATTACAATTAATATTAGACATGTGGTGAGTCATCTTAGTTGAAAGCAAAATATTGCTGATTCTGCTCCTAAAAATATGATTCAGATTATGAAGTTGATCAATCCAGCTTTTGCGATATAAATTTTGTTAAAAACCGGCTTGCGCAGATTGCAATCCTAGGTTCTCTTTCGATCGTAATGGGTCAAATTACATACGAGTTAGATTGCAAGTTGCATTTTCTTTATTGTGTTTTACTATTTTATATAATCCTAATTTTTCCATTTTAATCTGATTAAAATGATTATTTGTTTACTTTAGGGACTTGTTGTTGCCCCTCTTTTGAATGCAGCCAATTACAGATGAGTTTAATTGTTCTTTGACTGCATAATAAGGTGTTTGGAAGTAAATTGATTTCCTCATAGGTATTAAAAGAATTTGATTAAAGCATTTAGATAATTACATACATTATATAAGATATACGCTAAGATTCTAATAATGCATTGTAATTTAATGGTGATTATACTTATCTAATATCTTGATCCATCTCATTTTTTGTATGAATATTGATAGTATTGTCAACAAATGTGTTTGCTTTAAAGATGTACCCTTTTCTTTATTACTTTACAATGCAAATCTTTCGGTAGTGATGTTGTCGTTTCCAGACGTGGTAAGAAAAACCCTGCTGCAACGCGCGAGTTACAATCCTAGTTATTGATGAAAGATATATTATTATTATTATTATTGCAATGGAAATTCAAAAGGGCATCCAACACTAATTTCAGTCTTCAGATTGCATACAATAAGTTGCTGAAAAGCTTCATGTGTTCATCTTCCAGCCCAATGATTATGGATAAGCTCCCATCGTTTATTGGGCTTGGTAACACAAAACAAAGCCCAGGTAATGGGATCCAACTAGGGCAAGCGAAAATGGGCCGGCCCCATCCAAAGTCAGTATCATAGATTGGGAACCTGGCCCAACTTACTATTCTAAGATTTGTGTGTTCATAAGAAGTTTTGGGCTTTTGATCATCAAGATGTTGTTCTAGATAATCTAGTGCTGATTTTAGATAATCGTTATTCATCGTCGCTAACGCGTCATGGATTTTACTCGCAGCGTACCCGGTAGGGTTTGATTGGATCTCGCCAGCTGTCGTTGAAGCAATGGCTGTGAAGATAACATTCCCGAAATAGCCCGATGGAAGTGGTGGTTGTAAACGGGCCCGCCCATCGGTGGCCATTTTTAACTTGGTGTCTTGATCGTCATGTAACCCGCGGGCTTTGCACACACACTTCCAAACATGGCCCGAGAGAACTTCAAAAGAGCTGAAGCTGGTTGTGTTACCATCTTCCTTTGATTTTGCTTTGAGCACGTCGAGTTGATCTCGTGTTAACTTGAACAATGAGCAAATGGTTTTTGTTTCATTTGACGGGACTTGGAGTGGTGAGTTCGCCATTGGTTCTGGTTGGTATTCGACATGCTCAAAAACGGGTTGTGGTGGATCGCGTGCACGAAGGATGGTCCGGTCTATGAAGGGCGGGAGACTGACGTCAAGGCCACGAGCCATATCAGCCCATGTGTTCATGAAGTGCATCGCAGACGGCCCATCCACAACACGATGGTGCAAACCAACTCCTAGCGAAACCCCACCACATTTAAAGTGAGTCACCTACTCAAATTAAATTACATATAAATTTTAAGCAATAACTCAAAATCAAACCTATCTACTGACTATAAGTCAAACCAGTCAAACTTATTAATTAGACTAGTGGTTAGACCTAACATCAATTATTTTTCATCCCCAAAATCTCATTTACCAAATATTCTATTTAAAGTAAATAATAAAGTCATATGTTTTTAAAACATATTCAACCAGTTAACCAATAAAACGACCAGTTCAACAACCAGATAATATTCCATACCTGCGCCACAAGCAGTGGACACGACTCAATCCCCGACCGATAATCCACCCTCGGCATAAGCTTCAAGAACTCAAACCTCGGCGCGAAGTCACCAAACTCATCGATCACACCATCACACTCCGCTTCCACAAACAACGCCCCTTGTCCCCGACAATCGATCGCAATCCGCCCATCATCTCCGGTCACAAACCGCCCACCCATCGGGTAAAACACAACCAACACCTTACTCAAAGCATCCTTCATCACTTTCGCATCAAAAAACTTGAGATCACCATTTCTCCTATAAAAATACACCATCTGTATATGAAAATTTGGGGCTGTGAGATCGAGACTCGAGTTCCATAGCCTTATCACCGGTGTATCGTCCGATGGAAACACCATTGTTGACTCTTTTACCACTGTTTTCATGTTGATGTTTAGTGGTTAATAATTGGGTGCAAATTACTGCAAGAAGATGATGTTATTATTAATGGTGAGAAAAGAATAATGGGATATGATTGATAATATTCGTAATGTGGTTAATAAGAGATAGTGAAACTTCCGACGATATAGTGACAAATGATCGGCGTACGACGGTTTATGACGGAGAAAATGAGAGATCTTCGGACAAATGTTGGTGGGTCCTACGTAAGATCTGTATTTTGGGTGTTGGAGACAGAGAGAAAGTGAACATGTTGTTAGTTTATGTGTAATCGTAAACAGCGCCGGTCCCGAGAGTCTTCGAATAATTTTAGGCCCTGGGCGAGTAGAAAAAATGGGCACTATAATATAGTGTCAATAACCAGTATGTTAAAAATCTATAATTCGTCAATAATTGTTTTACCAATAACTAAAAGTATTGTAGCAAAATAATCTAATTTACTTAACCGAATCGTAAGACTCTCCTAACGTTTTTTACTTGAGTTTAGATTAGATCGACTAAGCTAATTAAAATGTTAACGGATCCTAAGTTTCAATTGCTCAAGATAATTAAATTGTTATTGGGTTTGTTAATTAGTTTGTTAATAATCTATAGTTGTTTTTATATATACATACATATATAATATAATTATTTTAAAATTTCGGGCCCCTGATGAGATTGGGTCCTGTACGGTCGCCCACCCTACCCACCCTCAGGGCCTCCCATGATCGTGAATCATGATGGTTGACGAATCATATGGATATGAATATGATTAGGTGTGTTATTTAATTTATGGATTAGGTTCATGGATTATTAGTGTTTCTGGAAAAAGAATATAATAAATTGTAGTTATAGAAAGGTAAATGATTACAGTTTAAGAGTTGCATGAACTTTAAGATTATATTACAAATTTAGTATTACACACTATCTTTTCCGTCCTTATATTTACGCTGAAAGCATTACTTTTTTATAATTTATTTTAGTTAAATAATACTTTTTAATATTTTTATTATTAATTTTTATATCTCTTTCACTCACAACCAGTTTTTAAAATATTAAAAAAATTGGAGGTTGTACCGTGTTTCCCCAAATATAGGAAATCATGGTACAATCCTCATAAATTTTTTATCTTATTCACTCACAACCACTAACAACCATCCCCTATAATATATGACACACACTCACATCGTAAATGAGGAACCTACTGTGAATGCTCTTAGAGACATCTTGTTTTCTATAATTTTGTTAGTGTAATTTATATATTATGTGTAATGGTTATGAGTTATAAAATATTATTGTTAATCTGTATATTTGTTTATACAATTTAACCCTCTATAAATTTTTTAATATTTTAAAAATGGTTGAGTAAGAAGAGAGAGAAAATATAATGACAAATATATAAAAATCATTATTTAACTGAAAAGTAGGAAAAAAAGTAATGATTTTTTCTGTAATTATTAGAATAATGATAAAGAATGTCATACCCTCAAAATCCACCGGCGAGGGTACTACCGTGAGCCGCGTGACAAACCAAAATCTCAGACACAGTCATATCAAACGACACTATATGTGTTTTCAAAATAAGCGTTTGGCCGTAAATCAGAGTAAAACACAGTTTTCAATGTAACCAATGCGGAAGTGTAAACGTTTAAAAGAAACCATAAGCAATAAGTACGCAAAACAAAGCGCCCAATGAAAAGTAGTAAATGTAAATGAACTTGTTTTCAAATGATAAAGATGATGCAGGAGCCTCGGATATGCAACCTTAGCCCTAAGCATGCCAACAACTTGAGAAGACATGCTAAAGTGTGTCAACACAAGGATGGTGAGTTCACAAGCGTTTAAATTAGTAAATATGTTTGAATGTTTGCTTGGTAAAAGTAAACAAATGTATATTATAGGTAGCTAGCCTATATATCGAGTTACTTAGCATTTCGAACCGAACCTGACTGTTTGTGAGTTGTTTTGCCTTCGCCATGTCTTATCACAAAACAATGGCAAATGTCTAGGTCAATTAAACACCCGTTCAACCTCCAGTCGAATTAGCGTGACTAACACGAGTGGGGTATGTCAAACCCAGTAGTACTACCCAAAATTACCTCGCTAGCTCTTTATTAACGGTTCGAATGTGTAAGGCTTGCGTGATAATGTTTGCACTACAGTAACAGACGATATACCAATAATACTAAAACCCGATAAAAATAGAAATAGTTTTCATGCTTCTCACCTAAAAAGGAAAGTAAGTAAAAGTGGAGCCGTGAAAGCTCACCTTAAATGCGTAGCAAAAACATAGAGTATAAAAGTCAAATGCTAATCGTTACCTAAAAAATGTAGGCCCATGAGTATGTGTACATGATGGTCAAGATGAAACCCGTTGTACCCAAACAACGTAAATGTTAGCGTGTTCAAGAAATGTTTGACATGTTTAACCAAGTTGACTTTTGTTAAACCAAAGTTGACCGGACTGACCCGACGACCCGTTGGTGACTCATACAAGTAAAAACATGTTTAGTCATGCTTAAATAGGTCAAATAATCAATGTTTTCAGAACGGATCGGACGTCGAACCGGACGCCTTACTAGTTTGGGGGTCGGACCAGTTGGATCGGATTTAAACTATATTTTAATTATATTTATATTGTAATTAAATATTTGTGAAAATAACTAATAAGGGTGTGAAAGGAGTCTCTCTAACACCCTTGTAACACATTGGTGTGACAAATGAAACATTATGTGTTTATATGTGATACCAGGTGAAAGGTATTGAATGTCTTATGATACCTTTACACCATGACCTACCAGCGCGCAGGGGGCGGGGGGGGGGGGCGTAAACAACGGGTTTCTGGCTGGAAAAAATTTGGGTCGCCACGCACGACATGCGACACGAATGCGTTCAAATAACCGGGCCGCGTGCTCTAACACCCTTGTAACACATTGGTGTGACAAATGAAACATTATGTGTTTTATGTGATAACAAGGTGAAAGGTATTGAATGTCTTTATGATACCTTTTACACCATGACCTACCCGCGCGCAGGGGGGGGGGGGCGTAAAAACGGGTTTCTGGCTGGAAAATTTGGGTCGCCCCGCACGACATGCGGACACGAATGCCGTTCGAAATAAACCGGGTCCGCGTGAAGCCACGACCGGTTCAACCTCACAAAAACGAATCACCACGGACCGGACCGGACCAGCCACCAAATCTCGGTCGGACCGGCCGGTCCGATCCGGTCTTAACAACATTGCAAATAATCATTCACATAAAGTTTTGTGTCGGCTATTTTTGGAAAGTTTCTATTTTTGGAAAGTATACAACGTTACACATATGCAATCCGTTTCAAGATTATGAATCATACCACAATAACCATCTCAATTATACATTTAACACATCCAACAATCATCCATAGCATGTTAACATAACCTAGAAACTTAATCATGCCCAAAGTTTTCTAAATTAAAACGTAAGAACACAAGTTGCACAAATTCCATCCAAAGTCTCCTAACCTGCTACTACGATCATTCCAACATTAATCACATCATCACATCATGTTCTACACATATCATATTCAACATTCATCACACCCGTCACAAAAAGTTTCCATAAATAACAAGCATGTTCATATGATGCGTTTTTCATCTATCAATTATTACCAATCCATTCTTATGCCCTAAACATCATATAACTATTATAAAAACTTATAAAACATGCATAAATCATCATCTATAAACCAACTTACCCAAAAATTTTAAGCAAATGAAACTAAAAGTAATTAAAATGTGATGTGCAAAATGGCCAGGTAACGTACTAATTTTATGCAAATGATAGTTAGACAACTTATATTAATAGTTATTATAACAAAGAGAAATATGGCTTGCTTTATATTGCAAACACGAAAACTAACATAAGGTTTTTGTGTTCTTGGTCGATCATCACATCAGTATTTTTGGTAAAGCTTGATCCATAGGTTGGAAGGAGGAAAATATGATGAAGGTAAGAAGATTAAATTAGAATGAAAAAGGAATATAAAGGAAAAAAAGAAGATATTAAGTTAGAAAAAATACAAATTCAAAAGTTCTTGTTTTTTTAAAAAATCACAAACATAAAGGAATATTAGGTAACATGAGAAACACTTCTTCAGCACAACTTGTTTTTTTTTAAACTAACATTCGGGTTAATCGAACCATTTATTAAAATCGGGTTCGATTTGATATAATAATTGGGTTGGATTGCTCGCATTAGTATTTAATCAGGTTCGGGTTAATTTGTTCGGGTGTAATATTTGGGTTCGGGTAGAAAGCGCGCCCTACGTTGTCTAACGCAATGAAATTAAATATTATAACCCACGTGGATATTATATCATGCCGCATGTTATATTTTTAATTATTTGCGAATTGAACTTGTTAGGTGAGCCATGAGCCTCAATGAGTCAATGTCATGATAAATATATTGTATTTGTAACGTGAGGCTCGATGTGTGTGCATGCATGTGCATATGTATAAAAAATACTCATTGATATTTGTGCTACGAAGGCTTGATAAATATATTGTATTTTTTTCGTCACTAATGTTAATTTTAGGTTTGATAGTTTAAAATTTTTAATATATATAAAGTTTCGTCCCCTTAAATAGGTTACTCTCAGTCCCACTATGGTTTGATTCAAGTTTTGTTACTAGGCAAACCGATATTTAACAAATAAACTAAAAAAACAAAAGATAATAATATATAACATTAGGCGTTTGTATAAGCAAAAGATAAAACGACAATTTATAAACATAGATATAAATTAGCACATCGATCAAGCTACAGGACGGGGTAGCAATTTTTCCGTACTTAAAGAGTACTAAACGGTGATACAATTGTGAAAGGGGGTGTTAAAACCTAAATAAATAAGAAAACTAAAAATAATAAATAACAAAAACATAAACAAATTAAAAAAGTACAACCAGAATCAAAACAGAAGGGGTCAACAAAACATTACAAATAAAAAGCTGGAAAAATGAAAACAAACATTAAAACAATAAAACAATAAAATAAACAGAATTTGGAAAAGGAAAAAAAAAACTGGAAAGCTTGAAAAGAAATAAACAACTATTATATAAAAAAAATTAAAAAATATATGCTTTCACCCTTAAGAGTCTAATCTTAGAATATAAAACCCTATGAAAGTGAGTGCAGAAAACATGTTATTTTATAATTATATATAAAACTCAATAATAATCTCATGTCCAACATTTTAATTTTTTGCTTGAATCTTTGTTAAACCCATTAAAATTCAAAAAGTTAAAAAGAAAATCAAAGATTTGGTCCGACCCGGTTCTCCGGTCCGACCACCGAACCGGTCCGAACCATCCAGTTCCTTGGCTACAAAAGGAATTTGGGTCGATCGGCCGGCCCGATGACCCTTCCGAATCCTGGTCCGATCCAAATCAGGAAAACACTACTTAGGCACGAGTTGGAATACATGTGTACATGTAAATAATAAAATATACAACTCAATAGTAAAAAAAGTTACATTTATTTAGTTAGTTTTGTTATTTTCATTGTTTAACTTGATGATGAAATTAGTTGACTAAATTCCGAAGCAGCTAAAGTACTTGTGAATTGTGATTAAAGTCTAGGGACTGTTTGTAACTGTCTAGAAACACAAGGACTAAAGTGGAAGTAAGCTGTATATATAAACTATTGCGATTGGCTATTTTGCTTCATCATCCACTTTATTATCTTCTTTTGTTCATACAACTTCTCTACAAGTCATCTTGTTCTTTAAGCAGTGAAGATCGAGATGAAGGTGGTGGTAAGAGAATCGACGATGGTGCGGCCCGCGAAGGAGACGCCAGCGATAAAACTATGGCTCTCGAACCTCGATCTCATGGCTCCAAATTTTCACACACCGGTGGTGTATTTTTACACCACCAACGGTGCTCAAAACTTCTTTGATTCGAAAGTGTTGAAAGACGCTTTGAGCAGGGCGTTGGTTGCGTTTTACCCGATAGGAGGACGGTTTACGCGTGCCGAAGATAGTCGGATTCAGATAGATTGTCAAGGGCAAGGGGTGTTGTTTGTGGAAGCTGAGTCTGATGGCGTTGTGGATGATTTGGGTGACTTTGCACCCAAACCAGAGTTCTTGAAACTCGTGCCTGTGGTTGATTACCAGCAGGGGATAGAATCTTATCCTCTGCTTGTATTACAGGTAACTTACTTTAAATGTGGTGGAGTTTCGCTAACGGTTGCATTGCACCATTATCTAGCAGATGGGTCATCTGCATTGCACTTTATAAACACATGGTCTGATTTGGCTCGTGGCCTTGACATCACCCTCCCACCCTTTATAGACCGGACCCCTCTTCATGCCCGGTACCCACCACAACCCATTTTCGAGCACGTGGAATACCACACATGCCCAATAATTAACTCGCCACTCCAACTCCCACCCGATGAAACCAAAACCGTCTATTCAATTTTTAAGTTAACAAGAGACCAATTAAACGCGCTCAAAGCAAAGTCAAAGGAAGATGGTAACACAAACAGATACAGCTCTTTCGAAATTCTCTCGGGCCATGTTTGGAAGTGTGTGTGTAAAGCGCGTGGGCTGGCAGACGATCAGAACACTAAGCTTTACATCCCCACGGATGGACGGGCCCGGTTACAACCACCAATCCCATCGGGCTATTTCGGTAATGCTATCTTCACAACCACTATTACATCAACAAGTGGAGAAATTCAACTGAAGCCTATATGGTATGTTGCAAGTAAAATCCATGATGCGTTAGCTATTATGAGTACTGATTATCTAAAATCAGCACTCGATTATCTAGAACAACATCTAGATGATCAAAAGCCCAGGGTTTCTTACGAATACACCAATCTTCGAATAATAAGTTGGGCTAGGCTTTTGATTCATGACGCTGACTTTGGATGGGGCCGGCCCATCTTCATGGGCCCTACTAGCATACCATTAGGATGTTGTTATGTGTTACCAAGCCCGATAAAGGACGATAGCTTATCGATCATCATCGGATTGGAATTCAAACAAATGAAGCTTTTTCGTGACTTCTTGTATGCAATTTGAAATTAATGTTGTATTAGCATTCGTGTGAACATGATTGATTAATAGTGGTTTTCACGGTTAAAGTATGATAGTAGATGACTACATGATTTAAACCACCTTCAACGTTGTTATTGTTAAAGTATGAGGATTGCTAATTACAATAATTTAAGTACAAAAATGATAGATTATAACTTTTGGTTCCAACTAGTGTTAAAATGACAAAAACTAATATTAAATTTAAAACATAGTCGAAAACTTGGGTGTCGACTTGGCGTAAAATCATTTAAAAAAGAACATCAAAATATCACTGGGGATTTGCTCGTTGAAAGGGCGTCGAAACCATTGATAGCACACATAATTTTATATAAAAACGAATGTTGTCGAGAATCTGTCTGTTAAAACCGTTGATAACGCACGTTGTTTATGAAAAAACAAAACTCTAACGTTGATAATAATTGTACATATATGATTTGTTTAAAAAATATATCATGTTATTATTTATTTGAAAGATAGAAATAAAAATCACATAAATAATTGAGAAAAAAAATTAACAAACAAAGCATATGTATATCACCATCAAGTACAATACTATTATGCATTATATAAAAGTGGGAAGCCCGCACGATGTTGCGGGGTAGACGATTTACAAGTATTAGTATAATTTAGATAAAGAAAACCTTAGAAAAAATATTATAAGATAATGAAAAGCATTGTTGTGAAGACCGGATCGGACCGGCCGGTCGGACCGGTATTCGGCCCCTGGTCCGGTCCGGTCTGGGGTAGATCGTTTTTCAAGGGTTGAACCGGCCGGTTATTCCCGAGCCAGCGGTCGGGCCAGGAAAAACCGGTCCGGTTTCGACTGGTTTCCAAATTTTTTTTTGTTTTTAGTATTAATGGGTAAAAACGTGAAGTTAAACCATAAAGCAAAAAACCGTTTTTGGAAACCAGTCGAAAGCAAAAAACCGGCTTCACGCGGACCCGGTTTATTTCGAACGGCATTCGTGTCCGCATGTCGTGCGCGGGCGACCCAAATTTTCCAGCCAGAAACCCGTTTTTGCACCCCCCCCTGCGCGCGGGTAGGTCATGGTGTAAAAGGTATCATAAAGACATTCAATACCTTTCACCTTGTTATCACATATAAACACATAATGTTTCATTTGTCACACCAATGTGGGACAAAGTTGTTAGAGTCTTAGAGAGACTCCCTCTTTAACCCTTATTTCCAACATATATTAAATTACATATATAAATATAATTAAAATATAGTTAAATCCGGTCCAACCGGTCCGACCAGTCCGACCGGTCCGACCACCAAACCAGTAAGGCGTCCGGTTTGACGTCCGATCCGGTTCTGAAAACATTGATGAAAAGAATATGCACTGTATACTTATAAAATATAGTTTATGTATACGAATAATATGTAAACACAAATTCAAAACTTCACTATGACCAAATACTTAAGGTTTTCACTTTTTAAGTACATGACAAACGTGAACATATAATTTCCGCGAATACTACTACAGACCACATGCTTACGTGCGTATCCATTATGCAACCACATAGTAGAAACACATTAGGTCGCCTTTTAATTCCTCATGTAGCCTTTTAGGTGGAACTGCAAAAGGTACTAAAAAAACTTTCTACAAAATAGTTCATTAGTGCTTAAGTTCATATTATATATTATATAAACAAGACTTTTTATTAAAGTAAATTTAATAAGAAATTGTTTCCATTTCAGGCATCACTATTAGATCTTCAGTTTCCTATGACTTAGCACTTCGGCCTGCAGGTACAATCAACATATTAAGGTACTCGAATTGTTTACACGATAGTTGTTGCGACCTTTGGAACAGAGGCAGAGAAGCAAATAGAGACATACAATTAATCCAAACTATTTTATCAGTATAACAAATTTGACAAATTCATTTACTTACTTTCAAGTAAATGGCATATTTAAACATAATAGTTTCAGTCTAGTCAACATACATGCCACATCCTTATGTGAGGCCTACAAATAAATTAGTTTTCTGATCATCTAATAGTGGTACTCACCAAAATGGAAACCAATAGGTTAAAATGACCACTAATATATGTTCGGTTATTTAGAGCCACATGAAAGTCATGTATGCTAGCATTTCTAACATCATAAAAAAGAATACCTTTTATGCAAAAACCAAAAAATTGTGCATAAACTACCAAAATCTTGTCAAATACATGCTTTTAACCAAAACTCTCTTCAAAATATATGTATAATGCAGTAACCCAAAGGGAATCCTACCATCGTAATCCCCTAACAATTTACCTAGCAAAACCAAAAATACTTCATGATCCATTATTCTCAAATTCAAAACCCCAAAAAAAAAAAAAAACACAAAAAAAACCCTTTTCATGGCTCATCTTCCTTGCTGATGATAAAAAGAGCTATAGTCAACTTTCTCAAGAATGCTTAAGAGGGCATTCAACATATTATCATAAACGTGACCATTAATAGCGCACGCCTTCATGTGTTCTCTGGCTAATTTAAGTGAACATACTCATAAGCAAACAGCGGTATCTTAAATCATAATATGTTTATCCTAGTTAGTTTAGAGCAAACTTGGGGCGAATCTATATCTGAAAGTGGGTAGTTTCTATAATTGTTATGCAAAAGGGTCATTGTGGGTAATAAGTATTACAAATAGGGTTTTAGAAAATGCCCATAAGACTCTAACAATGTAAGAAATGTGTAATGTTTGTAAATCAAAGTTTACATGGCTTTTGTGTCTGTGCCAAACAACATAATCAAACCTGAATAATTAGAACTTAGTTGATCTTAGTTAATCTAGAGCAAACTTAGGGAAAATCTATATTTGGGAGTGGGTAGCTTTTGTAATTGTTATTCAAATGGGTCATTATGGGTAATAAGTATTACACAACAGGGTTATAAAAATACCCATAAAAGTGTAACAACATAAAAATTTTATGTGTAACATTCTGTAAATTGTATCTTAGTTTAGGCTATTAGTGATATTGTTGGTTTGTTTATGGTGCGTGTTTTACTATTGGTGGCAGTTAAAAGCACACATAGAAAGTGGTTTTTTTGATTGAAATAACATAGGTTGTTTCTGCAACTATTGCTTAATTTAACTTTATTTTGAGTTGAGCTAATGATGTGGGGATTTATATGTTGATTGGAAAAGGTTTAAGGCTTCTAGGACCTTTGATCTTTTCAAGTACAAAGTGGAAAATTAATTTTGAGATGAGGAAATAAGGTGGGGATTCATTTGTTGGTTGGAAAAGGTTTAAGGCTGGAAGGATTCATCTTTAAGTAATCATAAAATTATAACCATGAAGTTTAAGTAGTTGACAAAAGAAAAGTGTGATGAAAACACCGTAATAAGTTGATACAAGCCGCTGCGGA
Source organism: Flaveria ramosissima (assembly GCA_025215565.1). NCBI lineage: Eukaryota > Viridiplantae > Streptophyta > Magnoliopsida > Asterales > Asteraceae > Flaveria > Flaveria ramosissima. The sequence continues at coordinate 39,334,247 of CM046044.1, read as the reverse complement.
TATATCCCCTAAAACAAATAAATTTTTAATGCATAAGGTAGAATAATTTGTAAAATAGAGAACATACATTTCGAGCATGCATCCCTATATATTTAATTAAGATATCATAA